>JARQOD010000004.1:435724517-435999517 GCA_033576555.1 Oophaga sylvatica
TAGATTTAAAAAAACAACTACAATATTGGTGACACCAATGAGCCAAAGAGACAATAAGAAGAGCCAACCAGTATAACAAACACATTAATTTGTTGAGTCCAAAAATGAGGATCAAGGTCAACTTGTGATCCGTGGATGAATAAATTATTTGTACTTGAAATAAATCATACACACCTACACATAAAGGGCTAAACACAAGCAAAAAAGATATAGAATGAGGGTATAAAAATGAATATATTGTATTAAATAATAAAGCTTTAAAAATGAATATGCAAAGATGGCAATATTATCATAGGGACAAGTAAATATATACAGTCATGGCCAAAAGTTTTGAGAATGACACAAATATTAATTTTTACAAAGTCTACTGCTTCACTTTTTCTAATGGCAATTTGCATATACTCCAGAATGTTATAAAGAGTGATCAGCTTAACAGCAATTACTTGCAAAGTCAATATTTGGCTAGAAAATGAACTTTATCCCCCAAAACACATTTCAACATCATTGCAGCCCTGCCTTAAAAGGACCAGCTAACCTCTTTTCAGTGATTGCTCCATTAACACAGGTGTGGGTGTTGATGAGGACGTGGCTGGAGATCAATCTGTCATGATTAAGTAAGAATGACACCACTGGACACTTTAAAAGGAGGCTGGTGCTTGGCATCATTGTTTCTCTTCTGTTAACCATGGTTATCTCTAAAGAAACACGTGCAGTCATCATTGCAATGCACAAAAATGGCCTAACAGGGAAGAGTATCGCAGCTAGAAAGATTGCACCTCAGTCAACAATCTATCGCATCATCAAGAACTTCAAGGAGAGAGGTTCCATTGTTGCCAAAAAGGCTTCAGGGCACCCAAGAAAGACCAGCAAGCGCCAGGACCATCTCTTAAAATTGTTTCAGCTGCGGGATCGGGCTACCAGCAGTGCAGAGCTTGCTCAGGAATGGCAGCAGGCAGGTGTGAGTGCATCTGCACGCACTGTGAGGCGGAGACTCTTGGAGCAAGGCCTGGTCTCAAGGAGGGCAGCAAAGAAGCCACTTCTCTCCAGAAAAAACATCATGGACAGACTGATATTCTGCAAAAGGTACAGGCAGTGGACTGCTGAGGACTGGGGTAAAGTTATTTTCTCTGATGAATCCCCTTTTCGATTGTTTGGGACATCAGGAAAACGCCTCATTCGGAGAAGACAAGGTGAGCGCTACCACCAGTCTTGTCTCATGCCAACTGTTAAGCATCCTGAAACCATTCATGTGTGGGGTTTCTTCTCAGCCAAGGGAATCGGCTCTCTCACAGTCTTGCCTAAAAACACAGCCATGAATAAAGAATGGTACCAGAATGTCCTCCAAGAACAACTTCTCCCAACCCTCCAAGAGCAGTTTGGCGATCAACAATGCCTTTTCCAGCATGATGGAGCACCTTGCCATAAAGCAAAGGTGATATCTAAATGGCTCAGGGAACAAAACATAGAGATTTTGGATCCATGGCCTGGAAATTCCCCAGATCTTAATCCCATTGAGAACTTGTGGTCAATCATCAAGAGATGGGTGGACAAACAAAAACCTAAAAATTCAGACAAAATGAAAGCATTTATTGTGCAAAAATGGACTGCTATCAGTCAGGATTTGGTCCAGAAGTTGATTGAGAGCATGCCAGGGAGAATTGCAGAGGTCCTGAAGAAGAAGGGTCAACACTGCAAATATTGACTTGCTGCATTAACTCATTCTAACTGTCAATATAAGCTTTTGTTACTCATATGTTTGCAATTATTATATTTCTGTCTGTGATAAAAACATCTGTCAAACACACATAAAAACCAGAGGGCAGCAGATCATGTGAAAATATAATATTTGTGTCATTCTCAAAACTTTTGGCCATGACTGTAGTATTAGAAAATAATATGATGAATAAATACAATAAAATGGTACATTACATGGGTGAAAAGTATATATGCGTACATAAAATACATTTATATGAGAATTGTTATATTCTAAGGTAAATATAGACTATACTGAACATTATAGCCCAAAAGTGGCAGAGCAGAATAATTTCAATGATTGTGGTCAATCCAATGATATAAGGACTGAAGTAATCAAAAGTACTGTATACACATATATATATATATACATATGTGTGTATATATGTATGTATATGTGTATATATATATATATATATATATGTATATATATACCGTACAGACCAAAAGTTTGGACACACATTCTCATTCAAAGATTTTCCTGTATTTTCATGACTATGAAATTGTACATTCACACTGAAGGCATCAAAACTATGAATTAACACATGTGGAATTATATACTTAACAAAAAAGTGTGAAACAACTGAAAATATGTCTTATATTCTAGGTTCTTCAAAGTAGCCACCTTTTGCTTTGATTACTGCTTTGCACACTCTTGGCATTCTCTTGGTGAGCTTCAAGAAGTAGTCACCGGAAACGGTCTTCCAACAGTCTTGAAGGAGTTCCCAGAGATGCTTAGCACTTGTTGACCCTTTTGCCTTCACTCTGCAGTCCAGCTCACCCCAAACCATCTTGATTGGGTTCAGGTCTGGTGACTGTGGAGGCCAGGTTATCTGGTGTAGCATAGCCCTTACACAGCCTGGATGTGTGTTTGGGGTCATTGTCCTGTTGAAAAATAAATGATGGTCCAACTAAACGCAAACCAGATGGAATAGCATGCCGCTGCAAGATGCTGTGGTAGCCATTCTTGTTCAGTATGCCTTCAATTTTGAATAAATCCCCAACAGTGTCACCAGCAAAGCCCCCTACACCATCACACCTCCTCCTCCATGCTTCACGGTGGGACCTAGGCATGTAGAGTCCATCCGTTCACCTTTTCTGCGTCGCACAAAGACACGGTGGTTGGAACCAAAGATCTCAAATTTGGACTCATCAGACCAAAGCACAGATTTCCACTGGTCTAATGTCCATTCCTTGTGTTCTTTAGCCCAAACAAGTCTCTTCTGCTTGTTGCCTGTCCTTAGCAGTGGCTTCCTAGCAGCTATTTTACCATGAAGGCCTGCTGCACAAAGTCTCCACTTGACAGTTGTTGTAGAGATGTGTCTGCTGCTAGAACTCTGTGTGGCATTGACCTGGTTTCTAATCTGAGCTGCTGTTAACCTGCGATTTCTGAGGCTGGTGACTCGGATAAACTTATCCTCAGAAGCAGAGGTGACTCTTGGCCTTCCTTTCCTGGTGCGGTCCTCATGTGAGCCAGTTTCTTTGTAGCGTTTGATGGTTTTTGCAACTGCACTTGGGGACACTTTCAAAGTTTTCCCAATTTTTCGGACTGACTGACCTTCATTTCTTAAAGTAATGATGGCCACTCGTTTTTTTTTACTTAGCTGCTTTTTTCTTGCCATAATACATGTTCTAACAGTCTATTCAGTAGGACTATCAGCTGTGTATCCACTAGACTTCTGCACAACACAACTGATGGTCCCAACCCCATTTATAAGGCAAGAAATCACACTTATTAAACCTGACAGGGCACACCTGTGAAGTGAAAACCATTTCCGGTGACTACCTCTTGAAGCTCATCAAGAGAATGCCAAGAGTGTGCAAAGCAGTAATCAAAGCAAAAGGTGGCTACTTTGAAGAACCTAGAATATAAGACATATTTTCAGTTGTTTCACACTTTTTTGTTAAGTATATAATTCCATATGTGTTAATTCATAATTTTGATGCCTTCAGTGTGAATGTACAATTTTCATAGTCATGAAAATACAGGAAAATCTTTGAATGAGAAGGTGTGTCCAAACTTTTGGTCTGCACTGTATATTGTAAGGATTGTACTCACTCAGGTGCATAGGAGGAAACAGGAGGCATGTTCTCTTGCAAATCCATGTGGGTTTATTTGCTTCATAAACCATCAAGTCACCAACAAAAGGTAAATAGTCTTTACATCAGGCGGACAAAACCTCAATATCCATAGCGGAGCTCTTCTCTCTCAGGTCTGTGGGCACACAGGCTGTGAAATGTCCAGCACGCAGGCTCGATCTGGAGACACACACACAGGGAGGCTTCTCTCTCTCCGCACACAAACCACTCTGTAGTGTCCAGCCTGGACACATGGAAATCTGTACACACTGACAGACTCCCAAACACTCACACCCATGTGCCAAACACACCTCTATTACATAGCTGTAACTACACCCATGTACCTATCACATGGCTAGTCACGTGATCGTGACATCACCGAAGGTCCTCAAACTGTATCTCTGAATAAATAATTTCCCTTCACTGTGTTCCCAGCACAAAATGTGATGCCACACTGTCCGTGTTATAGTCCGTGCCCTCAACACTGCACCTTCCTTTCCATTCTGGGCCCTTTCTTCATACTGTTCTCTCACACTGTGTCCCCCCTATAGTGCTCAGTCACTATACTGTGCCCCCTCAACATCCTCCCTTTCCATGGCATAATGTTTCCTCTTTACTATGCCCTCACACTGCTGCCCCATGCTGTCACCACACGATTCCCGTCAAAAGTCTCTTCATACTGTTTCCTCACATTTTTTCCCGTCACCCTCCATACTGTCTCCTCATACATCCCCTCTCCCCATACTGTTTCTGCACCCATTCCCACTACTCCTCATAATGTTTCCTCACGTTACACACTCCTCATGCTGTATCCTCACAGATCCCACTCGCTTCTCATACTATCGTACTGTCTCTTCACTGGTCCTGCTCGCTCCTCTTACTGCCATTTAGTTTCCTCACAGGTCTCCCTCGCTCCCCATACTGTTTCCACACTAATCTCCCTACTCCCTCATGCTGTATCTGCGCACCAATTCCCACACTTCTCTTACTGTGTCCGCACCACTTTCCACCCATACGGTGTCTGCACCAATTCCCCCTTGCACCTCATACTGTGTCCATGCCACTTCTCTCACTCGCTCCTCATTTTGTGTCCACACCAATTCCCATCCAGCTACTTACTTTGTGTCCACAGCAATCCCCTCCATTCCTCATACTGGGTCTGCTTTACTCCCATCTACTCCTCATAGTGTATTTGCACCAATCCGCCCACTCGTCATACTGCATCCACAAACCCCTCATTCCTTATACTGTCTCTACACTAATTCCCCCACTCCTCATAATGGGTCTTCAACAATTCTCCCCACTCCTTATAGTGTTTCCACACAAATCTCCCCAAATCCTCATATTGTCACTGCGCCAATCACCTATCCCCACTCTATATACTCTGTGCGCAACAATATAGTCTCTTCAGCTCCAGCCAGACTCGAACTGGCCCATAGGATAACAGGGGATTCCCACGGTGGGTTCCTGAGTAGATCTTGTCACCCAACCCCACTGTATGGGCAGAACTTGACATAGTTCACTTGATTCACTATGTACAAAAAAAAACAGCATCTCATTATTCATTAACCAAAATGACCTGTTTATTATTATGTAGAGATATACAGGGGTTGGACAAAATAATGGAAACACCTGGAAACATCAACAAAAGTTAGTTTAATATGGTGTAGGTCCACCTTTTGCGGCGATTACAGCCTCAATTCTCCGAGGTATGGATTCATGCAAGGTGTGAATTGTTTCCAAAGGAATTTTAGCCCATTCTTCAGTTAAAACACCCTCCAGTTCTTTGAGCGACGATGGCGGCGGAAATCCACGTCTAACTTGAATCTCTAAAATCGACCATAAATGCTCAATAATGTTGTGGTCTGGGGATTGTGGGGGCCAGACGAGATGCTCAACTTCATTAGCATGTTCGTCGTGCCATGCTTTAACGATTCCAGCTGTATGAATTGGTGCATTCTCATCCTGAAAGATGGTGTTCCCCTCCGTGAACAGTGCTTGAACCATAGGATGCTCTTGGCCGCCCAAAATGCCTAAATAATCGCGGCTGTTAATTCTTCCATGAAGGGATATCATTGGCCCGGCGGATCTCCACTAAATAGCACCCCAGATCATCACTGAACCTCCGCCATGTTTGACGGTTGGGAGAAGGCAGTCTGGATTGAATGCTTCTTTCGGCTGTCTCCAAACGTACACGCAGCCGGAGGTTGGAAATAGGGTAAACGATGATTCGTCTGAGAATATCACATGTTTCCACTGCTCGAGGGACCAATTCTGGAGGGTTCTACACCACTCTAAACGCTTGGAAACATTTGTCATTGAGAGCAGCTGTTTTCGAATTGCAGCTCTTCAGTGGAATCCAAATTTGTTCAGCTCCCGACGAACAGTTTTCGTGGAAACTGGGTTCTGTAGGTGTTCATTGAGCTCAGCAGTGATTTTCGGAGCCCTGGTCTTGCGATCCTCTCTCACAATTCTCTCAGTCAACTTTGACTTTCGGCCGGACCTGTGCTTTGCTGCGGACGTTTTTCCTTCTCTTTCAAACGCAGTCATTACTTTGGAGACAGTACCTCTTGACACGCCAATCATTCGGGCACTTTCGGCTACACTAGCGCCTGCCATACAAGCACCAACAATTTGGCCTCTTTGAAAATCCGAGAGGTCTGCCGTTGGTATCAGGTTCTCATCAATGTTCTTACAATTCTGCAAAACAAACAGTTAATTTACATACACATATCACATAACACAAATAATCAACTACAAAACATTACCATATGTCATGGTTTGCATGTTTATAACATGTTCGAAGATTACGATGCCAAAGCGTTAGGTGTTTCCATTATTTTGTCCAACCTCTGTAGGTACATTTGTGAACAAGGGAAGTGTAATATTTGTATGCAGGTGAAAAGTGGGCCCCCAAAAGTCAATGTTACTGGTGGGCCTTTGGCACCCCAGTCCAACACTGGCTCTAGCGCTTACAGATTGATGTTGAACGTGCCTCTTCGAAGCTGGAGACGGGCATCAGCAGCATGATCAAATGACTTGGTCGCACTGACCCGGAAATGCCAGCATTCAGGGCTTCAGTTGTACTCACGTCTGAGAGACACATGTTCAATTGATTGCTTCTCTGAGATGCTTGACAGCTGGAACAGACAGCTGCCGACTCCTACTCCTGTGGACAGCTAAATGCAGCCGCCAGGATGACACGTTCAGATTGTCGGCTGCGCTCTGGGTCAATACCCCACTTGCCCCCCATCACACCTAGATATACCCCTGACAATTGGCTAAATAAAATTGTTTAAGGTTTTAGGGGTTTTATCCAAAAAGCATTCATAGATATGATGTAAGTCTATACCATCAAATGAACTAATGAACTGTTACCCACTAAAGTCAGTGCAAAATACCTTCTCTGTATAGCATGGCAGCATCACTTGTCCTATCCTTTATTGAACTACCTATGATACACGGATTTTATATCTTGAAGTGATGTAGTCGTTTTCATGCAGCACTAGACAGGAAATGAATAGATCTACAAACATATCAGACATAATTATAGCTAAAGGGTATGCCACACTAAACAGCGTCGCTAACGAGATCGCTAAAATACGTCACTATTTAGCGATCTCGTTCGTGACGCTAACGTGTGTGGCATGTAGCAACGACGTGGCCCCTGCTGTGATCTCGCTGATCGTTCACTAGAGTTCTGGACCGTATTTAGATCGTTGGCGTCCCACTGGTGAGCCTATATCGCGGTGTCTGGCACCTTTTGTGAGCGATGTGCGCTGTTTTTTACATCGCAATGACCGTTAAAGTCGTTAATGAGATCGCTAACCGCTTTTGAGTCGTTAACGAGATCACTAAGTGTGGCAGCTACTAGAGACATTAAAACTATCACAAAAACGATCTCATTATTATTATTATTATTATTATTATATATTTATATAGCGCCATTTATTCCATGGCGCTTTACATATGAAAAGGGGAAAAATATAGACAGATACAATAAACATGTGCTAGACAAGGGACGCATAAGTACAGAAGGAGAGAGGACCCTGCCCGCGAGGGCTCACAGTCTACAGGGATGGGTGAGAATACACTAGGAGAGGGTAGAGCTGGTTGTGCGATGGTTCAGTACACTGAGGATCATTGCAGGTTGTAGGCTTGTCGGAACAGGTGGGTCTTCAGGTTTTTGCATTATTAGCTTGCGTCGTTATTGAGATCGCTAACGAGATCACTAAGTGTGGCAGTACCTTAACACTGAGCTTCTCAGCAAGGTGCCACAGCTCCTTGTTAAAGGAAAGAAAAGGAGATTAAAAAGGTGATTAGAGTGTCTGTTAATATCTTGGCACATCGCAGAGAAGCCTAAACCTTGGGTGGTGTAACATGATGTTAGTGAAATAACCTACTTAAGCTCATACATGAAATATTCAGCTCTGGCAAAAGACAGTTATAGTAGGACGCAGTGAGAAATTTCCTACTACACTTCTGTGCTTGCAGTACTGTACATACTATATGTCAGCTGTTGACAATTTCTGTATGTTGATGGGTTTGTTGTTGTTTCATCAAATGACAGATTTATGCCACTTTCAGTAGCTTTAAATTGAGGCTGTCACCACAAATCTACATTTCAAACTGACCACGTAGCCTTTTTAGATATGCTGCAACAATTAAAAAAAATATTTTTGTTCTTAAGTCTGTTCCTCCATTGCCCCAAAAATCAACTTTATTGCATGGTGTGACTAAATGCCTCAGTGCACCGTGCACCCACTTATTTAGATTTCTGCCATTCCTTCCATATTGATTGACAGCGCTTGCTGGCCAAGAGCCAGTGCTGTCTGAAGATAAACCTCCATTATTTGATCAATATCCCTGTGCAGGAAAGAGCACCCAAATTACTCTCTCCTCACTTCTGACATTGGTTATCTCCTCTGCCACCATTCAGTGCAGAGTTAAGGGTATGCCACACTAAACGAGATCGCTAACGAGATCGCTAACGAGATCGCTAAAACGTCACTATTTAGCGATCTCGTTAGCGACCTCGTTGTGTGTGGCATGTAGCAACGATGTGGCCCCTGCTGTGATGTCGCTGATCGTTCACTAGCGTTCAGTACATGCTAATGACATCCTAACGACCTCCAAAGTCGTTAAAGAGATCGCTGACCGCTGATGAGTCGTTTATGAGATCTCCTGTTTGGCAGCTACTAGCGACCTAAAAGCGATCACACCAACGATCTCGTTAGCTTGCGTCGTTATCGTGATCGCTAACGAGATCGCTAAGTGTGGCAGTACCTTTAGAAGATGCTGGAAAACAATTAGCAGAAATAGGTTCTTATCCAATGACACAAGGGAAATTAAAAAAAGACAGGGAATTGCTCACCTGGTACAATTGTTTGACCACAACAGTAAAATATGTTTGTTTTTTTTAGAAATCAGCTGCTGCAGACCCTCACATAAAAGCGATTAGATGAGTGTAAGAAATTTCAGGGTTTTCCATTGCACTGCCGACGATACCTGTAATTTGGACCAGGGGTGTTTAGAAATAGATCCAAGGATCGAAGAGTTTTAATAGCTGATTATTTTTCGACATGTTTTGAAGTATACCACTTCACTTCATCAGTATGTGGTTTGTCCTGAAGATGAAGTGGTATACTTCGAAACGTGTTGACAGAAAAAACCCTATTAAAACTGTTAGATCCTGGGATCCAATTCTGAACACCCTTGGTCCAAATTACCGGTATTGTCGGCAGTGCAGAGACAAACCCAAAACTCCTTTTACCCATCTAATCTCTCTAGGGCAGGAGAGAGCGCACAAATCACTCTCTCCTCGCTTCTGACATTATTTCCACTGCTTTCACTTCAGGGCAGGAAAGAGCACTCAAATCACTGTCTCCTCACCTCTAGCATTGCTTATCTCTACTAATATCACTTCAGGGCTGGAGAGAGCACACAAATCTTTCCTTGCAGCTGACATTGCTCAGGTATAGCTGTGTAGCTATGTCAGCTGCAAGGAGAGTAATTTGCGTGCTCTCTCCTGCATAGGGACAGTAATCACATAACTGAGGTTTATATTCAGACAGCGCTGTTTCTGGTCAAGGAAGCACAGTCAATCAACATAGAAGGCGTGACTGTAATCTAAATAAATGCATGGAACTGTGGATTGCGGTATTTAGACATGCCACACAATAAAGTTGTTTTGGGAGGCAATTGAGGAATAGATTTCAAAACAATTTTTTTTAATGTTGCACCATCTCCTACATATCCTAGGCTGTGTGGATGACTTGAAGTGTAAATTTGGGGTTACCCACTTCCTTTATTAGAAAGGGGTTTTGACTCTACTGGTAGCCAACCCTGGCTAATTCTCTGGATTCATCTACATCTGTGTTTTATGACATGTCCTATTCTGGTAAATCTCCACTTATGTAGTTCAATAATTCAATTTTCTTATCTATAGCTTCAATGTACAAACCTTCTAACAATAAATTATGTATTTCACTATTAAAGGTAATGGTGGGATCTTTCTGCAGTTCTGTGTATGTGGTTTTATTTTCCAGATCCATCAAAACCAATTTTTGTACAGTCCAGCATTTAGAACAACTGTGGCTCCCTTGTCCGTAGAGCAAATTAATATGTCCTATTGGACTTAAGGTTATCCAGGGCTGTTCTTTCCAGTCTGGTTAGCTTATCCGTAGGTCCTTTGTTTGTAGAAATCTCTTTTTCTAACTCCACCAGCTCTTTCTTAGCCAGATCCTGGAATTGATCCAATACTTTGGGTCTTGAGTTAAAAAGATAAAAAATAGGGATTGCCGGTATGAAAATTAACTATTTAAAGTAGTATTCCCTGATAACGATTCTGAGTCCAAAGATTTTTGTTCTACAAATGAGTTCATTGAATCCGCATGTGAGATCTCATTCCTTGTTTGTAGAGGAACCACATCCTCCTCCTCTGTTTGAAAAAAAATTGCATTTGACTGCTAGATTCCGAGCCAGTTTAAACATATCAAGTAAAGTCTGTAAAATATTGAAGTTGTTCGTGGGTGAAAAACTTAGACCTTTCGCTAATAGTGCAGCTTCACTTTCAGACAAAATGTAGCTGGACAGATTCCAAATCGTCAAATTTAGTATCGACAATTCTACTGTAGCTCTGTGTTCCATATTTGTTTGTGCCTACATTTTCAGCCCGCTCTTTTGCTCCGTTTTTTTTAAATCGCACCAGAGTTTACAGACAAAAACATTCCTCCCCAGTGCGGTTCGTTGGACATTGCCTGTGGAGCTAATCGAGGAATCAGAATGATCATCCGACGTAGTAAAAAAAAAAAAAAAAAAATGTAGAACCATCCAGAGTGTAATAATTTTCTTTAAACCTAACTTTGCCTACTTTTGAGAAGCGCCTGTATGGGCGTTTTCTGAGGATAAAGGGTGTCTTATTGCTCCACTTATAGACTTTTCACTACTATATTGCCAGTCAGTCCTTTATGGAACACTTTTATGTGTCTAAAATAAAAGCTATATTTTAAATTATACATTTTGTTTCCTTGCTGAACCTTTCCTGTTTTTGAACAACTGCACCGTTCACTTCGCCGGAGGATCTGCTTCTTGCTGCACATCATGTGGTCCTCAAGGTCACTTATTTAGGCTGGTACAACCAGAACTCAGAGGTCACTGCGCATTGTAAGATTTTGGCTATGACATGACATCACACATCGTGAAGCTTAAACCTGCATCACATGAAGCAAATGTTGGCTGTATTATATGCCAGTTCAAATCGTTGTTAATGACCCTGACCCTTTCAGAAAAAAAGTGTTCAATAAATAAGAATATATGTTGCAGAAACGTGAGCAAATTTTTAAATGTATTTTAGTAGTCTTTTACGATCATAAAAAAATTGTGAAAAACAAACATCTATTTCCTTTATTTTCCCACCAAAATCTCCTGATCTTGGCAAAAAAATAAAATAACAGAATATGAAATTAAAGGGAATCTGTCAGCAGATTTTTGCTACCTCATCTGAGAGCAGCCTGATATAGGCAAAGAAAAGCTGAATCCAACTTAGATTAATGGATGCAGCAGTTCTGACACAATCAGAGCTTTTAGATTTAGCAATGCTGAGAAAGTTAACCCCGCCCACACCAGGCTCTGTACATACAATGTCTATAGACAGTGAGCTTCTTATCGCATTAGGGGGCGTGTCGGACTACCAGGCAGTGCTGCTCAAGTCCAGCAATGATAAGCTCCTGGTGCTAAAAGAAGCATTGCAAGTAAACATAAGAAATAGCTTGATAAGAGAGGCATTGTTGAAATTTGTGTTTTAACCACTACAGCATGCTGTCTTCAGATTACATAGCAAAAACCTGCTGACAGATTCCCTTTAACATGTAAATTAAGCCTCATATATCACAAAAAAATCAAAATGATATGAATATCCAATTGAAATTTTTTTTATTACAGCTCTTTTAACTGCATGCATGAATAAAACCTGAATATTTACCTTGACAGAAATGGGAGTAAATTAGTTGTTCCTTAACTAGTTACATAATAAAGATATAAAGCAAAAAGAAAAAATGCCAGAATCACCATTTATTTGTCTCTACACCTTTCTTTTAGAGTTGAGCGAAACAGGTCGGTCAGATTAAAAAATGGCCGACTTTCGCCAAAGTCGGGCTTCGCCGAGCGAAAAACGACCATAGCGTGAAGTCGGCCATGCGGTCGTCGACCCGATCGCCAAAGGTGGTTTTCCCATAAAGCTTGTAGGCACCTTTTCTCAGCCAATGAGCAAGGACGCACACTGTGGGCAACGAGATGACATGGGCAGCGGCCACCACCATCTTGGAAAAGGGCATTGCAGTGATTGGCTTGATTTGTGTGGCGTCACAGTGGCTATAAAAGCCCTGACCGCCGACCGCCATTTTACTTCTGCCGATCTTAGCGTAGGGAGAGGTTGCTGCCTCTGTTTCTCAGTAGGGAGAGAGTTAGGCAGGAAAGAAAAGTGATTCTGTGCTTGTGCTGATAGCAATTGTGCAGTACAGTTAGTGTGCAGTGACGGGAGGATTTTGTTGTGTGCAGAAGCGCTGGAAATTTGGCTGCCTGCCAGTGACAGGGGAGGATTTTCTTTTGTGCAGCAGCAGAGCTGGTTAATAGGCTGCCTGCTAGCTGTATTACTGTGTGTACACTGCTGTGAAGACTGCTTTTTACACAGCACTAATACATTTATTCTTTTTTTCAGCACAGTTACCGAGCGTTCATTTTTTCCCACACCGTATAGAGCTGTACGCTCCTCACACAGTACCGTGTACCGGCTGGTATCACGGTCAAATACATGCTGACTATCTGGGTGTGACTCCGGAAATATATACGGAGATTTACAATTTGTTCACTATACTATATACACCTGGTATCTTGTGATACAGTACCTTTTTCTGCTTTTTATATTCTGGCCTAATCCATACTGAGCCTGTGAGCGTCTGTGTGTTACTCCGTAAGTATATACGGAGATTTATAATTACCCCTACACTGTGTTGAGGTCTGCGGAACGCACCTAATAGATATAATAGAGAGGTGCGTTCGCAGCCCGGGGTCCATCGTGCAGGAGAAGCCCGCTGCTAATAAGATGGCGAAAGTAGCGAACTCTGTTATCCTGCAGAGTCGCAAAAATAAACGCCGTAGCGCGTTGTGGCAGTAAGTGCGAACTCTGTTAATCCCAGAGCCGCTAACGGGATGCCACAGCGCTATATGGCGATAGGTGCGAACTCACTTAACTTCAGTGAGCCGCAGAGTAAAACGCTAGGGCGCTGTCTAGCGTCAAAAGCGAACCCTGTTACGTCACAGAGTCCTGTCAGGCTCTCAGGTACACGGATAATTGCTAAGTGAGCATAATACGTGGTCATGCGCTAATGTCCTCGCGGGAGTCACCCGCAATCTATGGCGTCTGAACGCCAGACCCTGAATACGGCAATCAAACTCCTCACCGGTTATGCCGGTAATCTAGGGCATCTAGGACACTGACCCTGACCAGCTAGCACACCAAACTCCTCACCGATTAAGTCGGTATTCTAGTGGCTTATTTCAGCCGGGTCCCTAACCACACACACGCATGACCACACTGGCGCATAGCATACAATGGTTGATATTAGCGCATGGCGGCCCAGCCATGCTACCCTGGGACCATCTGGCCTGACGGGAATTTAGCCGCTGGGCGGTCTGTAAATAGATCAAATTTTTGTAGTCAGTGAACACTTGGAAGGGAAAGCGAGCCCCCTCCAGGAGATGTTTCCACTCAGAAAAGGCCAACTTCATGGCTAGCAACTCCCTATCCCCAATGGAATAATTCCTCTCTGCAGGTGTGAAGGTCTTGGAGAAGAAGAAGCAAGGATGTTTACGACCTTGAGCATCCTTTTGAAAAAGGACTGCTCCAGCACCAACGGACGAGGCATCTACCTCCAATATAAAAGGCTTATCAACCTCGGGACGATGTAGGATAGGAGCGATAGCAAAATGGGACTTGATTGAAGTAAAGGCCTTGGAGACCTCCTCTGACCACAATTTGGGATTGGCTCCTTTCTTGATGAGGGCTACCAAGGGAGCAACCAAAGTAGAGAAGTGGGGAATGAATTGGCGATAGTAATTAATGAACCCCATAAGGCGCTGCACCTCTTTAAGAGAGTGGGGTTCTTGCCAATCCATTACAGCCTGTAGTTTGGCAGGATCCATAGCCAATCCCTGAGTGGAGATGATATAGCCCAGGAATGGCAAAGACTCCTGCTCAAACACACACTTCTCCAACTTCGCATATAAGGAATTTGCCCGCAAGAGGTCGAAGACCCTGCAAACATCTCTCCGGTGGGTGTCCATATCTGGAGAAAAGATGAGAATGTCATCCAGATAGACTACCACAGAGGTGGCAAGCATGTCCCGGAAAATGTCATTTACGAAATCTTGGAAGACGGCTGGAGCATTACAGAGCCCGAAGGGCATCACAAGATATTCGTAATGTCCATCTCTGGTATTGAACGCCGTCTTCCATTCGTCCCCCTCACGGATGCGGATCAGGTTATAGGCACCACGAAGATCCAGCTTAGTAAATACCCTTGCTCCCCGGAGCCTATCAAAGAGCTCAGATATTAGGGGCAAAGGATATTTGTTCTTAACGGTAATGGCGTTAAGACCCCTATAGTCTATACACGGTCGTAATTCTCCATTCTTCTTCTGCACAAAGAAAAATCCTGCCCTGCTGGTGACACTGACTTCCTAATAAACCCTCTGGCCAGATTTTCCTGGATGTATTGTGACATGGCCTCCGTCTCAGGAAGAGAGAGAGGATACACTCTTCCCCGAGGGGGCTCCGTTCCAGGCAAGAGGTCTATAGGACAGTCATAAGGGCGATGAGGCGGCAGAGTCTCCGCTGCCTTTTTGGAGAATACGTCTGCGTATGACCGATAAACCTTGGGAAGGGAATCAAGATCTATGGGTATCTCCGTTGTGGAAACCTGAACATCCTCTCTGAGACATTTGTCTCTGCAATGATCACCCCAACCCAGTATTCTCCAGAGGACCACTCAATATGGGGAGAGTGGTGGCGAAGCCAGGGTAATCCCAACAAAACCTCATCTATTCCCTCAGGAAGGACAAAAAGGGATATATTCTCCTGATGTGAAGGAGACATAGACAAAGGTAGAGTGACAGTCTGGTGGATGATTTGTGAGGGCAGGATTGCTCCATTCAACACTCTCACCGATATTGGCTCGGCAAGCGTCACCAGCGGTATGGAATGACGAGAGGCAAAGGAGGAGGACATAAAATTCCCCTCTGCCCCAGAGTCCACACAAAGCTTGGCGGAAAGGGTGGATGAACCTAGAGAGATTAACCCTTTAAGGAGCATCTTCGGAGCAAAATCCCTCGCGTCTAATGACCCTGCACCCATGGTCACGGAACATGACCGTTTACTTATTCGCTGGGGACATCGGTTGGCATAATGTCCTGACTGCTGACACACTCTACAGACCACGGATACTCGAGTGGTCCGAGACTTAGATCCCACTCGAGTATTCTCCACGGTCTCTGTGGAGTCAGACGCCCGAACGGGAAATTCCAGAGGTTTGGCAAAGGTGGGTGCCAGCCGAAACCTCTGCCTACACTGGGTCCGCTCTAACCTCCGCTCGTGAAAACGGAGGTCGATGCGGGTAGATATAGAAATGAGTTTCTCCAGTGTGGCAGGAATCTCCCTGGTAGCCAAAGCGTCCTTTACATGGTCTGCCAGTCCTCTCCAGAACACTGGAATAAAGAACTTTATCTGGCCACTCTAATTCAGAGGCCAAAGTCCGAAATTGGACTGAGAACTGGCTGACCATGGACAAGCCCTGTGACATTGTCAGTAGTTGGAGTGCCATATCGTGCGTGACCTGAGGTCCTAAAAAGACCTTTTTCAGAGCCTCCAAAAACCGAGGAGCACTCCGCACCACACGATCGTCACGCTCCCACAGCGGTGTTGCCCACTCCAACGCTCTGCCCGAGAGTAGAGACAGTACAAAACCCACTTGTGCCCGGTCCGTGGGGAAACGTGCAGCCAGAAGCTCGAGCTGTATAGAGCACTGACTCACGAATCCCCGACATTGCTTGCTGTCACCGGCAAACTTGTCAGGAAGCGGGAGGTGGGATAATGTAGGGACAGAGGTAGCAGAGGACAAACTGGCTGCAGCCACGCTAGCAGCCTGAACAGCGACTGCGGTAATATCCACAGCTGAGGTTGTGCGCTCAAGAGCCGCCAACCTTCCCTCCAGCTGCTGGATATACTGCCTTAGACGCTGGTCATCCGCCATTTTACTAGGGTCTGCGGAACGCACCTAATAGATATAATAGAGAGGTGCGTTCGCAGCCCGGGGTCCACCGTGCAGGCGAAGCCCGCTGCTAATAAGATGGCGAAAGTAGCGAACTCTGTTATCCCGCAGAGTCGCAAAAATAAACGCCGTAGCGCGTTGTGGCAGTAAGTGCGAACTCTGTTAATCCCAGAGCCGCTAACGGGATGCCACAGCGCTATATGGCGATAGGTGCGAACTCACTTAACTTCAGTGAGCCGCAAAGTAAAACGCTAGGGCGCTGTCTAGCGTCAAAAGCGAACCCTGTTACGTCACAGAGCCGCTGAGAAAAAGTACCGTGTCCTGTCAGGCTCTCAGGTACACGGATAATTGCTAAGTGAGCATAATACGTGGTCATGCGCTAATGTCCTCGTGGGAGTCACCCGCAATCTATGGCGTCTGAACGCCAGACCCTGAATACGGCAATCAAACTCCTCACCGGTTATGCCGGTAATCTAGGGCATCTAGGACACTGACCCTGACCAGCTAGCACACCAAACTCCTCACCGATTAAGTCGGTATTCTAGTGGCTTATTTCAGCCGGGTCCCTAACCACACTGGCGCATAGCATACAATGGTTGATATTAGCGCATGGCGGCCCAGCCATGCTACCCTTTTATAGCAACAGCTACAGTACCTTCCAGGAACAAGGACCAATGAGAAACCTGTTCCAGAAGACTCGTAGTAACAGGGCCTTCCTGGCGGGCCAATAGGAGCTGCTGCAGTACCTGAGCATGTGACCCCTGATCTCCAATGAGAGATCGCACTCTGGGCATGCTCAGAAGGGAAAATGCAGTACTTTGTCCCAAAGACGTCTGCTCCAGCATTGACTATAATAGCAGATCCAGGAAAAGCAGCAACAAGTCACTGCCCAGTAGTGGAGTGGGCAAGACACCTGGACCGACGCCTCTGCTGAGCAGGCTCCACTGGAGATGAATGGGAGACTGCAGCGGGACAGGTTTGAGACTCCCCTTGTGCAGCAGCAGGAAATCGAACCCTAACATTACCCCCCCTCCTAGGGCCCCCCTTCTCTAGGCCTCGCTGCGCTCAAAAGCAGCGATGAGCTGCGGAGCGTGAACATGCTCGGCAGGCTCCCAGGATCTATCCTCAGGCCCATAACCCCTCCAATCCACCAAATAAACTTTTTTGCCTCGTACCACCTTGCACCCAACAATGGCGTTCACCTCATGATCGTCGGTAGATGAACCCGACGTCCCAGCAGATGACTCGGAAAACCGGGAAATGGCCACGGATTTCAAGAGGGACACGTGAAAGGTGTCAGTGATACCAAGGCGAGGCGGAAGGGCTAGGCGGTAAACTACCGGGTTCACCTGCTCAAGAACTTTAAAGGGGCCCAAAAAGCGAGGTGCCAACTTGGTGGACTCTACCCGTAGCCTGATGTTTCGGGCAGAAAGCCACACTAGGTCACCCGGAGCAAACGTAGGAGCGGGGCGCCGATGGGCATCGGCCGAAGACCTCATCCTCTCTTTGGAGGCCTGAATGGCATCCTGAGTGCGGTCCCAAATGTCCCGTGCCTCCACAGCCCAGTCTGCCACCCTGGAGCTGCTGCAGTACCTGAGCATGTGACCCCTGATCTCCAATGAGAGATCTCACTCTGGGCATGCTCAGAAGGGAAAATGCAGTACTTTGTCCCAAAGACGTCTGCTCCAGCATTGACTATAATAGCAGATCCAGGAAAGGCAGCAACAAGTCACTGCCCAGTAGTGGAGTAGGCAAGATGCCTGGACCGACGCCTCTGCTGAGCAGGCTCCACTGCGGCCGGAGATGAATGGGAGACCGCAGCGGGACGGGTTCGAGACTCCCCTTGTGCAGCAGCGGGAAATCGAACCCTAACACACTGTATACAGCTGTACGCTTGTGATACAGTACCCTTTTTCAGCTTTTTATATTCTTGTCTAATCCATACTGAGCCTGTGAGCATCTGTATGTGACTCCTGAAATACATACAGAGATTTACAATTTTTTCACTATATTATATTACGCCTGGTATCTGGTGATACAGTACCCTTTTTCAGCTTTTTATATTCTTGTCTAATCCATACTGAGCCTGTGAGCGTCTGTATGTTACTCCGGAAATATATACGGAGATTTACAATTACCCATACACTGTATACAGCTGCACGCTTATGATACAGTAGCCTTTTTCAGCTTTTTATATTCTTGTCTAATACATACTGAGCCTGAGAGCGTCTGTGTGTGACTCCTGAAATATATACGGAGATTTACAATTACCCCTACACTGTATACAGCTGTACGCTTATGATACAGTACCCTTTTTCTGCTTTTTATATTCTGTTGTAATCCATACTGAGCCTATGAGAGTCTGTGTCTGACTCTTGAAATGTATATGGAGATTGACAATTATCCCTAGACTGTATACAGCTGTACACTTCTGATACAGTACCCCTTTTTCTGCTTTTTAAATTCTGGTCTAATCCATACTTAGCTTGTGAGAATCTGTGTGTTACTCTGGAAATATATACGGAGATTTAAAATTACCTCAACACTGTATACAGCTGTACGCTTCTGATACATTACCCTTTTTCTGCTTTTTATATTCTGGTCTAATCCATACTGAGCCTGAGAGCATCTGTCTGTGACTCCTGAAATATATACGGAGATTGAAATTTTCCCCTTCACCGTATACAGCTGTACGCTTGTGATACAGTACCATATATCTGCTTGTATTTTGGGTACATTTTACTAAACATGAGGAAATATGGTGGAAGAGGTCACGGACGTGGGCGGGAGGGCCAGCTGGTACTGATGGTGGTGGTGGTGCATCTGCTGGTAGTGCCAAAAGCACAATAGCACCTAAGGCAGGAGGTGTTGAGCCTGCGTCATCATCTGGCTCAAGAAGGCCTGGAAGGCTCCTTTTTCTGGGAGTAGGTAAACCGTTTTTAAAGCCGGAGCATCAGGAACAGGCTTTGTCTTACATTGCCAAAACAGCCTCCAACTCTATCGCCTCCTCTTCTGAAGTTTCAAAAAATGTAAGCACTGAGTCGTCAGTGCAGGCTCCTGGTCAGGAACAACACCTTTCCTCATGTCCTTCACCCCACCAAAAGTGAAGGATGCAGTAGGCCACACTTCAGACTACTCTTTTCACATACCATGCCTGGGTTATCAAGTCAAATCCTGAATTTCCCAGTCCAACATAAATCTGACATGGAGTGCACTGATGCACAGCCACTGCTAGATGATTCTGCTGGTACATTCACAAAGAGCACTACATTGCCCTCGCAGTCTACTGAGCCAGAATCTGACCCTGATGAAAGTCAGGTGGTCCTTCCCGCATACTATACCACCTTACACGGTGACACAGAGGAAGGTGTAGATGAAATTGAAGAGGAGGTGATGGATGACCCATTTGATGACCCGGATTGGCATCCATTGGGGGAAGAGGGTGCCGCTGGCAATAGCTCAGAAGAGGAGAAGGATCCGCAGAAGGCATCGACATTGCAGCAGCGGTTATCTGGCAGGCCCGTAGCAGTCCAAAAATGTGTTAAAAAAAACAAAAAGAGTTGCAAGACAGCTTGGCCAGACGGTCAAATTAGCACAGCGTGCAAGCCCTGAAAATTTATAACATAGTAGGAAGAGTGCTGTGTGGCAATTTTTTACCAAAATCCTAATGATGAGGCAAAGGTTATCTGTAAGAAGTGCGGAAGGACCTTTAGCCGAGGGAAAAATCTCTGAAATTTGAATACCAGTTGCATGCTTAGACATTTAAACAACATGCACTTGCAAGCGTGGACGGACTACAAAACCTCAGGTAGCACATGTACACCTGCTCCGACTGAAGGTAGCCACCAACGCTCCATCACTTCCCCCACTGTTATCCCACCGGTTAGCACACCACCAGCAAGAAATGATGAGGTGTCGTCGCAAGACCAAAGCAGTCAAGGAATCACAATGTTTTTGCAACGAAAGACTGAATCTAGGCCATCACCACCACCACCACCACCATCACCATCACCAACCCCCTCTCAGTCCATTATGTCCACCGCTAGTTCACCCATATGCAGCTCTCAAGTCCAGCTCACCCTAGCAGACACTCTGAGTAGGACAAGAAAGTACTCATCCTCTCATCCGCGTACACTGGATTTGAACGCCTACATTGCCAAACTGATCTCATTAGAGATGATTCCCTTCCGTTTGGTTGAAAGCGCAGCATTCCGAGAGCTCATGGCCTATACTGTCCCATGCTATGACCTACCCAGTCGGCACTTCTTTTCTAGAAAAGCCATCCCTGCCCTCCACCTGCACGTGAAAGACCGCATTGTCCATGCACTCAAACAATCAGTGAGTGGAAAGGGGCACCTCACAACAGATGCATGGACCAGTAGGCATGGCCAGGGCCATTACGTGTCCATCACTACGCACTGGGTGAATGTGGTGGATGCAGGGTCCACAGGTGACAGCGGCGGTGGGACAGTGCTGCCTAGCCCACGGTATAGGCAACAGTTGGATGTAGGTGTTCGACCCTCCTCCCCCTCCAGAAGCGAAAGCTCATTGACAGAGCACAGTTGCACAAGCAGCTGCCAGTGTTGCACACGAGGTGTTCCTCTATCGAACAGCTAGTGGTAAACGTTAGCAGGCTGTTTTAAAGAAGATGTCTTTGGGCGACAACAGACACACCGCGGAGATACTGGCCGAATACTTGCAGCGAGAAACTGAGTCATGGCTGGGCAGTCTACATCTTGCGCCAGGCAAGGTAGTCAGTAGTGTTGAGCATTCCGATACTGCAAATATCGGGTATCGGCCGATATTCGCTATATCAGAATTCCGATACTGAGATCCGATATTTTTGTCATATCGGATACCGGAATCGGAGTTTTCCTCTAAAGTCTATGGAGAGTTCCTGTGTCACAGAACGAAGTACGTGACACAGGAACTTCCCGAAACTGTCACTGTCAGTGTCGGTCGGGTCTGTCAGTGTCAGCAGCACTTACCAGGCAGAAAATCCCTGGCGGTCACGTCCATCCATCCATCCAGGCCCTCCATTACCCTGTCCCTGGCGGTCACGTGCAGCATCTCGCGATAACTGCACGGGCAGCCGGGTACTGGGTAATCTCAGCCAGCTGTACTCTCGCAACAGCTGGCCGTAAACCAGTCCGGATGACGTCACCGCCGGGGAAGAAGCAATGGTAAGCAGCTCTGCTCTATGTGGATGTTAGGCTCGGCCTGGCATGCAGATGTAGCAGAGCTGGACTCGTCGTGGGACACTCGTTATTTTGGACTGCGTCGGACAGGGAGTATTTGTGTTGGTTTGTTATTTTTCTTTTTTTACAGGAGAACGATGGCGTCGCAGGATGAGCGTGCAATAAAAATAATGAAAACTGTGTGGTGTTTTATTTCATTAAAAAACTTTTTTGGCTGTGTATTTTTTTAAAAATTTACAAACTATGATTAATAATGGATCGGTGTCTTATTGACGCCTCTCCATTACTAACCGGGCTTATTGTCACCTTTCAATCAAAGGTGACATTAACCCCTTATTACCCCGCTTGCCACCACTACAGGGCAAGTGGGAAGAGCCGAGTAAAGTGCCACAATTGGCGCATCTTTGGATGCGCCATTTGTGGGGCTGCTGCAGCCTGGTATTTTTAGGCTGTTGAGGGCCAAAATCCATGGGCCTTGACAGTCTTTTAATACCAGGCCGCAGCAGTCTGCTTTTTACTTGGCTGGTTAAGAAAAATAGGGGGGACCCCACGCCATTTTTTTTTTCGAGAGGATCCCTATTTTTGTTAACCAGCCAAGCTAAGCAGACTGCTGTGGCCTGGTATTGTCAGGCTTGCAAGGTTCATGGATATTGTATTCTTACCAGCCTGAAAAACCAGGCCTCAGCAGTCTGCTCCATCTGGCTGGTCAACAAAAATAGGGGGGACCCCACGCCATTTCTTTTCGAGGGGATCCCCTATTTTTGTTAACCAGCCAAGATAAGCAGACTGCTGTGGCCTGGTATTATAAGGCTTGCAAGGTCCATGGATATTGGCTCAATAACAGCCTGAAAAACCAGGCCTCAGTAGTCTGCTTTATCAGGCTGGTTAACAAAAATAGGGGGTACCCCACGCCAATTTTTTTTTCAAGGGCATCGCCTATTTTTGTTAATCAGTTCACTTCAGGTCAGCCGGGATTCCCTCTGACATCACTGATGCTGTGCGGTGTCCCTGGCTGACCTGAAGTGAAAGTGGGAAGCAATCAATTATGCTAACCACTTCCTCTCCTGTCAGCCAGGAGAGGAGATGATTCAGTCGGGGGTTTACTGTGAGACTGTCAGCATTAGCTGCGGTCTCTGCAGTAAACATTAACCCTTTCAGAAGGATTACATCGGGGGACCTGACTGAACATCGGATAGGTAAAAATAATGTTGCTTTATTATTTTATTTTTATTACAGGTGAACAAGGGCTTCGCAAGGAATGGCAGTAAAATAAAATATGGTCAAAAACTGTGTGTTTTTTTTATTAAAATGATTTTTAATTAAAGTGTGTGTGTTTTATTTTTATTTCATACAATAGGATTAATAATTGATAGTTGTCTAATTGACAGCTCTCAATTATTAACCTGGCTTAAAGTCACCTTTCAATAGCAAGGTGGCTTTAAACCCTTATTAACCCATTCGCCACCGCTACAGGGCAATGGAAATAGACGGGCAAAGTACCAGAAAGGGCGAATCTATTTATAGATTTGCCTTTTCTTGGGTGTCTGGGGACAGATGTTAGTAGCCAGGGGGGGCCAAAAATAATGGTCCCTCTCTGGGCTATTATTATCTGCAACCACTCGCTGGCTTTGTCTGTCTGGTTGAGAAAATAGGGCGGGAGCCCACGCATTTTTTTTCAACAATTTTACACCTCATATATATATATACATGTCATTGAATTTGTGACACATATATATATTTATATTTATAGTACATACACTTCTACATAGTATAATAGCCGCTAATTCAATTGCCGGATTTTGTGAAAATACAGAACCCGACATGAAATGACACATGGTTTGCATAGAGTTAATTATGTCATTTCATGTAGTTTGATATATGGTTTTCACTAACAATTACATGAGTGTATGTGTGCAAAATTTAACACATGTAGGGGTTAATTAAAGGTATAAATTCGTAGCAAAAAAATGTGTTTTTTTACAACGAATGTACACCTTTAATTAACCCCTACATGTGTCAAATTTTGCATACATACACTCATGTGATTGTTAGTGAAAACCATATATCAAACTACACAAAATGACATGATTAACTCTATGTAAACCATGTGTCATTTCATGTCGGGTAGTTCTGTATTTTCATAAAAGCCGGCATTGCCCGGCAATTGAATCAGAGGCTATTTTACAATGTAGAAGTGTATGAACTATAAATATATGTATATATATATATATATATATATATATATATATGTCACAATGACATGTATATATATATATATATATATATATGTATTCTATGTGTGTATATCTAGTGTTTACAAGGAAAGAAAGAGGTTTTTTTTAGTTCCGATATTTCTGTCCCATTGACTTGCATTGGGTTTCCGGTATCGGATCGGCGATACCCGATACTTTTTGAGTCTCGGGCCGATCCAATCCGATCCGATATTTTGGGATATCGGGCAGTATCGCTCAACACTAGTAGTCAGTGATAATGGCCATAATTTTGTGGCGGCAATAGCCCTGGCAAAACGCAGACAGATTCCTTGCCTGGCTCACACCTTGAACCTGGTGGGCGGTGCTTCCTAAATAATTATCCGGAGTTAACAGCCCTGCTCCATAAGGTGCAAAGACTGTGCTCGCACATCCGTCGCTCGCCATAGACTCCAGTCGTATGCAGAGGCTGTAATGATCGCTCCACCTCCCCAAGCACTGCCTAATCATAGACGTTGCAACAAGGTGGAACTCCACCATGCACATGGTTGAGAGGCTGTGCGAACAGAGGCAGGCTGTAATGCATTTGTGGGAGGATACACGGGCAGGCAGTTTGAGGGCAGAAATGAAGTTGTCGGGTGTGCAGTGTTCAAAGATGAAAGACCTCTGTAAAGTCCTTCAGTGTTTTGAGGAATGCACACGGATGGTAAGCGCAGACGACGCCATCATAAGCATGAGCATCCCACTTACTGTATGTGTCTGCTCATGCAAACTTTGACGCACATTAAGGATCAGGCGTCTGCAGCGGAGGAGGAAGAGGAGGAGGATGAAGGGGATTATTATTTTGGGGAGGAGGATGCTTCTCAGTGGGCAAAGAAAATGTTGGCTTGCCAAGGTCAGGTTCAGGGTTTCTGCTTGACTGGAGGGATGTGGATTTGGCAGAAAGTGCTCCTCCACCCACCGCTGGCAGTGCATCATTGACACCTGGAACATTGGCCCACATGTGTGATTATGTCTTGCAGATCCTAAAAAGGGTCCCCTGCATTACCAAAATTATGAAGGCTGACGACTACTGGTTGGCCAGCATCCTCGATTCACGCTATAAAGGCAAATTACAGAACATCATGCCACAGGAGTACCTAGAGCTAATATTGGTGATGGCGACCAAACAAGCAACTCTGGTAAAACATTTGTTAGAAGCATTCCCAGCACACAGAAGCGGTGCAGGTTCTACCACGAGCAGTACTGGGCCAAATGGAAGAGGTGTTCGTGGTGCACACAGCCGAAGTGGCGTTGGAGACAAGGGTTTCATGACCATGTTGTGGACTGATTTCTCAAAAACCGCTCACACGACTGGTAATACTGAATTGATTGCAACAGGCAGGAGACAGCAGTTGTCAACTATGGTTCAAAATTACCTCTCCTCCCTTATCAATGTTTTCACTCACAATTCATTCCCCTTTGACTACTGGGCCTGTAAACTGGACACCTGGTCTGAATTGGCACAATATGCCTTACAGGAGCTCGCTTGCACTGCTGGTAGTGTGCTATCAGAAAGAGTCTTCAGTGCTGCTGGATCAATCCTGACAGAAAGAAGGACCCGGCTGTCGACCCAAAATGTAGGTGATCTCACCTTCATTAAAATGAACGTTTCAAAGGATTTTGTACCACCTTCCCTGATGACACATAGGTTGGCAGCAATATGGCTCGCTTTGTCCTCCTCTTCCTCCAACTTCTCCAATTCCTCCATTTGCAGCTGCTGGACGTCCAGCCTACACAACAACATATGTCAGTTATTCCACCTCCCTAACTGGGCTGTACCCCCTCCCCCAGGGCTGGCGTCAGCACCTGGCGCACCCGGGCAAGTGCCAGGGCCCTGAGCAGGTGGTGGGGCCCACTCGCCGTCAGAGACACAGGCATACTATGAGGGGCCCCGTGCCAGTGCCGGTGCCCATGAGTGTTCCCCCACCTGCTTGCTCAGGGCCCCAGCACTTGCAATACTTACCTCTCCCTGCTCCACCACTGTGACGTCTTCCGCGTTTCCTGACAGTGACATTCAGGTCAGAGAGCACGATGACGTCACGTCTGTGCACCCTCTGCCTGAACAGTCACAGGGCAGAGAGCTGGAAGATGGCGACGCTGAGGAGTCCAGAGTAGAGCAGTGCCCAGCGAGGAAAGGTATTTCATTTTTTTAAATGTTTGGAGCAATATATGGGGAGCATTATACACTGGAGAATTATATATGGGGCCCATCATACACTTGAGCATCATAGATAGGGCTCATTATACACTGGAGTATTATACATGGGGCACATCATACACTGGAGCATTATAAATGGGGCCCATCATACACTGGAGCATCATATACAGGGCCCATTATACACTGAAGCATCATATGGGGCGCATTATATATGGAGCATTATATAGGCCCATCATACACTGGAGCATCATCCATGGGGCCCATCATATACTGGAGCATCATATGGGGCCCATTATATATGGAGCATTATATAGGCCCATCATACACTGGAGCATCTTCCATGGGGCCCATCATATACTGGAGCATCATATGGGGCCCATTATATATGGAGCATCATATAGGCCCATCATACACTGGAGCATCATATATGGGGCCCATCATATACTAGAGCATCATATGGGGTTCATTATTTATGGGGCATCATATAGTGCCCTTTATATATGGAGCATCATATGGAGCACATATGGGGCCTATTCTGTATGGAGCATTATATGGAGCCCATTCTGTATGGAGCAATATAAGGGGCCCATCATATACTGTATGGAGCTTTATATGCGACTCATTATACTGTATGGAGCAATATGTGGGGATCATTATAGTCTATGGGAACCGTCCTATATTGTATGGCACATTATATGGGGATCATAATATACTGGAGCATTATGTGGAGCTCATCATATACTGTATGAAACATTACATGGGACCAATTATGATACCAAATCTACAGTGGAAGGTGCCACCCATAGATAAGAAGTGCAGAGAAAATTGTTAATTAAAAATAAGATTTTTATTGTGATTCAAAATCTAAAAGCATACATATATGAAACATATTCAACACAGATGAAGGGAGATTCCAAAAGTAAAAGAAAAGGGGAAAAGAAAGAAAGATATGCCAACGTAATTCACACTGATATATGCACAGATCACAAGTAACCATGAAACACATGTATAGCAATGCACTATAGCAAGGCACTAAAAATTCGCAGAATCAGGAGAATTAGAGCCTCCTCATTGTCATTAGAATGCCCATAATATAGTAGATGTAATAAAAGGAAGGGTGTCATGGAGCTTGTGAAACCTTCCCCATGTAAGCCAGCCAGAGGAATGATAGTGATGTCAAGGTGCTAAGTAGCATACATCATTACATAGACTTCCATGAGACAATCAGCCTTAAATAGATTGTGGGTATTCACTTCTTCCGGGGCGTGGTGGAGTATACAAGGTGTAGGAGCTATATATAGGGAAGTGAGGAGTGCTCGCTTGAAGATTGGATGGAGGCCGTGCTGTTCCATATCCTTGTCGGCGCACGCCGACCCGTGACACGCCCCCTGGATAAAAGTGACTTCCTGGTAAGCGCTCCGTGACCCGCAAGTGGAACGCACCAGAGGTCACGTGTTGCGAGCGCCACCAGGAAGTTCGAAGGAGGGGCATCAACGGGGCGTGCGCTCTGGATAGGTAACAACAGATGTGATGTACCCAATGTAATCCCCACAAGGCATAAGTTATCAAGAGAATAAAAACAGAGAGGAGGGGGCATCTAAGGCTAAAGAAAGAAAAATGGCATTAAAGTGATATTGTGCTAAAAAGAATTGCATGTATAGTGACAAAGAAAAATCATCACGACCTAAGAGAAAAACCAAACAAGGGAACTATAGAAGCTCATCTGTAAGTTCAGCACCTTCTCTTTCTGATATCAACACGTCAGTCAGTGATGGAGAAACCAATACCAATGAAGCAAGCAATGCCCAGGTGGCCACCAGTCAAGAAAGAAAACTTCCGGATATATTTACAAGATCTAGGAACCTCCGGTCCAATGGAGATAAATTTAAGGTAATTAACCTTTCAGATCATGTTCTGACTAGAACTCAGGTTGAACTTCTGGAGAGAGGTCTCACATTTTCACCATCATGTCGTTTAGACACCTTCACGGCGGTGAAGGATTTGCATCTTCTCTCCAGAAAAATCATCCTGAAAAAACTCCACTATAGGAAGGAGGACTTCACAGCTATGGATGATACCTTCACTACAAGAGAGGAAGTTGAGGCAGTTAGGAATTTAGAAGAGCTACTTCAAGAAAATATGGCATCAACGGTAAGTAGTTTTCCACATGGACTATTTAGTAAATCCCGCAAATTTCCTCCTCTTAGTTTATATCCTGCTGTTGAGGTATTTACTAAAGTAATGACCTCAGAAATTGAAGCACTAGCATCCAAACCTTATTGGAAGTCAAATCTCACTAAAACTGAAAAACAGGCCCTGAAGGAATTACAAGAATTGGAGGATGTCTTATTCAAGCCTGCAGATAAGGGGGGAAATCTGGTTGTGTGGCCTGTCACTCTTTATGAGAAACAGGCTAATAAGCTGTTAAAAGCTCCTGATTGCTACCGCCCACTATCATCCAATCCCCTCCTTAAATATCAGAATGAATTAGTGTTCATAATAGATAAAGCTTTCCAGTTGGGAGCTTTACCAAAAAGTATGCTTGAAACAATTCAAAACCTACGTCCAAAATTACCAACGTTATATCTCATCCCTAAATTACATAAAAATCCAGAGGATCCCCAGGAAGACCCATTATATCTCGTAATGATAGTCTATGCGAACCAATCGCCAATTTCATTGATTTTTATTTAAAACCATTAGTGTCTGCATTACCATCATACATTCAAGACACCACATCGGCACTGCAAAGGTTAGATCATCTCTTCCTAGAAGACCATATGATTATGGTCACCGCTGATGTGGAGGCGCTTTACACGTCTATCAGACATAAAGATGGCCTTGAAGCAGTGGCATGGTACCTGAAAACCACAAACTTGGAACCTTTACTGATAGAAACAATTTTGACCCTTTTAGAGTTCGTTCTTGAGCATAATATCTTTATTTTTAAAAACAACTTCTACCTCCAAACCCAAGGCACTGCTATGGGGGCCTCTTGTGCCCCCTCCTATGCCAATTTATTCCTTGGGGCATGGGAGAGGGATATATTCCAAAGTGACACCATCCCCGAAATAAAAAATGTACAGGGCTGGATGAGATATATAGACGACATTTGGTTTATATGGGAAGGTACCATTGAGGGCCTTCATACTTTGATGAAAAAATTAAATGCCAACGACAAGAATATACACCTAACATATCATCATGGCAAAAATTTGGACTTTTTGGATTTGAACTTGAAAGTCACGCAAGCAGGATATATAGCAACAGATCTATTTAGAAAACCCACAGCCACAAATTCCCTCCTACATGCCACATCCTTCCATCCACCAACTACCATAAAGGGAATACCTTCGGGACAATTTCTGAGATTAAAAAGGATATGTTCTGATCAAGCAACTTTTCAGGATCAGGCCACAGATCTAACTGACAGATTTAGGAATCGAGGATACAGCAAACGCTGTATCAAACAGGGATACAGAAGAGCTTCCAGAATTCCTAGACAACAATTACTATATCCACCTCTAAAATCAAAATCCAAGAAAGACCACCAGGTCAGGTACATCTCCACGTACCATAACCAATGGGATACCTTAAAAAACCTTTTTAAAAAACACTGGTCAATATTACTAACGGACCCCATCCTCAAAAAAACCTTGTCCCGGTCCCATCTCTAGTGGCAAAAAGAAGTCCCAATCTAAAAGACCTATTAGTGCATAGCCACTATGATCCCGTTCCCAAATCAGGAAATAAAAACATCATCAAGGGATTTTTTCCATGTGGCCTCTGCAAAGCCTGTGCCAATACCAAGAAGGCTTTTCATTTCGAAAATCATGATAGCTCTAGAAAATATGATATAAGAAAACATCTGACATGCTCTTCACAGGGAATTATATACCATGCCACGTGTCCATGTGGCTTGATATACATAGGCCTCACCACTAGGGAATTTAAAATTCTTATTCGGGAACATGTTAGGGATATAGAAAAATCTAAAGCTATTGAGGATACATCATCCCTAAAAAATCTACCTCGTCACTTCAAAATCCACCATCAATCCAGATCTAATGGCCTGAAATTTAAAGCCATTGATCAAATCAAATTGGGAGTACGGGGTGGAGATTTGGGTAAATCCCTGGCCCGTCTTGAAAGCAAATGGATATATCGACTCAATACTATTACTCCCTATGGATTAAATGAAAATTTTGGATTTAATTCATTTCTTTAATCCTGAGTGATGTGTTTCTGGAGGATCTTATGCCTTAGTGTGATTCTTGATTCTCCCTTGTTTTGTTTATAATGATGTTCCTGAGTTTAGTTTTAGGTGTTTTTTAGCATTTAATGTTTTTAATTTTTCCTCTTTAGTGTCATTTTAGGAGTAAGCACAATCCCTTCATTATCTGATTTTTAATTATCAATCTCCTGATCTTTCAAGGTATCTTGCTTTTTGGTTTGGATGGGCCCTTCATGATGTCTCCAACTCATTCCTACGTATTAATCAAGTTTATGAACTTTCCATCGGGAACTTCTGAGTGCCACCGGCTTTGTGATGAAGAAAAGAAGTGGTGTTGTTTTTTTGTTTTTTTTTTTGTATTATATATATCTATATTTTCACTATCATCACCAATTTATTATCATTCAGAAATATATTTCCACATATATATATATATTTTCTTTTGTCATAAGAAAAATATTATTGTTTCACTTTAGTGCCAATTATTAATACAAACATAGGTATGATGGGTGCGTTGCCCTTCTCTTTTGGATTGTTTATAAACATGGTTGATGTATGTTTTAATTAGCACATTTGCACCTTAAGGGTTTATACATACACTATGGAAGAATCTCCTTTGCAACTCTTTCTGAGTGTATTTGCCCCTTATATTACTACGCATGCACTGTGGATTATCACTATACATGCAATTCTTTTTAGCACAATATCACTTTAATGCCATTTTTCTTTCTTTAGCCTTAGATGCCCCCTCCTCTCTGTTTTTATTCTCTTGATAACTTATGCCTTGTGGGGATTACATTGGGTACATCACATCTGTTGTTACCTATCCAGAGCGCACGCCCCGTTGATGCCCCTCCTTCGAACTTCCTGGTGGCGCTCGCAACACGTGACCTCTGGTGCGTTCCACTTGCGGGTCACGGAGCACTTACCAGGAAGTCACTTTTATCCAGGGGGCGTGTCACGGGTTGGCGTGCGTCGACAAGGATATGGAACAGCACGGCCTCCATCCAATCTTCAAGCGAGCACTCCTCACTTCCCTATATATAGCTCCTACACCTTGTATACTCCACCACGCCCCGGAAGAAGTGACTACACGAAACGGTGCCCGTCGGGCGAGGGGAATCAATGCCACCGCATCTCCACTCCTGCACTACCCCAGGGCCAGCGTTATTGCCTTGCAGCGCTTAGGTATGTAGATGGGACTAATACCCACAATCTATTTAAGGCTGATTGTCTCATGGAAGTCTATGTAATGATGTATGCTACTTAGCACCTTGACATCACTATCATTCCTCTGGCTGGCTTACATGGGGAAGGTTTCACAAGCTCCATGACACCCTTCCTTTTATTACATCTACTATATTATGGGCATTCTAATGACAATGAGGAGGCTCTAATGCTCCTGTTTCTGCGAATTTTTAGTGCCTTGCTATAGTGCATTGCTATACATGTGTTTCATGGTTACTTGTGATCTGTGCATATATCAGTGTGAATTACGTTGGCATATCTTTCTTTCTTTTCCCCTTTTCTTTTACTTTTGGAATCTCCCTTCATCTGTGTTGAATATGTTTCATATATGTATGCTTTTAGATTTTGAATCACAATAAAAATCTTATTTTTAATTAACAATTTTCTCTGCACTTCTTATCTATGGGTGGCACCTTCCACTGTAGATTTGGTATCATGTTAAGTAATTGAAGTGTCCCCCGCCTGTTGAATATAGGACTATGGGAATAATGGGACCAATTATGTATGGAGCAATATATGGGGCTCATTATTCTGTATGGCGCACTATGTGGTCGCCATAATACTGTATGGAGGACTATACTGTCCGGTTTTTGAGCTATTGTAGAATTTACGATATCACTCATGTAATGTAAGAAGTTAAGTATTTGGCATTGTACTATACCTATATTTCTCTGCCGTATCGGAGCATCATGAATTGTGGTATGTGTTAAAGGCGCCCACTGAGACTCGCCCAGGTCCCACGAAAACCTAGAGTCAGCCCTGCCCCCCACAACTTTAGCCAAATAACCCCCAGTTTTCAATGCGTAACTATTATTATAAAGTAAATTAAGGTTGACAAGCTTACGTAATAAGAATTGATGTCTTTGGCATTGAAATGGGCACTGCAAGTGTGTTTACTGTCCTCCACTCCCTGCCGACTTTTCTTCCCCATTGACTTGCATTGGGGTCGGGTCGAGTTTCAGTCGGACCTTCGACTTTTTCCGATAGTCGTCCGACTTTGTTCGACTCGACTTTTGGGAAAGTCTGGTGGTCCGAAACCCGACTCGACCATCCCGAAGGCAAAGTCGCTCATCTGTACCCGCCACCCTTTCCCACACTACTGAAGCATCAAAGAGCCACCTAATGTCATTATTAGTGTTGAGCGATACTGCCCGATATCCCTAAATATCGGATCGGGTTGGATCGGCCCGATGCTCAAAAAGTATCGGGTATTGCCGATCCGATACCGGAAACACAATGCAAGTCAATGGGACAGAAATATCGGAACTAAAAAAACCTCTTTCTTTCCTTGTAAACACTAGATATACACACATAGAATACACATATATATATATATACACACATGTCATTGTGACATATATATACATATATTTATAGTTCATACACTTCTACATAGTAAAATAGCCTCTGATTCAATTGCCGGGCAATGCCGGCTTTTATGAAATTACAGAAGCACCCGACATGAAATGACACATGGTTTACATAGAGTTAACCATGTGTTTTCATGTAGTTTGATATATGGTTTTCACTAACAATTACATGAGTGTATGTTTACAAAATTTGACACATGTAGGGGTTAATTAAAGGTGTAAATTCGTTGTAAAAAAACGCATTTTTTTGCTACGAATTTACACCTTTAATTAACCTCTACATGTGTCAAATTTTGCACACATACACTCATGTAATTGTTAGTGAAAACCATATATCAAACTACATGAAAAGACATGGTTAACTCTATGTAAACCATGTGTCATTTCATGTCGGGTTCTGTATTTTCACAAACATACAAAAAAAGGCTGCACTCAAGCATACTAAAGCATGACAACATGGAATACATGAAATTTAGAATAGCAATATGACTTTGGAATATAAGGAAAATTTTGAAACGCTTAGTATAAACATTTGGCCAAACATTTTAAAGCCCACCAACCATCGTCAAGGTGGTCTCAATTCTTGTGAGTCCCTGACCTAATGTGAACATACCTCTATTAGGCTGATATCTGAATTTCTGGGTGAATATGCACCTCTGTCAGTAATGCCTGTATTTATGGGTAAAGTAGGGACCTGGTGTAAATAAAATCACCACCTGGTGGGGGCGGTGTGCTCGGTCAGCAAGCTAACATTCAAAAGACAAAAAAACCTGACTGGCACATCCAGACTAATGTGAACTAGGTGGAATCCAAGGGAAGTTACCCCCATGTAAAATATACAAAAAAAGGCTGCACTCAAGCATACTAAAGCATGACAACATGGAATACATGAAATTTAGAATAGCAATATGGCTTTGGAATATAAGGAAAAATTTGAGACGCTTAGTATAAATATTTGGCCAAACATTTTAAAGCCCACCAACCATCGTCAAGGTGGTCTCAATTCTGGTGAGTTCCTGACTTAATGTGAACATACCTCTATTAGGCTGATATCTGAATTTCTGGGTGAATATGCACCTCTGTCAGTAATGCCTGCATTTATGGGTAAAGTAGGGACCTGGTGTAATTAAAATCACCACCTGTTGGGGGCGGAGTGCTCGGTCAGTAAGCTAACATTCAAAAGACAAAAAACCTGACTAGCACATCCAGACTAATGTGAACTAGGTGCAAACCAAGGGGTGCTACCCCAGGTAAAACATACAAAAAAAAAAAAAAGACTGCACTCAAGCATACTAAAGCATGACAACATGTAATACATGAAATTTAGAATAGCAATATGGCTTTGGAATATAAGGAAAAATTTGAGACGCTTATTCACCCAGAAATTCAGATATCAGCCTAATAGAGGTATGTTCACATTAGGTCAGGGACTCACCAGAATTGAGACCACCTTGACGATGGTTGGTGGGCTTTAAAATGTTTGGCCAAATGTTTATACTAAGCGTCTCAAATTTTTCCTTATACTCCAAAGCCATATTGCTATTCAAAATTTCATGTATTCTATGTTGTCATGCTTCAGTATGCTTGAGTGCAGCCTTTTTTCGTATGAAAATACTCTTGTGGCAACACAAATATTTTCCCGCACTTTTATCGAATGTTACCGATTTTTTCCTAATTTTATAACATTTTGCTCGTGTTTCCGATCACGAATCCGAATGTGCCATATTCGTGCCGAATTTGATTGGCGATCGTTTTCCGAACAAATTCGCTCATCACTAGTTGTAAGTAGAAAACAAGAGATCACTTCAGGACAGGTGTTTCTAATATTGCATTAAAAACCCTGTAGCAGGAAGTTCTCAAACCTCTTGGCATCTCTAAAAATCTCTAAAAGCATACTAGGAATTTATTTCATCCACGACTTTCTTGTACCATCACAGTACTTGACAGAGTTGACTTTGATGCTTACAGAGAGCCAGCTGTGTGTCCATTTAAAGTCCAGAGAAAGCTTAGAAAAAAGTATTCTTTAGATCTTGTATAGCGTACTGAAAATGTTAGAAACTTATCAGCTGCTAAATTAATACTGCTATATACATAACAATAGGGGGCATTTTATTTTTCTAATAGCTGGTTGGATATAAACCAAAAGTAGAAAATATTATTTTTTTCTATTTAATCATCTATTGATTGATCTTTTTTAAAAGAAAATGAAAATTCATGAAATAACATATATTTAGTGATCTGAATTAAATTGCAGCTGTTGTTTCCGGTGACTTTTTATAATGAAATACCAAGCAAATAGCCCCCAACTTTGCATAATTTCAAAAGCATACATGCAAATCAAATGAAGAAATGTAGATACTTTATAAAAGTAGAAATTGATTACCAACAAGACTTGATAAAAAAAACAAACTAAAGTTGCATAGACAGAATATATAAAAAGCACGAAGAGATGTGAATCACTCCCTGAGGCCAGTCTCACACGTCCAGATATTTCCAGTACCGGAAAAATCGGTACCGGAGAGATCCGTGTGCGTGTGTCCGTGTAAAAACGTGGTATATCTGTGTGGCACACGTGTGCCGCATCAGGACCACACGGCCAGCACGGACGGCTACAGTAAGCGCTGTCCCACTGCCTGTGGTGCTGAAGCTCCGTCATTATTCTCCCTGCTTTGCTGGCAACAGCGAGCAGGGAGAATCAATGAAAAACCCGACGTGGGGTCCCCTTAGGTTTTCAACCAACCCGGCAACACTATACAGCTGGGGGCTATTCTGGAGCTTTGTCGGGTTCTTCCCACTTGCCCTGTAGCGGTGGCAAGTGGGGTTAATAAAGGGTTAACGCCACCTTGCTATTGTAAGGTGGTGTTAAGCCAGGCATAGTAATGCATAGGTGTCAAGAAGACACCTATGCATTACTAATCCTATAGAAAAGAAAGGGTTAAATAAGCACACACACAGTAACAATAAAGTCTTTTAATCAATGAATACACTACACAGGTTTTAATTCTTTATTACACTGCCATTCCTTTATGATGCCCCAGTACTTTACAGACAGAGCGGCTGCATTAGCACTCGCTCCTGCTGTAAAGTGATTAACCCCCGAGATGGATTTATGCCGTGGGACCTGACTGATCGCCGGACAGGTATGGGTATATTGTTGTTTTTTTATTTTATATTATTTACAGGAGAACGAGGGCATCATAAAGGCATCATAAAGGAATGGCAGTGTAATAAAGAATTAAAACCTGTGTAGTGTATTCATTCATTCAAAGACTTTATTGTTACATCTAATCTTTTCTGGGCAGCTGGGGGCTGCTGTTTTTAGGCTGGGGGGGGCCCATAATCATGGCCCCTTTCCAGCCTGAGAATAGCAGCCCCAGCTGTACAGTTTTGCCGGGTAGGTTGAAAACCTAAGGGGGACCCCACGTCTGGTTTTTCATTGATTCTCCCTGCTCACTGTTGCTGGCAGAGCACGGAGAATAATGACACTGTCAGGAATCGAACCCAGTGTCTCTTGTCCACCGGCCGGCAGCTCTACCATCTGAGCTATTCTGCTGACTACAAAGTTCCTTGCTGAACCCAGATACCATTGACTGTTCTTCCTGATCGGCTTCACCCAGTGCTCTCATTTGGCCTCTGATTGCCAATTACACGCCCTATATAAACCTGGCCCTGTGGGTGTGTCATTGCGAGATTATTGTGCTCTTAGCCTTTAGTCAAGCGTTCCCTGCTGTTCCTGCTGCTACAAACACTGCTCTCCTGTGAACTGACCTCGGCCTGCCTTCTGACTACGCTCTCCGCCTGATCCATTGCTACAAACACTGCTCTCCTGTGAACTGACCTCGGCCTGCCACCTGACTACGTTATCTGCCTGCTCCTCTGCTACCGAACTGCTTTCCTGTGTATCGACCTCGGCCTGCCACCTGACTACGTTATCTGCCTGCTCCTCTGCTACCGAACTGCCTTTCCTGTGTACCGACCTCGGCTTGCCACCTGACTACGCTACCTGCCTCTGCTTTCCCTAGTGTTTGCAGTAACATCGGCTCCAACCCAGATGGGATCTTGACAGAATAATATCGCGCCAAAATGGAGTCCGCTGTGAATACCCTCAGGCGGCAAGTTACGGAGCTTCAAAGTTTTTGTACTGACTCTCAAGGAAAATATTCCAAGTTACAAACTGATTTCACGGTGATACAACAGGAAGTAATTGAGCTACCAAAACAACTTCTGGACGTGCGCAATTCAGGGTCCGAATCAAACGCGCGGCTGCCGCTGCCTGCAAAGTTCAGTGGGGATCGCTAGCAGTACCGAGGATTCCTCAATCAATGCCGCATATACTTCCAGATGCAACCTGCTCCCTTTACCAGTGAGAGGAAGAAAGTTTTTTTCATGATAAATCTCCTGACGGATGAAGCTCTTGCTTGGGCTTCACCTTATGTAGAAAAGGACTATGGCCTCCTTAATGACCTGGAAGCTTTCATCGCAGCTATGAATCAAGTTTTTGATGACCCAAACTGCTGTGCCACAGCAGAAACCAAATTACATAATTTGCGCCAAGGACGTCGCTCTGTTGCGGAATATACATCGGAGTTCCGTCGCTGGGTGGCCGACACCAACAGGAATCCAGCGGCCCAGAGAAGTCAATTTCGACGAGGGTTATCAGAACCAGTGGAAGACGAGCTTGCCAGGGTTGAGACCCCTGACCAGTTGGAGGACTTTATTCAACTATGTATCCGGATTGACCAGAGACTTACTGAAAGGAGAAAGGAGAGACTGCGAGCACTTGGGAATAGCCCTGGCTTCTCATTTTCAGCATCAGACCACCAAGAAAAGACGCAAGGCGTGTCTGAACCGATGCAGATCTACGTCATCCGAAGACCACTCTCTGCACAGGAGAAGGAGAGGCGACGTGCAGAACATCTCTGCCTCTATTGTGGGGACCCTGGACACTATGCCATCAACTGTCCTAACAAAAGGACTATAGCCTTTACCAACAACAGGTCTGCCAGCAATACGGACATTTCTCAGCAGTCGGATTCCATCTTGCAGACTATCTCATCAGTAACGCCAGAAATAGACAAAATACATACTACATCATCTCATTTTGTAATCCCCATTCAGGTTGTAATGGGCACCCAAAAAATACAATGCTCTGCCCTGTTGGATTCGGGAGCAGGAGGAAATTTTATGGACTTAAAATTTACACGTGATAATAATGTTTCCAGTAGGACCAAATCCACACCAATTGAAATGGAAACTGTGGATGGATCACCCTTGTCTTCTGGACCTGTCACGCATGAGACAATCGAACTGGAGATTTGTATCGAACCGGATCATCATGAAGCTGTCAGTTTCCACCTTATTTCATCGTCCGAAATTTCCGGTTATTCTAGGGATCCCCTGGTTTTCAGTCCATAACCCTTCTATCAACTGGGCATCAAGGACCATCACCTTTCCATCTGACTACTGTAAGAATAATTGTCATAAGGATCCCCCTGTTCTCCAACAAGTCCAAATCTCTGAGATTTCGCATGAGAAGGAAGAGAAACTACCACCTCAATATCAGCAGTTCTCTGATGTCTGCAGTAAGAAGAAAGCAGATCAATTACCTCCTCACCATCCTTACGACTGTCCCATTGAATTGCTGCCAGGAGCAACCATTCCATTTGGATGGATTTACAATCTTTCCGAACCTGAATTGAAGGTATTAAGAAAGTTCCTGGATGAAAATTTAGAGAAAGGCTTTATTCGACCTTCCACATCTCCAGCTGGGGCACCCCTGTTCTTTGTTGAAAAGAAAGACTCCACTCTGCGGCCATGTATTGACTACAGAGAGATGAATAATATCACTGTCACTACCCGCTACCCTTGATTCCTGAACTATTTGAGAGACTCCGTTCTGCGAAAATCTTTACGAAGCTGGATCTTAGAGGGGCTTACAACCTCATACGGATTCGCCCAGGAGATGAGTGGAAGACCGCCTTCAGAACGAGATATGGACATTTTGAATCTCTGGTTATGACCTTTGGCCTTAGCAATGCCCCAGCCACCTTTCAACATTTTATTAATGATGTATTTCGAGATTTCTTGGACCAATTCGTTGTGGCTTATCTCGATGACATTCTTATATTTTCAGACACCTTGGAAGAGCATCGCAGGCACGTTCAGTTAGTCTTGGAACGACTACAGGAGAACCATCTTTACATTAAACTTGAAAAATGTGAGTTTGAACAAACCAGTATCCAATTTCTGGGATATATCATCTCCCCAGAAGGTCTGAGCATGGATCCCGGCAAAATCAATGCTGTAGTGGACTGGCCTGTTCCAAGAAATTTAAAAGACGTCCAGCGTTTCATAGGATTTGCAAATTTTTACCGAAAATTTATAAAGAACTTTTCACGGATCATACTACCAATTACTACACTAACAAAAAAGACCAAAGCATTTTTCTGGTCTCCGGAGGCACAGGAGGCTTTTGACAAATTGAAAACTCTTTTTACGTCTGCTCCATTGTTAGTACACCCAAATCCTGAATTGCCATTTTGTAACGGGTCTGGGAGGCGGAACCTCTGAGCTTTATTATACAAGGAGGCTTTCCTTGTAAAGGAGCGGGTGGCGCCCGGGGAGACGAACAGGAAGTCACGGCAAGTGACAGGACAGTCTCTGGATAGACGGGCAGGTAGTCACGGCAAGTGACCGGGGCAGTCTCTGGAAGGACAGGCAGGTAGTCACGGCAAGTGACCAGGGCAGTCTCTGGAAGGACAGGCAGGTAGTCACGGCAAGTGACCGGGGTAGTCTCTGGAAGGACAGGCAGGTAGTCACGGCAAGTGACCGGGGCAGTCTCTGGAAGGACAGGCAGGTAGTCACGGCAAGTGACCGGGGCAGTCTCTGGAAGGACAGGCAGGTAGTCACGGCAAGTGACCGGGGCAGTCTCTGGAAGGACAGGTATATACGACCTGAGATGGTGGAGCCTCCCGGTAGGCTAGCAGGCAGATGACAGATGAACACCCCCAAGTGAGCAGGCGAGAGTCTCTGGAAAAGACGATGGTCACCGCATGTGACGTCCGAACCTCCGGGTAGGTCTGCAGGCAGATGGCAGATGAACGCCCCCAAGTGAGCAGGCGAGAGTCTCTGGAATAGACGATGGTCACCGCATGTGACGTCCGAACCTCCGGGTAGGTCTGCAGGCAGATGGCAGATGAGCGCCCCCAAGTGAGCAGGCGAGATTCTCTGGAATAGCCGATGGTCACCACCGGTGACGGCCGAACCTCCAGGTAGGCTTGCGGACAGGTAGCAGACAGCAAACTGGCAGGAGACAGGCAGGTAACTGGTAACGGAACCTGAGGGCTGAAGCAGAGTAAACAGTGCAACAACATTGCTCGAGCACCTCCATTAAGGAGGGAGTACTTTATATAGGGTGGAGTCCTCCGGCATTGGCCGGGGACCTTTTTTGAAAGATGCGCGCGGCCCCTTTAAGAGCGGGGGAGCGCGCGGGCGCGCGCCCTAAGTCCAGCAGCAGGGAAGGAGCGCGCGACCCCAGCAGGGCGGAAGGAGGACGCCGAGCGTGGGTAAGGGGGGCGACGTCCTTGCCTGGCAGAGGACGCTGGCGCAGGGGAACAGCGTCCCTGCCTGGCAGAGGGCAGGGACGCCGGCGCTACAGTACCCCCTCATTTAGGCTCCCCCTTTTTTAGGCCAGAAAGAAATTTAGCTAGGATGAGAGGGGCATGGATGTTCTCCCGAGGCTCCCACATTCTCTCCTCAGGACCAAACCCCTCCAATCCACCAGAAAATAGGTCTTTCTTCCTACCCTTTTGGTGGCCAAAATGTTCTCTACCTCAAATTCGTTCTCAGCAGACAGTGGAGCAGGAGGTGTACCTGTAGACTTGACAAAAGAGTTAAGTACCACCGGTTTGAGGAGAGATACATGGAAGGAGTTAGGAATCCGCAAATTGGCCGGGAGTTTCAATTTATAGGACACTGGGTTGATCTGACTGATGATCTCCAGAGGACTGATGAACCGAGGACCTAACTTGTAGGAAGGAATCTTGAGCCGAACATACTTGGACGAGAGCCAGACCTTATCCCCAGGACGGAATTGAGGGGGATCCAGACGTTTCTTGTCAGCATGTCTCTTCAAGCGCTCGGATGACAGAATGAGTGCGGACCGGGTACTCTCCCATATGGAGGAGAATTCGTTAACCAGGGATTCCGCAGCTGGATTGTCCACAGAGATGGAAATAGGTACAGGGATCCGAGGATGTTGACCGAAGACTACAAGAAACGGAGATTTGGAGGAAGATTCGCTCTCGTGATTGTTGTACGAAAATTCGGCCCAAGGCAGGAGATCCACCCAGTCAGAATGGTGGGCATTAACGAAGTGCCGGAGATAACTGGTCAGAATCTGATTGATTCGCTCGACTTGACCATTGGACTGTGGGTGGTAAGCAGAGGAGAAATCCAGGGTGACGTCTAGCAACTTACAAGTGGCTCTCCAGAAACGTGAGGTGAACTGCACCCCACGATCCGACACAATGTGACGAGGCAGACCATGAAGACGGAAAGATGTGGCGGATAAAGTCTTTAGCCAACTCGGGTGCAGACGGAAGCCCTGGCAGGGGAATGAAGTGAGCCATCTTGGAAAATCGGTCAGCGACCACCCAATTGACCGTACAACCAGCAGAGACGGGAAGATCCGTTATGAAGTCCATGGCTATATGCTGCCAGGGGGCAGCGGGTACAGGAAGCGGGAGAAGACGGCCGGCAGGCAGGTGTCTCGGAACTTTGTTGCGGGCACAGGAGGCACAGGCAGAAACAAAGTCTATTACATCCTTGTGCAGGGTAGGCCACCAGTAATGCCGGGTAATGAGCTGGAGGGTCTTTCTCTGACCAGCGTGGCCAGCTAGTTTAGACGAATGACCCCAGTGGAGGATCCTCTCCCGATCAGGTACCGATACGAACGTCTTACCAGGAGGGAGATGATTTAGACTCATGGGAGCCACCTGCATCACTCTGGCGGGATCGATGATATGTTTAGGTTCCTCCTCGAGATCCGACACCAGGAAAGACCGGGACAAGGCATCCGCCTTGATGTTCTTGTCGGCTGGGCGAAAGTGTAAAAGAAAGTCGAAGCGGGCAAAAAACAATGACCACCGGGCTTGGCGAGGGTTAAGTCTCTGGGCATGCTGGAGGTAAGCCAGATTCTTGTGGTCAGTGTAAATGATTACTGGATGAAGAGCCCCCTCGAGTAGGTAACGCCACTCCTCCAATGCCAGCTTGATGGCCAATAACTCTCGGTCTCCTATGGAATAATTGCGCTCAGAAGAGGAGAAGAGTTTTGAGAAGAAGCCGCAAGATACCATTCTCCCGGAAGAAGACTTTTGAGTCAGTACCGCTCCGGCTCCAGAAGAGGAAGCGTCCACCTCCAGGAAGAACTGCTTGTTGCCGTCCGGGCGATGCAGCACTGGAGCGGAAGAGAAGGCCTGTTTTAAGGAAAGAAAGGCCTCCTCTGCTTCGGGCGTCCACTGTTTGGGGTTAGCATTCTTGCGGGTGAGCGCGGAGATTGGAGCAGTCCGGGAAGAGAAGTGCGGTATGAAGAGGCGGTAATAATTGGCGAATCCCAGGAACCGCTGAATGGCCTTCAATCCCTCCGGTCGGGGCCATTTCTCGATGGCAGATAGCTTCTCCGGATCCATTCTTAGGCCTGTCTGAGAAATGATGTAACCCAAAAACGGAAGCGAGGTCTGCTCAAAGAGACACTTCTCATATTTGGCGAAAAGGTGATTCTGCCTAAGCCTGAGCAGAACCTGACGAACATCCCTCCGGTGAGACTGGAGATCCGGAGAGAAGACCAAGATGTCGTCTAGGTACACCACAACGCAGGAGTAGAGCAGGTCCCGGAAGATGTCATTGACCAACTCCTGAAAGACTGCAGGAGCATTACAGAGACCAAAGGGCATCACCAAATACTCATAGTGGCCGTCCCGGGTGTTGAATGCTGTCTTCCATTTATCTCCCCGACGGATACGGACCAGGTTATATGCTCCACGAAGATCCAGTTTGGTGAAGATTCTAGCCCCCCTCAGACGATCAAACAATTCGGGAATGAGCGGAAGAGGGTACTTATTCTTCACCGTGATCAGGTTTAGGCCTCTGTAGTCAATACAGGGACGGAGAGAGCCGTCTTTCTTTTTTACGAAGAAGAAACCTGCTCCCGCTGGGGAGGTAGATTTCCGGATGAATACCTTGGCCAAATTCTCCTCGATATATTCGGACATCGACCTGGTCTCAGCAGCCGACAATGGGTAAATACGCCCACGGGGAGGCGTAGTACCGGGTAGCAGGTCGATCGGGCAATCATAAGGTCTGTGAGGGGGTAATGTCTCTGCCTCCTTTTTATTAAAGACATCAGCGAATGACCAATATGGAATCGGGAGCCCTGGTAGATTAGTTGGTGTAGGAGAAGGACGGACGGGATGAACAGGAACCAAACACGTTTTATGACAGTCCTGTCCCCAGCGAAGGATCTCTCCAGTCTGCCAGTCGAGCACGGGTGCATGCTTTTGGAGCCAAGGTAGACCTAATAAGAAAGCATGAGAGAGTCCAGGCAGGACATGAAACGAGATGCTCTCAGAATGCAACATTCCCACCTGCAGGGTTATGGCTTCAGTGATAAGTTGGATGGGACGTGGTAGGAGACCCCCGTCCACAGCAGCAACAGATACTGGTTCAACCAGATGTTTGGTAGAAATGCGATATTTCTCTACTAGAGCCTGTGAAACAAGATTCCCGGCTGCTCCAGAATCAAGTTGGGCTTGTTCGAAATAACTGTTCTCACCGAGGAGAATTGAGACTGACAGCAGCAGAGATGAAGAGGATTTATTCTTGTCTAGGTTGACCTCTCCGAGCGAACCTAGACACAGGCGTTTCCCGACCTCTCCGGACAGGTACGGATCCGGTGCTCCTTACTGCCACAGTAGAAGCAACTCCCTCGGCACGGCGTAAGTCCTGACGGGCTTTGACCATCTTGGTCTGGTCGACCTGCATAGGCTCAGAAGTGTGTACCTGGGGAGAAGCGGAAGGAGTTACAGGTCTCTGAAAAGAAGGAGCTAGACGAGGAAACCTTCTCTCACGGGTGACCTCTTTGGCGCGTTCCTGGAACCGTAGATCAATTCGATTAGCCAGAGTTATTAGGTCATCGAGAGAGGTTGGAATGTCTCGACCGGCAAGTACATCTTTAATACGGCCGGACAGACCCTCCCAGAAGACAGATATCAGAGCCTCATTATCCCAGGCCAGCTCCGAGGCAAGGGTACGGAACCGTATGGCATATTGCCCCACGGTGAGACTTCCCTGACGGAGACGCAACAGAGATGATGCAGAGGAGGTCTTCCGTCCGGGTTCGTCGAATACCTTCCGGAAGGCCGAGAGAAAAGCAGGTAGGTCAGACACCAGAGGATCTTCTCTCTCCCAAAGAGGATTGAGCCAGGCCAGAGCCTCTCCGGTGAGATGGGACATAATGAAGGCAATTTTGGCCCGGTCGGAGTTAAACTGGTGAGCCAGGAGTTCGAAATGCAGGGTACACTGGTTAATGAAACCCCGAGCCAGAGTAGGATCGCCTCCAAACCGTGGAGGAGCAGAAAGTCGAGGTCCAGGAACGGAAACCACGGAATTGGTAAGCAACGGAACTGCCGGATTGCGAGTCATGGCGCCAGTGGTGGTTGCTGGTGAAGTAGTCAGGGTGTCCAGGCGGGAATTAACATTCCGCAGATGACCCAGGATGGACTCCTGTTGAGACCTCTGACGAGACAGTTCATGACACAGGTCAGAGAGTGAAGGGGTTTGGGTGCCACCGGGTTCCATGGCCCGAGCAAACTGTAACGGGTCTGGGAGGCGGAACCTCTGAGCTTTATTATACAAGGAGGCTTTCCTTGTAAAGGAGCGGGTGGCGCCCGGGGAGACGGACAGGAAGTCACGGCAAGTGACAGGGACAGTCTCTGGATAGACGGGCAGGTAGTCACGGCAAGTGACCGGGGCAGTCTCTGGAAGGACAGGCAGGTAGTCACGGCAAGTGACCAGGGCAGTCTCTGGAAGGACAGGCAGGTAGTCACGGCAAGTGACCGGGGTAGTCTCTGGAAGGACAGGCAGGTAGTCACGGCAAGTGACCGGGGCAGTCTCTGGAAGGACAGGCAGGTAGTCACGGCAAGTGACCGGGGCAGTCTCTGGAAGGACAGGCAGGTAGTCACGGCAAGTGACCGGGGCAGTCTCTGGAAGGACAGGTATATACGACCTGAGATGGTGGAGCCTCCCGGTAGGCTAGCAGGCAGATGACAGATGAACGCCCCCAAGTGAGCAGGCGAGAGTCTCTGGAAAAGACGATGGTCACCGCATGTGACGTCCGAACCTCCGGGTAGGTCTGCAGGCAGATGGCAGATGAGCGCCCCCAAGTGAGCAGGCGAGATTCTCTGGAATAGCCGATGGTCACCACCGGTGACGGCCGAACCTCCAGGTAGGCTTGCGGACAGGTAGCAGACAGCAAACTGGCAGGAGACAGGCAGGTAACTGGTAACGGAACCTGAGGGCTGAAGCAGAGTAAACAGTGCAACAACATTGCTCGGGCACATCCATTAAGGAGGGAGTACTTTATATAGGGTGGAGTCCTCCGGCATTGGCCGGGGACCTTTTTTGAAAGATGCGCGCGGCCCCTTTAAGAGCGGGGGAGCGCGCGGGCGCGCGTCCTAAGTCCAGCAGCAGGTAAGGAGCGCGCGACCCCAGCAGGGCGGAAGGAGGACGCCTAGCGTGGGTAAGGGGGGCGACGTCCTGCCTGGCAGAGGACGCTGGCGCAGGGGAACAGCGTCCCTGCCTGGCAGAGGGCAGGGACGCCGGCGCTACACATTTACTGTCGAAGTGGACGCCTCGGACTCTGCAGTGGGAGCCATTCTGTCTCAGCGAGTTGGGGACAAAATGCAACTTCACCCATGTGCGTTTCTTTCCCACACCATGTCATCTGCAGAAAAGAACTATGACATCGGTAATAAAGAACTGTTAGCCAATAAAGTTGCCTTCTCCGAATGGAGACATCTTTTGGAAGGTGCCAATCACCCTGTGACTGTCCTCACAGACCACAAGAATCTTGAATTCCTCCGTACAGCAAAAAGATTGTCTGCAAGACAAGCACGATGGGCCTTATTTTTCTCAAGATTCAATTTTATAATTTCTTACCGGCCTGGTTCAAGAAATTGCAAGGCTGACTCCCTGTCCAGGATGTGTGCGGAACCTCAGGAGAGGTCTAGTAATGACGATACAATTCTAGGCCCTAAAAATTTTTTGGGAATATTGCACTCTAGAGGACTATGTAATAGAATTAAAGATGGATATCAAGAGGACTCTTTCCTTAACCATCCTTCGGAAGACGTCGATCTTTCATTCAAAGAGGGGTTTTGGATGCAGAAACACAAAATATATGTACCTGAATCTTCTCGCCTTGAAGTCCTCAAAAGTGTCCATGATTCTAAACTGGCAGGACATCCTGGAGTTGCAAAAACACAAGACTTACTACTTCGTTTCTTTTGGTGGCCTAATTGTAGGAAGGACGTGAGGAAATATGTTTCAACCTGTTTAACATGCGCACGAAACAAGACCCCACGATCGTCTCCTCTAGGACTCTTGCAACCACTCCCAGTTCCATCCAGGCCTTGGGGATCTATTTCCATGGATTTTATTGTGGAACTACCCCCTTCCAAACAGATGACCGTCATCCTTGTCATAGTGGACCGACTCACAAAATGGCCCACTTTATTCCTACTGAAGGAATTCCTACTGCTGAAAAAACTGCAGAACTGACAATCAAAGAGGTATTCAGGTTACATGGAATTCCTGACAGCGTGGTGTCTGACAGAGGCATTCAGTTTACGTCAAAATTTTGGAAGAGTTTCTGTACAGCCTTGGGAGTCACGGTGAATCTTTCTACCGCTTTCCATCCTCAGTCCAATGGCCAGACGGAGAGAACGAACCAGACTTTGGAGCAATACCTCCGTTGCTTCATTTCCTATCTTCAGGATGACTGGGTGGACTATTTACCAACAGCAGAGTTTGCCTACAACAACTCCATACATAGCGCTACATCTCAAACCCCATTTTTTGCCAATTATGGAGTACATCCAGTATTTATCCCTAATCTGCCAGTGAACACTCCCATTCCTGCTGTTAATGACAGGCTTGCAAAATTACAGGAATCCCAGAAGGAATTATCAGAGATATTACTCAAGACCCAGGAAGTATATAAGGAAGCAGCAGATAAACATCGGAGAATGCCCCCTGCTCTTCAGGTTGGAGACAAAGTTTGGCTGTCCACTAAAAACCTTAAGACACATGTGCCATCTTCCAAATTGGGTCAGAAATTCATTGGACCTTTTCAAATTTCTGCAAAAATTAACCAGGTTGTTTTTCGTTTAAAACTTCCCAACAATCTAAAGATTCATCCAGTATTTCACATATCCTTGCTCAAACCCTTCTGTGAAAACCCGTTTCCAGGAAGAATTCAGCCACCTCCTCCACCAGAAAGGATCCGTGGTGAAGAAGAATACATTGTGGATAAGATTCTGGACTCCCGAAAATTCAGAGGTAAACTGCAGTATCTGGTGCAGTGGGAAGGTTACGGACCAGAGGAAAATTCATGGGAACCAAAGGACAACGTCCATGCTCCTGGACTTACAAGGGCCTTTCATCAGAGGTACCCAGATAAGCCAGCTCCTGAGATGTCCAGAGGCCATCCTGGAAGGAGGGGAGTACTGTCAGGAATCGAACCCAGTGTCTCTTGTCCACCGGCCGGCAGCTCTACCATCTGAGCTATTCTGCTGACTACAAAGTTCCTTGCTGAACCCAGATACCATTGACTGTTCTTCCTGATCGGCTTCACCCAGTGCTCTCTCGTTTGGCCTCTGATTGCCAATTACACGCCCTATATAAACCTGGCCCTGTGGGTGTGTCATTGCGAGATTATTGTGCTCTTAGCCTTTAGTCAAGCGTTCCCTGCTGTTCCTGCTGCTACAAACACTGCTCTCCTGTGAACTGACCTCGGCCTGCCTTCTGACTACGCTCTCCGCCTGATCCATTGCTACAAACACTGCTCTCCTGTGAACTGACCTCGGCCTGCCACCTGACTACGTTATCTGCCTGCTCCTCTGCTACCGAACTGCTTTCCTGTGTACCGACCTCGGCCTGCCACCTGACTACGTTATCTGCCTGCTCCTCTGCTACCGAACTGCCTTTCCTGTGTACCGACCTCGGCTTGCCATCTGACTACGCTACCTGCTTCTGCTTTCCCTAGTGTTTGCAGTAACATCGGCTCCAACCCAGACGGGATCTTGACAGACAAGCAGCTTCAGCACCACAAGCAGGGGACAGCGCTTACTGTAGCTGTCCGTGCCGTCCGTGTGCACGGAGGACTGTGGTGTGAACAGTTCTACATGTGCACGTATTCAACATTTTTGCGGACCATGCGCTCCCACAAAAACTGACATGTCTACGTGTTTTCCACACGGACACACGGTCCGTGAAAACACGCTGACATGTGCAGAGACACATTGATTTTAATGTGTCTACGTGTGTCAGTGTCTCCTGTACGTGAGGAAACTGTCACTACACGTACCGGAGCCACTGACGTGTGAAACCGGCCTGAATAAGCAAATTGCGAAACACACATTAGAGCATGAGACATAGGAACAGTCAATCTTACAGCAATTAATTCAGTTCTGTATTGTTCTACAAAGAATTGTAAAAAGTGTAATTTACTTTTTATCAGTCTTTTATGTACAGTATATATTTTACCCATACTTGCAATATTTATCTGGAATTTGTTACAGCTGATATACTTACTTTGTGTTAGGCTCACCTAGTGAGGTGGATCCACTAAGCCTCATGTCCAGGTGGGCACACTAACCCTGGGCATTGGTATAGGGGGCAAGAAAGCACATGTTGAGCGAGGACTTGCCGCACTGGTGACCCCAGCAGGACAGGTGCAGACAGGATGCAGACAAGTCTGAAGTAAGGAAGGAACCAGGTATGGAGGGTCAGAAAGAAACTGCAGACCAGGAGCTGATAGCAGAGCACAGCAAACAAACAGAACTAGGAATCTAATACCAAGATACAGGGCCATGTGTCTTAGTGGGCCTTAAATAGGCTTAGACAGATGATGTAATGGAAACATGCCAGGACTCTTGTAAAAGCCGATATGGAGCATAGCAGAGGGCAGCGGCCATAGGGGAAGGTGGTGAAGCCCTGCCGAGTTGAGGCAGGTTGGTAACACTTCTTTGCTGACATACCTACTGTATATTTACAAATTAATTTCCTTTGCTCATTGTTTATGTCTGGTATATCATTATTGCACATTTATTGTACATATCCATCTAATCCATTGTGCATTCATAAGTAGTCTCCTTTTCCTCTGCCCCTTTGCGTCTTTTGTGTGGTTTTTATCAAGTCTTGTGGATAATCAATTTGTACATTAATAAAATATCTACATTTTTCTTATTGTTTGAATGTATTTTTTGAGATTATACAGGGTTTGTCATGGATTAATAGCTCTCATAAATAAAAAAAAAAAAGTTTTTCAATCCAGCACCAAATTATTAAAATGTAAAAAGTGAAACACTACCTGATTTTCCTTATATATTTTTTTAATCCATAGTGGACCTAGGTTTTGCCCTAAACATTACATATTTTCAACTGGTAATTTTATTTCTTTATTTCTTTAATTTTATGGCAGCATGGTGGCTCAGTGGTTAGCACTGCAGCCTCGCAGTTCTGGGGTCCTGGATTCAAATCCCACTAAGGACAACATCTGCAAGGAGTTTGCATGTTCTCCTCATGTTCGTGTGGGTTTCCTCCAGGTTCTCCGGTTTCCTCCCGCACGCCAAAGACATGATAGGGAATCTACATTGTGAGCCCCAATGGGGACAGTGATGATAATATATTTAAAGCGCTGTGTAATTAATGGAGCTATATATGTTAGTAAAATAAATAAATAAAAAATTATTTTATTAAGCAACAAATGCAGGATTTACTTGAGAGTTATAATTCTAACCTAAAGCCAAATGAAATGATTGCCTTTAACAATACAGTTGATGACAATTCCATCATAAGCCAGTTCACCGATAATGGCGAGGCTTTGGTTGTCGTAGACACAGATAAATATCTTGAACAAATTTCCAGTAAGGACTATACACAGATAGGGATTGGATATAAATTTAGAATACAAAGAAGGATTACGAATAGAGATGTTTGGATTTTGTCCCGGAATCTGATTTTGACATATTTGTGCCAAATTCAAACACTATTTGGGTCGACTATATGTCTTATGACCGCTTCCGAACATATTAGGTAATTTCTACTCCCATTGACTCTAATGACCTTCGGCTGTGTTCGACGAATATTGCAAAAACAATATTCAATTCCTCTCATATTCGGAACCGAATCCAAACAAATTTGCTCATCTCTAATTAGGACCAAACTTAATAATGCTTTAGCCATGGAGGAACTAATTTTGTCTAATTTTGTTTTAATTTTTGGTTAGATGTGTTTTTATGACAATTTTGGGTAATATTAATTTGAAAGTCCAACCTATCATAAAGTGTTAAGCACACTACCCAAGCTCATTTTCCTCTAAGAGGAACGGGCCACACTTCGATTAGCAATATAACACACTGATCATAGTAGAGTTGTTGGCTCCAAATAGATCAAGAAGTGTGACATAAATCCACATTAATAACAAGATACAGTTTTTATTTCAAATACATATAAAACAATATATACAGCCAGACATCTCAAACCATCTACAAAAACAGAGAGATTTAGCAAATGCATTTAGCGAGGGAAGGACTACAAAAGGTAACTCAAATAAATAGGGTCCATATCCAGATCCACAATTCAGTTTGAAATAGATATTACGAGAGCCAGTCTATTTGATACTACAATTATGCGTATATCTCATATAAATTACTGCCTATATATCACAACATCAAATGACTCATGTCAAAAATTAATAGTATCCAAGCATCAAAAATTAATCTATCGGAATGATTCAGATCGAACTATGCTCATACTACCTCCATAATATACACGTATCAGGAAAGCAATCTATCTGAATAATTCAAGTGGAACTATGCACATGTTACCTCCATACCATTCACTGTATTGCACTATGCCACGTGGCCTAAAGTGCATCTGCATGAAATTACCAGAAACATTCATTAATATAAGTAACCATTACCAACTTGATGTTACCAAGGTGAGTCCACACAACATTAGTGAAGATTGACCCATAAAATACATATTACCTGTCCAAATCCCGTCTAAATGTATCGATACACGCCCAGTGGTTCGCTAAGTCTCCATACCCCGACGCGCGTTTCGCTGATAATGCTTCTTCCTGGGGAGCCAACAACGCTACTATGATCAGTGTGTTATACTATTATAAAGTGAAACTAAGAGGACTTATAATATTTAAGAATGTGCATCCTTTTGGATTTCCTGATAAAAGTCTTGTTCGTGTATTTGTTGAGTGGTTAGTCTGAGTGCTTTACTGAGTAGACGATGAGCCCACAGTTGGCATGTTTATCATTCCTATTGTCTAGCTCACTCAACACATGGTTTCCCTGTAATGACCTAACTGGGTACACTTATTATTTTGTGTTGTTCTTCACAAAAACCTTGGTCTTGTCTTCTGTAGTTGGAGGTGATGAGATATTGCATGGTGGCTATACACCCTGCTTTTGCAGCCACATTCTGTAAATAGCACTTCTCATGTTTCTGCTTTATTTTGCTGATACTGTGTCTTTAAGACAGTTCTAAAGTGCGTAAGGAGAAGATTGCATTCAGCACAGAATCCCAGAATCCACTTAGCATTTCCTGTGCATTCTGTACAGCACACATCACACCAGAGGCAGAAATTGTGTTCACATGTTGGAAACTACAGATATATACAGTATTTACTTACATGACAGCAGTATGCCATTTTCCTGGTAGGATATCAGAGATAAAGAAAAAGCTTCAGGCTCTGAATACCAAAGTTAAAGATGTGAAAATTAAATGGATTCTTTGAAAAATAGTATACTGGAAGGTTCAGCGTATTCGCAGGACAGAACATTATGGCAACGCGTGATAACGCTTGCATACTGCAGCCAATAAAACAGCGATAGCAGATGTAAGAAACATATCACAGGTGGGGTGTAGACGTTAAAAGCAATGTATCAGATGGCAATGTCAGATTTGAGTGAAGAGAGAAAAATAATATTTAAAAGCACTGTGCCGAGCATCCAATTTATGCAGGAGAATATTGGAAACTGACATAAAGGGAAGACAGACGTAAAGAGGCTTTCGGAGACTTGGAAAGTTACACAGGGAAAAAAAGAAAATCTTTGTGTTTAAGGAAGACATTGAAAAAAGACATCGAGACACAGATAATCTTTGTGGTTAGGATCAAAATCGTGTTTGAAAATCCAAAGAAGATGAACTTCAAATGGCTCTGGAACGCAACATTAATCCGACAAGAGAGTGCAACCAGCACCTGTGTGTTCTAAGTAATTTGTCAGGTTTCCTGGATGTACACTATAGAAACAACAATGCATACTTTTACAACAAAAATGAAATACTCCAGGTTGTTACATTGATATGTTAAAAAAGTATTAAACACTCCCTTTCCCTTAAAGCCAAAAATTTAAAAAAAACAAAAAAAAAACTTATTTTAAATTTGTTACACTGAATGTTTTTGTGACCTAGAAATGTAGGTTTGATTTAAGTCTATCCCAGACTCAATTCCTCTCCACAAGTAATGCTCACAGAAAACAGACATATAAGCAGCTATAAAGGGTTGTCATCTCTGGTTAACAATACAGTAACTTTGCAGGGTGAAAAGATAAAAAAAAGGAAATCAATTATTAAAGCAGATCTGTAACCATATTTTTAAATATAAACTATATACATTATTACATAGATTTCTTAGACCTGATGAGGGTGTGTACTCATTTTAAAAAGCCAAGTCAGGATGGTGGTGTATTTTAATTTTGAAAAATGTCCTTATTCATTAAAATGAGCATTTTATGAGGATTACATAGCCATTCACACAGCGTGCTTCATCAGGGGTTAGATGAAGTACGCTTATCCCTGATGAAGCACAATGTGTGAAATGCCCCTTTTCTTTGGTTGGAAATACCATTCTGTAACATAGTTTAAATTAAATTATATTTTGGGTGCTTTTCTCTTCTCTGTGTGATTGCAGTCACTACTTTATATAATGGATGTCAAGAATTAATATCTTCATTTATGATTCTTGATTATAGCTGGCACCACTATACATACACTTGTACCTTATTAATATTACTGATATCATTCTACTTTGATTATTGTGCCTCCTTTTTATTTACATACACTGTACTTCATTTACTTGCACATTATTCCGTTATACATGCCCATCTGCGTTGTGCCATTCCTTGGGGCTTCTAAGTGTCCTGCCCATTTTTACTATTGTCTGGTTACTGACCTTGCATGGAGTCCATACTTTTTTTTATCTATTTTTCAATAAAGTTGATTACTTTCTCATTTATTCAGTGGGTAAATTAAGTATTTGATACTCTGCCGATTTTGCAAGTTTTCTCACCTACAAAGAATGGAGAGGTCTGAAATTTTTCTTGTAGGTACATTTCAACTGTGAGAGACAGAATCTAAAAATTGAAATCCAGAAAATCACATTGTATGATTTTTACATAATTCAATTGCATTTTATTGCAGGAAATAAGTATGAGATCACCTACCAACCAGCAAGAATTCTGACTCTCATTGACTTATTCATTTTTCATTAAGAGGCCCTCCTACACTGCACTCATTACCTGTATTAATTGCATCTGTTTGAACTCATAACCTGTATAAAAGATCCTTGTCCACACACTCAATCAATCAATCACACCCCAAGCTCTTCACTATGGACAAGACCAAAGAGCTGTCTAAGGAAACCAGGGACAAAATTGTAGACCTGCACAATGTTGGGATGGGCTAAAGGACTATAGGCAACAGCTTGGTGAGAAGGTAACAACTGTTGGCACAATTATTAGAAAATTGAAGAAGCACAAGATGACTGTCAATCTTCCTCGGTCTGGGGGGGGCTCCATGCAAGATCTCGCCTTGTTGTTTAAAGATGATTTGGAAAATGATCAGGAATTGGCCCAGAACTACATATGAGGACCAGTTCAATGTCCTGAAGACAGCTGGGAACACACTGTAAAACCTTTCCGGGCCTGGACAATTCCCACTGCTAATGCCAACACATGTCTAAGCCCGTTTGAAGTTCACCAATGATCATCTGAATGATCCAGAGGAGGCATTGGAGAAGGTCATGTGGTCAGATGAGGCCAAAATAGAAATTTTTGGTATCAACTCTACTCGCATTGTTTGGAGGAAGAAGAGGGATGAGTACAACCCCAAGAACACCGTCCCAACCATGAAGCATGGTGGGGGAAAGTCATACTTTGGGGATGCTTCTCTGCAAAGAGGACAGGACAACTGCATCGTATTGAAGGGAGGAAGGATGTATTGCAAGATTTTCCTCAAAAACCTCCTTCCTTCAGTAAGAGCATTGAAGATGGGTCATGGCTGGGTCTTATAGCATGACAATGACCGGAAACACACAGACACAGCAACTAAGGAGTGGCTCTGTAAGAATCATTTCAAGGTCCTAGAGTGGCCTAGCCAGTTTCCAGACCTAAACCAAATAGAAAATCTTTGGAGGGAGCTGATTCGCAATGTTACCCAGCAACAGTCCCAAACCCTGAAAGATCTGAAGAAGAACTGTATGGAGAAGTGGGTCAAAATCCCTGCTGCAGTGTGTGCAAATTTTCTCAAGAACTACAGGAAACGTCTGACCTGTGTAATTGCAAAGAAAGGTTTCTGTACCAAATATTAAGTTCTGTTTTTCTATTTTATCAAATACTTATTTCATGCAATAAAATGCAAATAATTATGTAAAAGTCCTACAATGTGATTTTCTGGTTTTTATTTTTAGATTCTGTCTCTCATTGTTGAAGTGTAAAAATTACAGACTTCTCCATTCTTTGTAGGTGGGAAAACTTGCAAAATCGGCAGTGTATCAAACACTTATTTTCCTCTCTGTAAATGGTTTTAGTTATGCTTCACATGTTAGGAGAAGCATATCACCATTTAATGTTGCTGTCTGGATAACGTCCTATTGCACTTTTTTTTAACCCCTAGATTTCTCACAAGAAATGGGACTTCTAATATTTATACTCTCGTATATGCAAGGAAAAAAGATAAATAAATCTCTTTAGTACAAATGGAGTAACTGGAATTCAATTTAATGGTCATTTTGATATTTGTCCAAAAATTTAAATACTCAGCAATTTTATTGTAAAAAAGAGCAGTGTGTGACAGATATGCAGAATTGTAAAATACTTGAATATTATTTCCTATATGGTGACTAATTCTTAGAATTGGATCAGCATAATTCACATTTCCATATAGACGTGGCTCAAACACCAGGTGGTAAAAGGCCATTCAGGTGTATGATTGAAACAGAGCTAATGATAGGTTTGAAAATCTTTTATTCTAAGCATGCTAAGTTTATTCCTAGCTTCAAGTATCTTCCTTGTATTTGATTTTATGACATAAGCGCTTTATGATGAAAACAGAAGTTGGAATCTGAAAACACAGGCATCACAAGACAGATTGTTAGTTACTGGTTAGTAATCACTTCCAAACATTTTTATTTCAACAGATGTGTGAACCTTAGGAAAGGTCATCAATTTCAGATTAGTAGGGGTCTAACACATGGCACTTCCACTCATCAGCTGTTACCAGGTAGCACGGCCGCCAAAAGTTCTCAGTGTACGGAGCCGAAACACCACACTGTATAGTGGTCGTTCTAAGGTATTGCAGTTTAGTTCCTATTCAACTCAATGAGAACTCAGCTGCAATACACAAGAAATGGCGCAACGCATCGTATGGAGCTGTGGTGTTCCGGTTCTCGGAGATTTATTTTCTGTCAATACAGCTGCATGATTTGCGACTGCTAGACAGCCTGAATACATGTGGGGATTCCCTAACAAACAGGCATTCCTCACATGTATTCAGGCTGTCCAGCAGCCACAAATCATGCAGCTGCGTCAATAGAAACTTAATTTCTGAGCACGCCAAAATACTGGGAGCACACCCGAGCATGCTCGGGAAAACCCGAGCAACGAGTATACTCGCTCATCACTAGACCTCACCGATCTCATACTGATGACCTATCCTAAGGATTGATCGCTAATATCTTAATTCTAGATAACCCCTTTAATAATAAGGCAAAATAGATCCTAAACAATTACAGACCAACTTTTAACATTAGACATGAATGAGGAGGACAAAAACAAATAGTAAGATTTGGCCAAACATTTTTAAGACCACATTAGTTAGTAGCTGAATGCTGAGAGTCTCTGCCTCACTGCTTTGCATTTGCCTGACTTGTACAAGCTGAATTACTTTTTTGCTCTTCTAAGATTAATAGTACATTCTGCTCTCAGACCTCTGGATGACCCTTTTAGGCTATGTGCACACGATGCATTTTTCATGCGTTTTCGCGGCATTTTTTTCCGCACGGAAATGGTACAAAAAAGCAAAGGAATCCTTATGCAAGGTAATTCAATGACAATCCTGAAGTGTTGTGCACATGATCAGTAAATTTCCATGCGTATTTGCAGTGCGTTTTTTTTCTGCAGCATCTCAGTTCTTTTTGTACTTCTGCAGCCTTTCAGCACCCATTGACTTCAATTGAGTCAGTCAAATCCGTAGCAAAAACGCACACAAAAAATGTATGCAAAAATGCGCGTTTTTGCCGCAGCGTTTTTCATGCCAAGAGATGCAGAAACCTCACAGAAATTTCTGCAAACAAATACTCAGCGTGCGCACATACCCTAAAACTGTGAATCGTGTACTGCGTTTGAATGGGGAGCAATGGGATCACCAAAAGATTTTAATCTTTTATCTATCCAAAATAAATGCATTATCATTAAAGTGCACCTGTCACCCGTTTTGGCCGTTATAAAATGCGGCCACTGCCTTTCATGGCTTATCCACAGCATTCTATAATGCTGTAGATAAGCCTATAGTCTGACCTGCACGATAAGAAAAACAACTTTTAATATACTCACAAGGGTGGCGGTCCACTACGGTCTGGTCCGATGGGTGTCACAGGTCCGGGTCCGGCGCCTCCCAACTTCTTGCGACGCCACCCTCCTGCTTGCTTCTTCACTCCCGGCATCACGCCTCTGCGCAGGCATGCTTCTCTGCCCTGTTGAGGGCAGTGCAAAGTACTGCAGTGCGCAGGTGCAGGGATAGGTCGTTCATTCTACCATATAGTGTACTGGAAAATGGAAAAAAAATTCAAGTGTTTTGAAATTGCACAAAAATCAATATTGGATCAGCTAGGTGAAATTGCACTTTTGTGCAATTTCAACTCACTTCAATTTTTTTTTCCATTTTTCAGTACACTATATGGTAGAATGAATGGTGCATTCAAAATTATAACTTGTCCGACAAAAAATCTAACCATCACACGGCTATATTGATGGAAAAATAAAAAAGTTAAGATCTTGGAAAAAGACCAAAACAAAAGTTTTTAGGGCTTTTTATTTACCATGTTCATAATTTGGTAAAACTGATCTGGCATTATGATTCTTCAGGTCAGTAAGAGTTTGCAGATACCAAACATGTATAGCTTTGTATGTTTTATTTATGTGGAGAAAAAAAAATCCAAAATTTGTAAGAAAAAAACATTTTCCTTTTGTTGCCATTTTCTGAGACCTGTGACATTTTTATTTTTCAGGATATGGGGCTGTGTGAGAGCTTATTTTTTGTGCCCCGAACTAAAGATTTTAATAATACCATTTGGGGTAGATACAATGTTTTGATTGGATCTTACTGCATTATATTTGTTGCAGCAGCCAAAAAAATATAACTTTGGCTGTTTGATTTTTTTTTTCCGTTGTGTCGTCAACCGATCATTTTACTTTATTTTATATTTTCATAGATCGGACACTTCTGAACAGAAGATACCAAAAAATTTGTAGTTTTTATTTTTTTCATATGCTTAAAAACTTTCTTTTTTCCCTTTTTACTGGATTTAATAGTGCCCTTAGGGGACTTGAAGCTGTGATTATCTGATTGCTTGTGCTATATATAGCAGTGAGTCAGAACTGTTATGAATAGCAAAAATCACAATCTCCTATGAACGTCAGCTACGGGCCGACTTTCACAGGAGTACTGTCATGACAGGCAAGATGGTCTACAGGAGACCCTCGGCTGTCATGACAACCCATCGGCGTCCTACGAGCACGTCACGGGTTCTGATGGGATTGTGGAACAACACGCCCTGTACGAGGAAGTCATCAATGTCATTTGCCTGGAAACTCCCTTTAGCATTTTCGTATACTTGGATAACAAGTTCATGGCTCCCTTTGAGCATGATGCCTTCAAAAATGTTCCCCCCCATACAGTATGACAAAGTGAATTCTCCCACACAAACAGAAGTATGATGACCCTAAAGTGACCCCTGCTAAGTTTTATGCTCAAACAGCACAGTATGATGTCCCCACAGCCCCCCTATAGACAGTATGATGGCCCTTTGCTCCATATGCACAGTATTATATCCCCACAGCACCCCTATATGCAGTATTGTACCCCTCTCAGCTCCCAAAATACAGTGTGATAGCACCCACCGCTCCACCTATATAGAGTATGGGGGTTTCACTGTACACAAATAAACAGTATAATGTTTATATACAGTATTGCCCCACAGCTCCCTACATAGAGTATGATGGACCCCACATTTACCTATATCTATAAACAGTATGCTACCCCCACATCTAACTGTCCACAGAATGATGGGCTCCACAGTAATTTTTATACAATATGATTTCCCCACAGCTCCCTATATACAGTATGATGGTCCGCAGCTCCCTATATACAATTTTAGGGCCGCACAACTGCACTATATACTATTATGCCTCCACAAGCCTCTATATACAGTACAAACCCTCTATATGCATTATTATGTCCTCCACATCTCCGTATATACAATATGAGGTTCCCACAGCTCCTGTCTAGACAGTATGTGGAACCCACAGCTCCCCTATATACAGTATGGGTTCCCCAACAAACTGTGACTGATAACATACTAAAAGAAATACCTCACTTAGGCTCATTCCCTTGGCACGCTGGTCTGGTCTCTGCAGCATGTTGTCTGTGACTTGACACAGGAGAAGTGATCTAGTGACATCATTGCGCCTGCTATATCCATCTCAAACACACAGGCTGATTGGTGGAGGAGGGAATAAATGGCTTTCTCCTTCATCATTGTATTCAGTGGTATACTATTGAAATCTACACAGCGCAGGCTCGACAGGCCGCCCTTTGGTAACGGGTTATTCCTGACTCAGGAGTCTTATAGCGGCCACGAGATCTGCCACTCTGGATGCCCCTGGAGAAGAGGTCAATGTAACAATGAACCAATACAAGCACTCCTTACCACACAATCACACAATGTTCAGCACTGTGATTCTCAATGTAAAAGCTAAACTAAACCTTAAAAGGGTTGTACACTTACATCTGATTCTTGCTGCCCAAACTGCAGGCAGCATGAATGAATGAATAAGAGCCTGGCTGACACAATCACAAACGGGTATATTTTTCTCTAAAACACTGAGAGTTTCAGCGTACATATACTTTAAAGATATATACTATACATATTGTGGTAGCCCAATTCATGTGGCGGTATAGAGAGGTAGAAAATAGGAACACCGTCTCTTTAAATCTTCAGTTGGTTTATTGTATTGTGGCATAAACAATCAAGAAGGGAAAATAAATGCAGCCTTTCCGGCTAAAACAGAAATCAAAAAAAAAAAGCAAAACACTGCAACAGTCCGTAAGTATGCGGGTGGCACCGGCTCTGGAGCACTACAGGTTCAGTCTTTCTTCAGAACACAAAAACCACTGGAGACTCCTCTCTCCAGCCTAGCTGCACCCAGACTGCCTGTAGATCTCAGTTATTTAAACCTAAGACCTTGTGACTCTTTCCATCATGTGACTGACCACATGATCATAACATCACACAGGTCCTGGATGCTCCACAGGTGGAGATAAAGTGGACCTCCTCCCTCCCGCTCTATGAAGGTCCACATGAAACCAGCCCATTATGCAACTTTAACTTAACCCTCCCAACACATAGTGTGCTGGAAGAAAATACTCTGGTTTCATATCACTGACGTCATTAAGCGCAGTGACACATATCTCCCCTCTATTACATTACCAGTGACTCTGTCATAATACATATATATGTACTTTAATATACTTCATAGATACATACTTTAACATACCTTAAAGCTGTTCCCAGGTGATTTATAGGCCTCTCCCTATGTGCGCACACAGGAGACATCTGACAATTACTTGCAGTAGTGCAGTATAGTGAAACTACTGAGCAGTTAGGAGAAAAATATATCAGGTTTTGATTGTGCAGCCACATACTTATTCATGCTGCCTGCGGTTTGGGCAGCAGGAATCAGATGGCAGGCTCCCTTTAGTATTACTTTTATCCGCTCATAGGAAAGCTGAATTTACATTGGAGGAGGCTGAAGGACAGGTCTGGGTACAAGCTCCTCCATCAGCTGCCATTCTATGGACAGGACTGATGTGCAGTCTGTTAGGAAGGCAGGGGAAGAAACTGTAATACTCATCTATTAGTAAGTGCCAAAAAAGATGTTCCCAACATATTTGTTAAAATAGTGATAAAGTGGACAATCCATTGAAAGTGCCATTGCTGCAACACTGACTGGATGCTGGCTCTAATGGAGCTGTCCTTTCTGCTGCACTCACAGTAACATATCAACTGACATATAGAGTGTTCTCAGTGAGAGAAGCAAAATAGGAATCTTGTGGGTATGATACCTTTTAATGGCTAACAAAATATAGTAAATGATATTACAGAGCAAGCTTTCGAGACTGCTTACATCTCTTCATCAGGCTGGTATAACAAAATATTTGAAGAAACCCAATTATATACAGTGAAAAACACAGGCATGGTGTGATACATGGACATTTTGGACATTTTAAATGTCCATGTATCACACCATGCCTGTGTTTTTCACTGTATATAATTGGGTTTCTTCAAATATTTTGTTATACCAGCCTGATGAAGAGACGTAAGCAGTCTCGAAAGCTTGCTCTGTAATATCATTTACTATATTTTGTTAGCCATTAAAAGGTATCATACCCACAAGATTCCTATTTTGCTTCTCCACTAAGAGCACTCTATATGTTTTTTTCTACTGGCTAACACGGTACCAAACCAATTTTTTTCGTATATCAACTGACATGACAACAGGAAGAATGTCCCCTACACAGTCAGTATCTTTCCTAAAGTTATTAAAGTTAGAGCAGAAAATGATGCAAATTTTTATTATTTTTTTCATGCAATCTTTATTTTCCCCAAATGACTCTACAGTCATTGTCACAACTAAAGGGTATGCCACACTAAACAAGGTTGCTAACGAGATCGCTAAAAAACGTCACTATTTAGCGATCTCGTTAGTGACGCTATTGTGTGTGGCATGTAGCAACGACGTGGCCCCTGCTGTGATCTCGCTGATCGTTCACTAGAGTTCTGGACCGTATTTAAATCGTTGGCGTCCCGCTGCTGAGCCTATATCGCTGTGTCTGGCACCTTTCGCGAGCGATGTGCGCTGTTTTTTACATCGCAATGACCGTTAAAGTCGTTAATTAGATCGCTAACCGCTTTAGAGTCGTTAACGAGTTCGCTAAGTGTGGCAGCTACTAGCGACATTAAAACGATCACAAAAACGATCGCATTAGTATGCGTCGTTATTGTGATCGTTAGCGGGAGCGTTTAGTGTGGCAGTACCTTTAGACTTATTTTTTACTTCATTGAAATCTCCACCAATCCTGCCAAAAATACCTGGGTAAATCACATAAGGCTAAGAGTAACATGTCTCATGTCTACTGAATACAAGTCAAATGCATGTTTGATGAGATTTCAGAATTTGGAACAGCTAAATATTTCTGTTTCTGACATATCCTCAGTTATATTTGCAAGTCTTTTTAAGCTGTTTATTTTTGAAGAATGGCCTGTACTCATTCATAGAGAACTATTAGAGCCATTCACTAACTTTAGTCTACCAACTGGTAATGAGCAGTGTTTTGCAGATAAGAGTATAAATATTGCTAATGGATGAGTAATGTCATTCTATTAAGAGATATCCTCTTTATTTGGAACAATTAGACTAATTGCACACTTGCGGCTTATACAGTAGGTAAGCCCACACAGATCTGTCAGTATGAAAGCTGGGATTCTTCCACAGGCGAACAGTTGTACTCCGGTAACATTGTGTACAGTCATGGCCAAAAGTTTTGAGAATGAAACAAATATTAATTTTTACAAAGTCTACTGCTTCACTTTTTCTAATGGCAATTTGCATATACTCCAGAATGGTATAAAGAGTGATCAGCTTAACAGCAATTACTTGCAAAGTCAATATTTGGCTAGAAAATGAACTTTATCCCCCAAAACACATTTCAACATCATTGCAGCCCTGCCTTAAAAGGACCAGCTAACCTCTTTTCAGTGATTGCTCCATTAACACAGGTGTGGGTGTTGATGAGGACATGGCTGGAGATCAATCTGTCATGATTAAGTAAGAATGACACCACTGGACACTTTAAAAGGAGGCTGGTGCTTGGCATCATTGTTTCTCTTCTGTTAACCATGGTTATCTCTAAAGAAACACGTGCAGTCATCATTGCAATGCACAAAAATGGCCTAACAGGGAAGAGTATCGCAGCTAGAAAGATTGCACCTCAGTCAACAATCTATCGCATCATCAAGAACTTCAAGGAGAGAGGTTCCATTGTTGCCAAAAAGGCTTCAGGGCGCCCAAGAAAGACCAGCAAGCGCCAGGACCGTCTCTTAAAAGTGTTTCAGCTGCGGGATCGGGCTACAAGCAGTGCAGAGCTTGCTCAGGAATGGCAGCAGGCAGGTGTGAGTGCATCTGCACGCACTGTGAGGCAGAGACTCTAGGAGCAAGGCCTGGTCTCAAGGAGGGCAGCAAAGAAGCCACTTCTCTCCAGAAAAAACATCATGGACAGACTGATATTCTGCAAAAGGTACAGGCAGTGGACTGCTGAGGACTGGGATAAAGTTTTTTTCTCTAATGAATCCCCTTTTTGATTGTTTGGGACATCAGGAAAACACCTCATTCGGAGAAGACAAGGTGAGCGCTACCACCAGTCTTGTCTCATGCCAACTGTTAAGCATCCTGAAACCATTCATGTGTGGGGTTGCTTCTCAGCCAAGGGAATCGGCTCTCTCACAGTCTTGCCTAAAAACACAGCCATGAATAAAGAATGGTACCAGAATGTCCTCCAAGAGCAACTTCTCCCAACCCTCCAAGAGCAGTTTGGCGATCAACAATGCCTTTTCCAGCATGATGGAGCACCTTGCCATGAAGCAAAGGTGATAACTAAATGGCTCAGGGAACAAAACATAGAGATTTTGGGTCCATGGCCTGGAAACTCCCCAGATCTTAATCCCATTGAGAACTTGTGGTCAATCATCAAGAGACGGGTGGACAAACAAAAACCTAAAAACTCTGACAAAATGAAAGCATTGATTGTGCAAGAATGGACTGCTATCAGTTAGGATTTGGTCCAGAAGTTGATTGAGAGCATGCCAGGGAGAATTGCAGAGGTCCTGAAGAAGAAGGGTCAACACTGCAAAAATTGACTTGCTGCATTAACTCATTCTAACTGGCAATATAAGCTTTTGTTACTCATATGTTTGCAATTATTATATTTCTGTCTGTGATAAAAACATCTGTCAAACACACATAAAAACCAGAGGGCAGCAGATCATGTGAAAATATAATATTTGTGTCATTCTCAAAACTTTTGGCCATGACTGTACTGCTATCACAAAGAAAATGACATACTGTATGTGTATATGGCATGTTCAACCTAATACAGAGAAAACAGACCTAAGAGTTGTATGATAATCCATAGTTCTCAAACAATTTGTCAAAAAATTTATCTACTAATTTAAATAATGGTAATGATAATAATAATCACAACAATAATAATAATCATTATTATGATTATTCTTATTCTTATTATTATTTAAGATAATGAGTCCATTTAAATCTTTATTAATTAAACACGTAATGTTACGGCTGTAATATCAGCCTATTTCAAGCTTGAGGTTCAGCATATCTCATCTTACCTTATTGGATACACATCACATAGTTGAATCCATACAAATGTGGTCACCGATTCATTTAATTAGAACTATTCCATTCGCTGTGCTATGGTTTCTTGTCTGTTCTTTTTCCCAATTTTCCACACTCTAAAAAGTTATTAAGAAGACGTCCGCACTCTCGGCTGCTGAATTGTTGCCAGCATTGGATCTCTCAATAACAATTTGTCTAAATAACTCACCCAAGAAACGGTATCACTTTCTTCCACGTTAACACACACCGGTTATTACAGCACTTATAGAACTAAAATGGGTATTTACTATCCTATTGATAGTTCTAAAAGTATTGTGACATAACTATTTTATTCTTATTCCTTATTATTCTACCAGTAAATCTTGTTGCGGTCACATGGCTATAGCCAATCACTGGTCAAAGCAGGGACACATTCATCGCCTCTGTGGCCAGGACTGATTGCAGGAGTCACACAGGGGTGGGATTCCAATTTTTAACAACAGGTTCTGTGTTTTTGTGTAGGAAAACCACACCCATTTTTAAGCCACACCCATTTACACGCACCTTTTCCTCAAAAATATACAAATAGGGGCGCAGTCAAACAGTTGAAAAAAAATAAATGTGAATGGGATCAGAACAGTGCTCATTCTGGCCTGCGGCTCTCCTCACCCGAGTGTGACAGCTGCAAATATTTCTATATATATATTTCTATGCAGCTGTCTCACTTGACTGACCGGCTGGCCAGGCTGTGCACTACATTCTGATTCATACGACAGTCTGTCTGCGTCCAATGGTAATTAAAGGTAAAAATCACCATACCCTTCCTGCAAACTGGTGTTACTCAAGTCCCATATATGTCAAACAATGATGATTTTAATTGCAGAGTTAAATTGTCATATTTCCATAACTATAGTAATGTAAAAATAAATACTGAATTGTGTGGCATGGTGTGAAAGATTAAGGGATTTGATCTAAATACTAATTTGTTAGTTAAAAAATAACATGCAATTTACTGATTAGATAGTTTAATATTCAACAGAACATGCAGATAAAAATCCACATTAGACAATTACCGTATTTTTCGGACCATAAGACGCACTTTTTTTCCTCCAAATTTGGGAGGAAAGTGTGGGTGCGTCTTATGGTCGGAATGTAACATGTGGGGAGGGGGCAGGGGGCAGCGGTGGAGTGAGATTGCTGGAGGCAGGAAAATATCCAGCGCTGGGGAAACCACTGGTCCCCATACTTAAGTGCAGTGAATATTAATTAGCCGCTTCCCCGCCCACCTATCAGCTGAGCAGTGAGCGAGGAGCAGCAAATGACAGAGCCACATGGTTGCCCAGTGCCTGATTCTTGCAGCAGCTGGGGAGATGTGTAGGAAGTAGAAGGAGGCGGCAGGAGCAGAGTGCAGCAGAAGGCATCGCACACCTGACAGCCTGGGGGCTGTGCTGATGCCATGCTGAATGCTCCTGTGGAGGACCTGTGATGAGGTCATGAAGAGGGCGGGCTGGAGCATCACATGACCACACAAAGCCCTGCCTCTTCATGATGTCATCACAGATCCTGCAGACACACTGTACAAGAAAAAAATAATTAAAAGGTTAGTAAATACAGCACATTAAAAAGCGCTCTGCCATCCTGTGGTGGACTATAACTCCCATCATGCCATAGGATCTGCAGGACATGCTGAAAGTTATAGTTCTCCCATGGGATCTTAAAGCAGCACTCCAGTGTTATCAGTGCTGGAGTGTGGCTTTAAATATAAGCCATATGCCCCCATTCTTAGGCCGTGATCACACATGCGAGAAATTTGCACGATTTTTGTGCGAATCTTTCGCATGAACACCCGGCACTGCCGCCGGCACTCGGACCGGAGCGTGCGGCTGCATGTATTTCTATGCTGCATGTATTTCTATACAGCCGCACGCTCCAGTCTGAGTGCCAGCGGCAGTGCCGGGTGTTCACAAGAGAGATTCGCACAAAAATCATGCAAATTTCTCGCATGTGTGACCCCGGCCTTATACTCACCCTCCAGCGTCTTCACATAGTAGTTTACAGACACCACACTGGTCCCGCAGCACCATCTCCTACCCATAGCTTCCTACATAATAACATGCTATTATATATAATAACACCACATATAATAGTATGTTATTAAATATTTTACCACATTTTTTGCTTCAAATATATTCTTCCCTATTTTCCACCTCTAAAACCTGAGTGCATCTTATAGTCTGGTGCGTCTTATAGTCCAAAAAATATGGTATATACACAAATGTTACTGTCCTGCCATACCGCATGTACAGGACTACATAGGTTGTCAGTTGTCAGCACGCAATATTATAGAGGAGTGCTGAGGTCCCTACTCTACTCTAAACTATTAAAAATAATATATATTTATGTATTTTTCTTTAAGGAAATGAGTCACATACATTTACATTTTTGTAAACAACCATTAATACCACATTCAAGGGACGAATATCATCACACCATGACCAGACCACATATTACCACCACATAGTGACCGAATAATACCACATACAAGGAACAAATACTGCCACACCTTGGTAAGACCACATAGTACCACCACATAGTGACCGAATAATACTACATACAAGGAAAAAATACCGCCACACACCATGGCCAGACCACATATTACCACCACATAGAGACTGAATACTACAATACTGATCATTAATTTAAAAACAAAACACAATACTAAGTGCCATTGTATACAGGAACTCTGTATTTACTGTCAGTGTACAGGTAATACAGTGATCACTGGTGACACTATACACAGGAGCTCTATATATAGTGTCAGTGTACAGATAATACAGCGATCAACAGTGACATTATGCTCAGGACTGCTGTATATAGTATACAGTGTATAGTGTCAGTGTACAGGTAACACACTGACTCACCAGTGACGTCTCTAGCTGAAGTCCTTCATCTTTGCTTTTCTTTTTCATCCAGCACAGACCGCCATTACAGTCATGGCCAAAAGTTTTGAGAATGACACAAATATTAATTTTTACAAAGTCTACTGCTTCACTTTTTCTAATGGCAATTTGCATATACTCCAGAATGTTATAAAGAGTGATCAGCTTAACAGCAATTACTTGCAAAGTCAATATTTGGTTAGAAAATGAACTTTATCCCCCAAAACACATTTCAACATCATTGCAGCCTTGCCTTAAAAGGACCAGCTAACCTCTTTTCAGTGATTGCTCCATTAACACAGGTGTGGGTGTTGATGAGGACATGGCTGGAGATCAATCTGTCATGATTGAGTAAGAATGAGATCACTGGACACTTTAAAAGGAGGCTGGTGCTTGGCATCATTGTTTCTCTTCTGTTAACCATGGTTATCTCTAAAGAAACACGTGCAGTCATCATTGCAATGCACAAAAATGGCCTAACAGGGAAGAGTATCGCAGCTAGAAAGATTGCACCTCAGTCAACAATCTATCGCATCATCAAGAACTTCAAGGAGAGAGGTTCCATTGTTGCCAAAAAGGCTCCAGGGCGCCCAAGAAAGACCAGCAAGCGCCAGGACCGTCTCTTAAAAGTGTTTCAGCTGCAGGATTGGGCTACCAGCAGTGCAGAGCTTGCTCAGGAATGGCAGCAGGCAGGTGTGAGTGCATCTGCATGCACTGTGAGGCGGAGACTCTAGGAGCAAGGCCTGGTCTCAAGGAGGGCAGCAAAGAAGCCACTTCTCTCCAGAAAAAACATCATGGACAGACTGATATTCTGCAAAAGGTACAGGCAGTGGACTGCTGAGGACTGGGATAAAGTTATTTTCTCTGATGAATCCCCTTTTCGATTGTTTGGGACATCAGGAAAATGCCTCATTCGGAGAAGACAAGGTGAGCGCTACCACCAGTCTTGTCTCATGCCAACTGTTAAGCATCCTGAAACCATTCATGTGTGGGGTTGCTTCTCAGCCAAGGGAATCGGCTCTCTCACAGTCTTGCCTAAAAACACAGCCATGAATAAAGAATGGTACCAGAATGTCCTCCAAGAGCAACTTCTCCCAACCCTCCAAGAGCAGTTTGGTGATCAACAATGCCTTTTCCAGCATGATGGAGCACCTTGCCATAAAGCAAAGGTGATAACTAAATGGCTCAGGGAACAAAACATAGAGATTTTGGGTCCATGGCCTGGAAACTCCCCAGATCTTAATCCCATTGAGAACTTGAAGTCAATCATCAAGAGACGGGTGGACAAACAAAAACCTAAAAATTCTGACAAAATGAAAGCATTGATTGTGCAAGAATGGACTGCTATCAGTCAGGATTTGGTCCAGAAGTTGATTGAGAGCATGCCAGGGAGAATTGCAGAGGTCCTGAAGAAGAAGGGTCAACACTGCAAATATTGACTTGCTGCATTAACTCATTCTGTCAATATAAGCTTTTGCTACTCATATGTTTGCAATTATATTTCTGTCTGTGATAAAAACATCTGTCAAACACACACATAAAAACCAGAGGGCAGCAGATCATGTGAAAATATAATATTTGTGTCATTCTCAAAACTTTTGGCCATGACTGTACTTCTTCCAGCCAGGACTCGTCTCTGCATAAAATAACACAGTTACCTAGAGCACCACTTCCAGAGCACATTCCCCACTTTTTCCCTTTCTTCTACACTACACATCTGAGTACAGATATGCACCCACAATCAATATGGAATTGGTTATTATGCAACCCACCATTCCAAATATAAATTATAATCCACCACTACGCTCCCACCAACTATAAATGCCACTTTCCACATTTAATATATAAATTAATTAGCACCTGTACTTTTTCCCCCAATTCATTACCAGGCACTTCATCCTCAACGCCCCCACTATGCACCTCCTGCTCTAACCCTAACCCCGATTCATTATATTTACATGCCCCTCCCGCCCCAATTCATTGTCATGTCTTTCTCTCCCACCCTCTATCCATTATCAACTGCTCTACCCCACATTCAATATATCATTTACTCCCCCACCCTCAAAATTCATTATTTGTTCACCCCATAGATCCCCAGGCCCAACCTTCAATTCATCATTTGCTCTCCTCATCCCCCACCTTCAATTAAATTGCTGTGCCCCATCACCCCCTCACTTTTGCAGTGCCCATTCATTTGCAGCCCCCTATCCCCCTTCCATTTCATCATGTGCAGTTCCCCTCAGACACACTTCATCATGTTCTATCCCCTTCCCCCCCACTTTATCATGTGCAGTCCCCCTTACCCCCCACTTCATGTGCTGCCCCACTCCCCATTATGTGCAGTCACTCTTACCCCCACATCATCATGTTCAGTTCCCCTTACCCTGAATTCATCATGTGCAGTCCCACTTACCCCCCACTTCATCATGTGCAGTCCCCCTTACCCGCACTTCATCATATGCAGCCCCACTCCCCCACTTCATCATGTGCAGCCCAACTCCCCCTACTTCATCATGTTGAATCCCCCTTACCCTCACAGTCATCATGTGCAGCCCCACTCCCCCTTTATCATGTGAAATCCCTCTTACCCTGTCATTATGTACAGCCCCACTCACCCCCTTCATCATATGCAGCTCCATTCCCCCCACTCCATCATATACAGCCCCACTCCATCATGTACAGCCCCATTCACCCCTTCATCATGCACAGCCCCCACACCCACCTCCATCATGTGCAGCCCCATTTACCCCCTCCATCATGTACAGCCCCATTTACGCCCCTCCATCATGTACAGCCCCCGCAACCCCCTCCATCATGTACAGCCCCCGCAACCCCCTCCATCATGTACAGCCCCCGAACCCCCTCCATCATGTACAGCCCCCGCACCCCCCTTTCATCATGTACAGCCCCCACAGCCCCTCTACCATGTACAGCCCCCGCATCCCCCTCCACCATGTACAGCCCCTGCACCCCCCTCCATCATGTACAGCACTGCGCCCCCCCACATGTGCAGCCCCCGCTCCCCTCTCCACCATGTAGAGCCCCCACAGCCCCTCCACCATGTACAGCCCCTGCAGCCCACTCCATGTACAGCCCCCGCACTCCCTCCACCATGTACAGCCCCCGCACCCCCCTCCATCATGTACAGCCCCCACACCACCTCCACCATATACAGCCCCCGCACCCCCCTCCACCATGTACAGCCCCCGCACCTCCCTTCACCATGTACAGCCCCCGCACCCTCTCCACCATGTACAGCCCCCGCACCCCCCTCCACATGTGCAGCCCCATTCACCCCCTCAATTCATTTTATAAAGAAAAAAAAAAGTTTTCCATACTTACCTCAGACTCATCACAGCCTCTCCTCTGCAGCGCCTTTCTTCCGGTACATATCGGCATCTGAATCTCCCCAGTTCGGGAACCGGCTGCTTTTTTAACAAGCGGTTCCATCGAACCAGGGAGAACCGGCTGAATCCCACCCCTGCATACCTGCCTCTAAAACACAAACATCAGAAACTGGTGGGAGACCCATATACCACTACAAAAGAGCAGTGATAGATCAGTAGCATTTCTAAATTATGGTGGGCCCTGTTTTAAAAAAAAGGGATCACAATGAAAAACCTTTTTCTGTTTTAGAAACAAAGACGATCTCTTATTGCTGTACCAGGGGGTCCATTTCAGAAAAGAGGATTTTTTTTTTTATTTTCAAAAATATTTGATTTAATCTTAAAAGGTGGCTCCACTAATGTTATTTTGGCGTAACATCTGTGCGGATTCATGCCTTGCATGTTTCCGCTTTGACCAATTGGCAGTGGCCTGCCTTTTTTGCTTGTTTCCCTGGGACTTTTGGTGCTACTTTATAAGGAAGCTTTGGGGTTAATTTTAGTCTAAGATTTATCACACCTTTCTAAGAGCCTTGATTAGAGCAGTCAGCTATTTGAACCCCTGAAGCTCTGACTTCCTCGGCCAGTCAATAGCATTGTTGTCCTGGTTTATGCTGCTGTGCTCCTGTTTGTTCTGAATATTCCCATTGAATGACCTTGGTTTGTATCTTCACCATCTTCATATTTTATGCTTCTATTCCTGATGTGACTTCATGGCTTTGAACCTATTTTGCAACCCTTTCTGTCTCTTGCTTACTCATCCGGACAGCAGCGGTTTCGTAAAAGCAATCCAGGGGGGACCTCATTGTCAGATCATATCCCTCTACAGGGGATAAAGGGTGAAGGTTGGGATTCCTTCAGAATCTGTCAGAAGCAGTGGCTTGTGCCATGTCTGTCTGAGGTAGCCTTTTTGAATCTGTGGTCTCGAAACAGTTGAGGTAATTGGTGACCAAGCTCCTTAGGATAGGTCACCAACAGATCGGTGGTGGTCTGACACCCCCACAGATTAGCTGTTTTCAGTGCCTACTGCAAACTGATGTTAGTAGTTGCAAAGCAGAAAAGCACAGATCTGTCAACTGTGTAGTGGCTGCTACTGGGTACTGCAGATTCACCCCTATTTAAATGAATAGACAGGTCATCCCAAGGATATGTCATCAATGTGAAAATAGTGGAGCAACTCTTTAATCCCTTCTTAATTAATTATTATAAAAAAGATGTTTATTTGGAAATGGCTACACAAGGGGTGAATAATAAGGTTCACATTTAAAATATGTATTGTCCACTGAGCAACACCAAACAACATTTGTATGCCTAGAGTTGCCATCCCAAAAACACTTTTTAAGACATTCTTGTTTTTGTAAGAGCCATAAGTAACTGCTCTTTGGAATATAAGTGTGAGACGAAATATAAGCGTATATTATACAGCTAATAAGCAAGATTATATGCGAAGTGAAGCCTATGCACATAACTTAGCCTGTAAACAGACAGACTACACATCTAAGATATACGATAACTATTCAAGGGTCGGCTGACAGTTTCCCGCTACCTTACCATAAATATGTCTGCTCAGCTCATCTAATTTAATAGGGACAAGGAGACAAGTTGTAGCCAGACACTTATAGAAATTGCACACTCCTGATTCTTGTTACCCCAGACAGGATGTCAGTTGACAATGGGGAAGACCCATATATAGTATATTGTATTGTCAGAAGGAATCAGATACCTCTGTCCATAAACCCTGTTAGGGCCTATAGACATCATAGATGGTGTCCTAGCTTGACATTTATCTTAGTCCGCCAGTGTGAAAAGCAGCTCTGACGCAGTTGAGCCTTACATCCATTTAATGGACACTCTGCTAAGTAATACAATATTTCTACTGCAGAGGGAAACAAATTGTTGGTTGACAGTAGCTTTCTCCATTAAAATCAGTTACTGTGGCTTCTTTATTTAAAGAGAATCTGTTATCAGGATTTATGTACAGGATCTTTAATGCTGAGTAAATTCTTATCTTTCTTGTACAAATCTGTTTTGCTGTCTTAGAGAAATCCATAGTTGAAATTGTATGTTAATGAGATGCAAGTGCAGTGGGTGGACCCTGCACTTACACTTCACCTGACTTTTTCCCCTATTCCCCACCCACTTCCTGTCTCCTGTCTTTGATTGATAGACTACTCGTTAGTGTTGAGCATTCCGATACCGCAAGTATCGGGTATCGGCCGATATTCGCGTTATCGGAATTCCGATACTTAATTCCGATACTTTTTCAATATCGTATACCGGAATCGGAAGTTCCCATAATTCTTTGAGAGGCAATGTGATGTTAGTCAGCCAATGATGAATCTTATGAAGTGTGGGCACATCCTGTAATGCTGCGGTCATCTTAACTAATGGCATGGCTGTGATTGGCTGCTGAAATGATGTCAGAATGCACTATAAAAGGCGCCGCAGCCATTTTAGCGTCACTGTGCTGTGAATTCAGATAGGGACAGAACGCTGCTGTGCTGACTCTGAGGGACAGTTAGATATTGCGATTTTGTGTACTACTGTGCTTGAGGCAGGCTAGTTTACCAACAGGTCCTGCCCACATCCTTCTTCCTAGTGAGGATTCAACATCATCAGCCGGCGTTCCTGATCTGGCCACGGAGGCCAGAGATCACCGGCTTTCATCAACGGATGTAAGTTTCGTCTGCGGGCCAGAGGAGGCTGAAATTGGACTTTCTATTGCAAGTGACCCATCGGGGTTGTCAGGTAAAACCTGTGCAAACAGGACTATTTTCTCCACAGTGCACCACTAATACTCATTCATCTGAGCTGTCACCGGCCGGGACAGTGTCAATTTCTTCTGACCTTTCTGCATAAAAGGTTTTTTAGGATTTCTGCAGCGTTTTTCTGCTCCATCGTTAAAAGAGGACCTCTTTTACTTTTTCAGGGTTTGTCCATATTAATACCCATATGAATAAATACCTTATGCGTATTATGACTATTTAGTCCTTTGGTTTGGGGTTTACTACATAATAGACTACAGGCTTTTCTCATCACCTTTTTCTCACGGGTCTTAGTGCAATATTTATTTATTACTGTATTATTACATCTGCATCTCAAACTGTTCTACAGAGTGCGTCTGAATTTATGTATTGTTTTCCATTTGACACATGCATATTCCTATTTTTCTACAGATCCTTTTGTGTCTTGTAGTTTTTATGTGCGCAAACTATTTTTATTTTCAATTATAGAGGGCCATGTTATTGACTTTGCATTGACGTGTAAAAGATTTATGTTGTGCCACTGGCTATATGTATTCTAAAGGTGTACCCAGTCTCAACAGATCATTAGTCTGATTGTTCTTTGATTCTCCTAAATGTGAATTTGTCTGATTTGGTGTCAAACTTGACTTTGTCCCTATTTTTGTTTTGCCATGTGACCCAATGATTATACAAATCTATATAGGGTTTGGCATCATCAAAAGTAACAGAATATTAGCATGCATGCATATTTAGGATATAAAAGAGAAGTATCTTGTTGTGCCAGAGTGTTCCTAACTCCTGAATGGATATAAAACAATATGGTCTACGGATCAGGTAAAATCGAGGGTCCGCATGTCTATATTTTATACAATTTGAGTGGGCAAGGGTGGGATTTAGAGATTAGCCCATTCATGAAAGTTTTGGGAGCTGAGAACCTTCAGGAGTTGTTAACCATGCTTTGAGGTCGATTGAATGCCATGTCACTCAGGCAGCCAATCACTGCTGTCAAGCGCAATGGAAAGCAACACACGGTTGGTCCTGTGGCCAGCAGCACAGGAGGGGTAAGGGTAAAACATGAATATATTAGATTATGTTTTACTATTTGGAGCAAGTTTGAAGTTTTCTTTAAGGATTGGAAAACCACCTTCAGTTAGGAATCGGATCAATCAAACAGGGCACAATATGGAATAATGTGCGTTGTTATACACAGTAACTTACAAACGTGGTTCTCTCTGGCATCTATGTACATGGGCAAGTATTACTCTAATTTGGGTCTAATGTGTAGTTTATTGGGTGCAATATAGGCTCATTGTAGGACTGCAAACACACAATTTGGTTCTTTGCAGGTAGAATATGGTACTTTATGCAAAGTATATGGCTGTGTGCAGGCACAGAATCGCACTGTCCTATGAAAACAAACTATGGGACTATTGTGGCATGGTATGGCGGTCTCTGGCCACTGTTTAGCATAATATAGTACTATATGGACATTGGACAACAACAACTTTTTAATGTGCTGGTATTGTTGTGGTTACAATTAAAGAAATATTCTCAATTTGTCTCTGGAGCAGGTCAGAGCTATGTTGCTCTTTACTTCTTTGTTTCTGATAGGATAGGCTGAGTTATAGTATTAGTAGAACTATAAAGTTCTGCTGTAACACATTCAGCTATTAGTGATTTGTTTTATAATGTACACTGCTATCACTGTATTTACGGTACATATAGAGATAATGGCACTTGAACAAGCACATAGCTCAGGATAGTCAGAGCTGTGATTAGGAGAACTGCTCTTGGAGAAGCTAGTGCTATAGATTGGTGATTTTGCAAGTAGAGATGGGCGAACCCGAACAGTAAAGTTCGGCATCCAGACCGAACACCTATGACCTATGACCTATGACCCGACATGAAATGACACTTGGTGTACATAGGGTTAACCATGTCTTTTCATGTCCTTTGCTATCTAATTTGCACAAACAATTAAATCAGACTATGTGTGCAAAATTTCACCTGTAGGGGTTAATTAAAGGTGTAAATTCGTAGCAAAAAAGTCTGTTTTTTTTACAACGAATTTACACCTTTAATTAACCCCTACAGGTGTGAAATTTTGCACACATAGACTGATTTAATTGTTTGTGCAAATCAGATAGCAAACGACATGAAAAGACATGGTTAACCCTATGTACACCAAGTGTCATTTCATGTCGGGTGCTTCTGTCTTTTCACTGAACCCGGCTTTACCCGGCAATTGAATCAGAGGATATTTTACTATGTAGAAGTGTATAAACTATACATATATGTATATATATATGTCACAATGACATGTATATATATATATGTATTCTATGTGTGTATATTTAGTGTTTACAAGGAAAGAATGGGGTTTTTTTAGTTGCGATATTTTGTTCCCATAGACTTACATGGGACTTCCGGTATCGGTATCGGGTATCGCCGATATTTTAGTGATATCGGCGATACCATTCCGATTCCGATACTTTAGGATATCGGAAAGTATCGCTCAACTCTACTACTCGTGTTTCATTGACTTGTCAGAGACAGGCAGCAGGCAGGAACTATGGAGAGAGAGCAGGAGAACTGTAAGTGCAGGGCCCACCCACTGCACTTGCATCTCATTAGCATACAATTTCAACTATGGATTTCTCTAAAACAGCAAAACAGATTTGTACAAGAAAGTTAAGGATTTACTCAGCATCAAAGTGCCTTTACATGCACACCATTAGTTTGGGGCGTAAAATCCTGATTACAGGTTCTCTTTTGGGCAGCGGTAGCCAACCTTTCTTACCTTGAGAGCCACACTTGAATTGGAGAGATGGTCGCGAACCACATTGAGGAAAGCAAACCCACAGTAGTGACACACAGAGCCCACCATTACAGAGATAATGACAGCCAAAGCTTCCCCACAGGTAGCATTACGAGGCCTTGTGCCCATATAGGCAGAATAATTACATGCAAGAGTTCCCACTTTAACCTCATTTGTTATTTTTTTAAGCTTCCCTCTAACTGATACTATCATCCTTTCTCCAGCTACTATATTTGTGTCTTTCCCCCTCACCCTCCGTAAGTTTGCAGTATGTACAACCAGATCTTTTCTTCTGTGTGGGGCTACTTATAAAAGTCAACATCTGGAGACCTTCTCTTCATAGCTGGTTGCTAATGCACCAAGCTGGCAGATAGCCGAGAGCCACACATGTAAAATGTTCAACTCAGTACATAATGGATTAAAATATTATTGTCACTATTAAAAATGTAACATTGTCTCTGACTTACAATCTTTATTACACGAGAGATTTGATGGCATAACACTTCTGTCTGATCTTAACAATAACACAGAAAGAGTTAACTGTATAAACTGTAAATCATCAGATATCTTCTAAGAATAAAAAGAACTGGCGGTGTGATGACTGGCTACATTTCTATATAATATCCTGAATCTGTAAAAACAATGTTATTGTTGTGTTTCCATAATGGACTATGATGAGAACAGAGAATCATTCTAGTTTTGTTAATAAGCTCATTAGTCTGAACTTGTTAACTGGTGGTACTTTTCAAGATACTTGTATTTAAGATCAAATTCTATTTAGTATGTTAACACTATGAGTAAGGAGTAAGGACCAATTAGTCTGAAACGTGTCAGAGTTGGTGTTACGCTTTTAAAGCGGAGAGATAGAGAGAAGTTACGGTATATTCATTTTGTATCTGGGTGTCAGTGTTTGTAGGTGATTTTTATGATCAAAGGCTCCTCTGACATTCAGTTTGAGTTACCAGTCTCTTTATAGGTACTTCTAGTATGTAGGTGTCAGGACAACTATTTTTTTTACTATGATGTAGAAACAGTAAAAATATATGCTCCATACTTAAAGGAAGTCTGTTAGCACAAAATGACTGTTCAGACCAAGCACAAACACTCTGTGCACCTGTGGAGTTTCCCAGCATTTCAATGCACTTTCCCACCTACCTCCACCTTTCCTTGATTGACCGCTCTGACTTCACAGGAGAAATAGGAGAGGAGATAAATGGAAAAAAAGTAGATGGGAAGGAGCATTGTCTGCCTATGCTTGGTATAAACATTTATGCTGGACTGAAAAACTCTGCGCCCTACCTGAGGTACACATGCCGCAAACTGAGAACCGAGGTTCTGCACCACTCCTCTTCTTCATGTATGCTTGACTACTCGTTTACCATGTTGGCACTCAAACTCTCTTTTCTTCAGCTTTTTAGTGTTCCAGATCACTCCTATGGCAGCTCTCTATTTCTAGACCATTTTTGCCGTAACTATCCCGTGTATCATACTCCTTCCAGTTCTTCTGTATGTCAAACCTCATTTTTGCATTGTAAGATGGCAGCAAAGCCCCAGCACTGGGAGCTGGGGAAATTTATCTCATGTGTCTACAGTGCTCTTTTGGACATGAAAGATGGTTCACTGGCAGGAGAGATGCTGTCTGCTCTAAATGTTTGTTTTTTACCAATATAAGAGGTTCTGTACTGATTCTCCTTGAGGAGCTTCAGCTACTGTAGGGAGTCTTATAATATTCCATGGGAAAAGTATGTATCAAAGACGCTATAACGTATTGATTGGTGGTACTAAATGGTGGGACTCTGATCAATGGGACACAGAAAAATTGCCAGAATAGAGCACCTTTAACCCCAGTAGAAAGGAGTGGCGGTGTGCATGATGAGCACAGCTCTATTTATTCTGTTAGGGGCTGCCGAGTGCAGCTCTCATTTTCTTGTGGTAACACCATTGAGAATGAATAGAGTGCAGGTTGAGCATGTGCACTGCAGTTGCATTCTGCTGATCGTTGGGGATCCCGGGAGTTTTGAATCATGACTAGGAATTTCAGCCAAACTAGATCGATGTAAATACTTATGTCCCAAAAAAATGAGAAAGGTATTCAAGGAGTGATACCTTTATTATACCTTTTTCATTTTTTTGGGACATAAGTATTTACATCGATTTTTCTGGCTAACACGGTACCACAATATTATTTTGTATTGTACAACGTAAAAAAGCCAAACTAGATATAATCTATGTGGACAGCACTGTTTCAGTACTGCGTCCTTCAGTGGCTGGCTGGTTGAGATGTTGTAGATCAGAAGTAGGAATCTTTTTTCTGCCAAGGGCCACTTGGATATTTATACTATCCTTCGGGGGCCATACAAATTGCGTGCTAACTCGGCCCACAAAATACATCCTGACCCTAACACTGCTGTCAGGACATAATCTTTCATTGCACACGCTTCAACATTCAGTAGTAAACACAGCATGTGCGTGCTCACAGAGCAAGAAGAAAATAATGGGCCGGCAGCCATTAAAATACAGCTGCCGGCCCAAGCACTGTGGTCCCTGGGAATCTGCCCATGGACTGGATAAAAGGTCATCGAGGGCTGTAAATGGCCCGCAGGTCTGAAGTTCCCCGCCCCTGCTGTAGATGTTTCTATTGCATTGAACAGGGCAGACATATCATTGGTGCAACTTGTGCAGCTGCCCAGGAGCCCAATAGGTAAGGGTGTATATTTTTACCTCTAAAACATTTGGAATAGTGCTTTATGATGAGCTATTGGACTGCAAAGGGCCCATATATTGTTCATGCACAGGGGCCTTCGTCTGTCTGTGTCCACCAGTGGCAATGTACAAGTTCTTATTGCAGATATGCAGCTGGTGTTTACATTCTGTAGAAATGTCTTTTCTTTAAGCTCTTAGAACCATCTGTCCGGCCACCATACTGCTCTATTTTGTCTGGTAAATTGCCGTACCTCGTGAAGAAAATCCAACCCAACTTCCATCAAGCGTCTAGCAGTCCTGTTAATGTTGTTGTGCTGCTCTTACTCATACCATAGTTATTTTTTGTTTAATATACAACACAGTGACCAAATTTCATGAAACATTAGATGTTGTTACATCACAATGTCACCAGAAACAACAATAACGGAAAAAAATAATAGCAAATTAGTACCTAGAAATAATGTGGTCATCAAAAATTCAATTGAATCAGGCTAGATTATCTGAAATGTGGTAAGGGATTGAATAAAGCTCTAATACCACCGCACCACCGCACGACCAGCTCTATCCTCTCCTAGTGTATCCTCACCCATCCCTGTAGACTGTGAGCCCTTGTGGGCAGGATCCTCTCTACTTCTGTACTTGTGTGTGCCTTGTATTGCTCACGTTTACTGTACTTGTCTATATTCGCCCCTTTTCACATGTAAAGCGCCATGGAATAAATGGCGCTATAAAAATGTATAATAATAATAATACCTATCAGTTTAAGATAAGATGTTTGGAGTGCATACCCATGGACTATACGATGAGCAAACATATGGGATAGCTGTCAGGAAAACAGATTAGGAATCTATTTAGATTGAGGTTCCAGCTGCCTAAAGTTTCCATATTTTAATGAACTGTGGATGAGTGTGACTTTCCCAACTGGTGAGTTAATCAAGATGGCGGGTCAAATTGACTTTTAGCAACCATTCTGAGTGGGTAAAGGGCATTTACTTTTTCCAATTAAGAGGAATTTGGTGTTTGGCGGCTCCTAGTAGGAGTGCCAACAAGTCGTGTTTTTTAGGTTTGAAATGTGTTGATGAACAGGATAGTAAAACTTCTGCTGGGGTTAGAGTGTGACTAATTATAGCTAACTTTCGTAAAGCTGACTCTATCTCTACCCAAAATGGTCTAATTTTGGGACAGAACCAGAGAATATGGGAGAGGGTCCCGTTGTGAGCTTTACATACCATAGTTACATACATACCATACCATAGTTATTCAGTCTGAAAAAACAAAAAAGTAATTTATATTTTTTCGCATGTATTGCTAAACTTTGTATTAGAGCATATCCGTATAAAGTACAACTGCACAAGATGTAAAAAATAATGCTAACTGCCATTGTTGTCCTCATTTCTTTACACAGCTGCTCAGTGCCAATGGGACTACAGCAAAAGAAATGTGATAGACAGCTGTTGTTTTGAAAGTGCAAATTGTAATAAGTTTTAGTTTGTGTGTGTGTGATGCTAGTACATAGCCATCTGCATTGAAAAACACTCCCGTAGCACAAGATACATACAGAATACACCTTAGCGCAAGGGCAGAGAAAACAACATCCTTGTTCTTGGAAACCAGACGTTATTTCCTTCTACTAACCCAACTGCACAATGCACATTAATAGGTTATTTTGAAGGTTTTCTTTCCAAAGGACATGTATTATAGCATTGTTTCTGTATTTTAAGACATTAAGACATATGTTATGACATAGTATAATTGGATTTTAGGTCTGCGGTGCAAATGTGCGTGTCTCTCTGCCAAGGTGACACAACATCCAGCAATTGTCCATTCAATAGAAACACTTTCTGGGGATGAAACCTTGATAGTTTTAGCAATGTGCAGAGGTGTAAATTTCTGAGATTTCTGAAAATTTGTAACAGGTTACCCCAATGTTGGTTCAAATTTTAGGAAACAATCAGCACAAATTAAGGCATGTGTAATGTCAAAAGGGTAGGGTTTGTGTAAATCCTTCCTAAAAGTAAGCTTTGGGCTTTTTTGGATTGTTCATTGGACTTTCTCATATCTGCATACAATGTCGGACTGGAGCACCAGTATACCAGACGATTCTATGGTGGGTGTGGGTCCGGGTCCTCAGAGGGCCCCAGAGCAGGAAGTAGAGGGAGCCCGCTAGTTTCAACTGAATGTACTAATTATTTAAATTAGCTAGGTGTTCACTCACCATCTCTCTGTTTATAAAACATGGGGCAAGGGACCAGAGACATGGGAACCAGGGACATGGGGGCCAGAGACATGGGGGCCAGAGGCCAGGGACATGGGGCCAAGAACAAGGGACATGAGGCGAGGGACCAGGACATGGGGCAATGGAAACAGAGACATGGGGGACAAGGACCAGGGATATGGAGGCCAGGTACATGGGGCTGGGGCCCAGGGAAATGGGGACCAGGGACTAGGAACATGGGGGGAAAAGGACATGGGGCCAGGGATCAGGGACATGGGAACCAGGAACATAGGGACCAGGGACATGGGGCCAGCATCAGGGACATGGGGGCCCAATATGGGTGACATTATTAATTAAAAGGGCCAGGTTGAGGGACGTAATTATTGTGATGGAGGCCAAAATGAGGAACTGACATTATTAGTTTATGGTGGAAAGTGGACGGACTGCAGTAATATAATTTACTTTTTTATAATACTGTTTTCCATGGGGGGAACAAAAGGGAGGTCCTGTTGCTGTGCAGGGCGGCACTATGTTGCCTTCTTTGTTCATCTGGTCTAGTGTAAATGTCGGGGAATAAGTTTGGAATGTGCTCTAGAATCGATCAGCTATTGATAACTGTGCGTTATTTTCTGCAGAGACGAGTCCTGGCAGGAAGAAGTGATGGGGTTCTGCGTTGGATGAAGAAGAAAGGCGAAGATGATGGACTTCAAATAGAGAAGTCACTGGTAAGTCAGTGTGTTACCTGCACACTTACACTATATACTATATACAGAGCTCCTGTGTATAATGTTACTGTTGAGTCACTGTTTTACCTGTATGCTGACACTATATACAGAGCTCCTGTGTATATTGTCATTGGAGAGTCACTGTATTACCTGTACACTTACACTATACACAGTATACTATATTAAAGAAAATACATATTGAACGTAGCAAATCATATATATCAACTAGCATTAAGTAAGCATGTTTTAGTAAAGTAGTGATATATATTTGCTTAGGATATGCATGGTAGGCCATTCGGAATAATACATGAGATCCAAAAGAGAACACCGAACTTAGATCAAAATGATAAGAAACATGAATAGAAAAAACAGAAAACCTTTATTAGGACAAACAATGGTATGTGGTGGCACTAAAGAACACGAGTGTCTGCACTAAATAAGGCTCAGAATATCATGCAAAATAGATTAAAAAGTTAGTCAGGAACCACACAGACAAAATATATACATATGTAGTACATATCAGATAAATATGGGCAGAGCTGCAGAGCTGAAGACGAAAAACAATCCATGGGAGCCCCTGTAACTGTGATAAAATGATGCATGCGCAGTAAAACTACAGCAGGGTACACAATATCAGAGAAAAATGGATAAATCCTAATGAATCCCATATGGGATCACAGTGACAAGAGAGATTACACAATTGTTTGTCCATAAGTCACAAGGATGCACCCAGCACTAGTATCAAATGTTTGTGCCCTGAATAATGTGTAGTTGACAATACAGGACACCATGTCTACAACCTGATGAAGGACTTGTTCCAAAACGCGCGTCGGGGTGTGTGCCGCACTTAATCCGCTGACCACACAGGTAATAGAACATATCTTTATCTATTTGATGTGTTTGTTTTCAAAGGCATATCAACTACTCTCCCTTCATCCCCTACATTTGCTGTGCATTTGTTCTATGTGCTATGTTTCCTCTGCAGCATGTGTTTTTCAGACATGGTCTGAGCACTTTTATATGTAACGTTTATTTAAAAAAAAAAAATCAGCAGTCTGGAGCTGCACAATTTTTTATTAAATAAAAAGGCAGCCCCCAATTTGTGATATACCATATACACGACTCTTTAAGTTAAAGATGTTTAAAGAAACAATACTCCGTATACTCCTTTTATCATCTCTGGTTCCTCTTACATTTTCTAGTAATATCTTTTCCTGTATGTCTGTAAATAAAGATATAAAAATGCACATATGAAAACAAAGCAAAAAACATGCCACTGGCAGGATACAATATATTTTTAGGGATCCTGGAATATTGGAACTATAAGTGTCAGTAGGTGTAAGCAAATGCCTAAACCAAAATTAACACTGTCGGAATGCAAATAACTGTAAAATCATTAGATGCGCAGCAAATCTGCAATGATTGGGATTGTAGCTTTTGCTGCAATAATGCCAGATTTAAAAGACGCCTGCAGCAGAATGCATTCTTTCTTCTATGTAAAACTTACATTTGCAGTGCACAAATGGAGGACGATCTGAAGCTATAGTGGGTGATGCCAAATTCTTTATATTGATCCCCATGGGCAAATTGCTTTGAAATATGAATGTGGCATATGCTTACATCCACAGGGAGTCTATTCATAAATCCTGCTGAGGAAAAATAAACTGTACACATAGCAAAACAGATATTCTCTCTCTCTCACTTATGATACCATGGCCTTTCTTGTAAATTAAAGGATTTTTTTTAACTTCAGTAGATAATTTAATTTACAGCATTGTCAAAATGCAAAAGTTATATCTATATAACAAATGTATGCATAACACAAAAAAGTATATTGCAGAAAAAATATTTGTAAAATACAAATATTTTTTTTTACATATTGTTTTACAAGTTATGTAGACACTCAACTTTTGGATATGTGGAAAACAAAAAGTAAAATGCATTTCATTTTTCAGACGCTTTGTCAAACGGGCTTTTCCAGGTTTCATATGTTTAGTGTATAAACATGCTCTTTTACTCCCTACCGCCTCTCATCCACTGCCCCAAATCTTTGCTGATATGGGAGCAGAGGTGATGAAATAGCAGCTATAGTTACTGCACTCTGGAATCACTGGAATCACAGTGATTGCCTATCCTTGTGTGTATAGTTTGTATGTAGATATTGTATATTTATGTGAAATGTGAATATATTTATATAATGTACATAAATGTTGTGTAATGTGTATACATCGTGTGTATAAAATGTATATACTGACAGTATGTGTAATATATATATATATATATTTGTGTGTGAAATATATGTGTTAATTTGTTCATAATGTGTATATAATATGTACAGTTGAAACCAGAAGTTTACATACACTGTATAAAAAGACACATATGCATGCTTTTCTCAATATCTGACATGAAATCAGAATAAACCTTTCCCATTTTAGGTCAATTGGGATTACCATAATTATTAATATTTGCGAGAATAATGAGAGAGAGAGAATGTTTTAAGGCATTTTTATTACTTACTGCAAAGTCAAACGTTTAAATACACTAATATTACTATGCCTTTAAACAATTCTGGACTGCCCATATGATGATGTCATGTGTTTGGAAGCTTCTGATAGGTTATTTGGCAACATATGAGTTAATTAGAAATACCTGTGGATGTATTTTAATGCACAACTGAAACACTGCTTCTTTATGTAGCATCATGGGAAAGTCTCAAGAAATCAGCCAAGATATCAGGAAGAGAATTGTGGACTTGATCAAGTCTGGCTCATCCTTGGGTACAATTTCAAGATGCCTCATTCATCTGCACAAACAATTATACGCAAGTATAAACAAGATGGGAATGTTCAGCCATCATACCACTCAGGAAGGAAGTGGGTTCTGTGTCACAGAGATGAACGTGCTTTGGTCCGACATGTGCATATCAACCCAAGGACAAAGGCAAAAGACCTTGTGAAGATGATGTCCTGTCGTCTGATGAATCTAAAATTGAACTTTTTGGGCATAATGACCATCATTACATTTGGAGGAAAAAGGGAGAAACTTTGAAGCCTAAGAACACCATCCCAGCTGTACAACCTGGGGGTGGCAGCATCATGAGAAGCGGTCGGGGGAGGAGGCTCACTGCACAGGACAGCATGGCAGCAGCAGGGAGCTGAAATCCTCTGTGCTGGGTCCCCATCCCCCACAGTGGTTTCTGCAGCCCTATCCAGCTGATCTCTGAACTATGAGGCCGACCTGCTCCATGGCTCATCTCATCACCTGATATCATAGATTAGTATGTGTGTGTTTGTATATGTACATACTGCATGTATACATTGCCCTTCACCTGATCTCCTCACTAGCCAACAACCCCAAGAAACTTTTTGACACTTTTCACTCCCTCCTCAGGCCAAAAGCACAAGCCCCTATCACAGACATTTGTTCTGATGACCTGCCTCCCACTTTATAGAAAAAATAGATAATATCCATCAGGAAGTCTGCTCCCAACCACCAAGTGCTGTGACTCCCATCCCTCCCTGCATTTCCCCTGGCTCACTTTCCACATTTGATCCCATCACAGAAGAAGAAGTCTCCAGACTCCTCTCTTCCTCTCGTCCGACTACATGCACTGCCGACCCCATTCCCTCACATCTCCTCCAGTCTCTCTCTCCAGTCGTCACAACTCACCTAACGACAATCTTTAATCTCTCCCTCTCCTCGGGCACTTTCCTATCCTTCTTCAAACACTCCATCGTTACTCCATTACTAAAGAAACCCGCTCTCGACCCATCCTGCACAAACAACTACAGACCAGTTTCCAATCTCCCCTTCATCTCTAAACTTTTGGAGCGCCTAGTCTACTCCCGCCTTACCTGTTACCTCTCCACTCACTCCCTCCTAGACCCTTCACAGTCCAGCTTCCGCCCCCTACATGCAACTGAAACTGCACTCATCAAAATGACCAATGACCTTCAGACAGCAAAACAAAATGGTGACCACTCTCTGCTCATTCTTCTTGACAATGCTGCAGCTTTCGACACTGTTGACCACCGTCTCCTACTCTCTAGGCTCCAGTCACTAGGTATTAAGGACACTGCTCTCTCCTGGTTCTCTTACTATCTTTCTGACCGCTCCTTCAGTGTTTTGTTCTCTGGCTCCACGTCATCTCCTCTTCCTCTCGCTGTCGGGGTACCTCAGGGCTCAGTCCTTGGCCCCCTTCTCTTCTCTCTCTACACGGCCTCAATTGGACAGACTATCAGCAGATTTGGCTTTCAGTACCATCTTTATGCTGATGACATACAACTATACACGTCATCCCCCGACCTTACCCCCGCTGTACTACAGAACGCCAGTGACTGTCTGTCCGCAGTCTCCAACATCATGTCCACTCTCTATCTGAAACTCTCTACCTGAAATCATGTCAACCTCTCCAAAACTGAACTTCTTCTGCTCCCGAAGTCTACTAAACTCCCTAAATCTGACATTTCCCTCTCCGTGGGCGGCACCATAATAACACCCCGCAGCAGTTGCGTTATCTGGGTGTTATGTTTGACACCAATCTCTCCTTCACCTCCAATATATAATCTCTTGCCCGCTCTTGCTGCTTACACCTAATGAACATCTCTAGAATCTGCCCTTTTCTCACCACGGAAACAACAAAAACCCTCACTGTAGCATTGATGCACTCCCGCCTGGACTACTGCAACGCTCTATTACTTGGCCTCTCCATTACTCGACTATCCCCTTTCCAGTCCATCCTTAATGCAGCAGCCAGGGTCATCCATCTGGCTAATCTGTACTCGGACGCGTCCGCTCTTTGCCAGTCCTTACATTGGCTGCCCATTCATTATAGGATCCAATTCAAAGTACTTGTTCTCACCCACAAAGCTCTCCACAGTGCAGCACCCCCTTACATCTCCTCACTCAATTCTGTCTATCGGCCTAACCGACTGCTGCGCTCTACAAACGACTTTTGACTAACCTCTGCACTAATCCGTACCTCCCACTCCCGACTCCAAGACTTCTCCCGTGCTGCGCCAATCCTCTGGAATGCTCTACCCCAAGAAATTAGGACTATCCACAATTTGCATAGTTTCAGGCGCTCCCTCAAAACATATTTGTTCAGAGCTGCCTATCACGCTCACTAATCAATGTCATTCTATGTGTAAGTGTGTGTGTGTAGCCCATTAACTATCTCCACCAGTCCCTCACTCCCTCAAGATGGCTGGACCATCATTGTAAATGCACCATTGTAAATACACACCTGTACTTTGTATCTCCCCCACCTCATTGTAGATTGTAAGCTCTCACGAGCAGGGGCAGCTTATTTTGCTTTAATTATTGTATTGTTAACGTTGTTACCTATGACTTGTGTTTTGAAACTGTTAAATTGTAAAGCGCTGCAGAATAAGTTGGCGCTATATAAATAAAGATTATTATTATGTGTGTGTATTTATGTACAGTATGTGTATGTGAAGGAACCGCAAGAACGTGAGATGTCATCATGGTCAGGAGGAAGATCAAGAGTTAACAGATTTAGTAACAACACATTTACTTCACGAAAGGAGTGAAGGGACACGGGAGTGTGATAGGGATATGGGCAGAACTGGGAGCTTGGTAGGGGTAGGACAGGGTCGAACGATAGTTCAATAGTAAAAAAGGCAGAAAAACTTATCAGTCTGTAGTTGTCTTGATTGCAGCGTCTCAGTTCTCCAACGTTGGCACCAACAACAGCCGCACGTGATATCTTTAAGGTGTCTATAGGGAACGGGGTTCCAATCCACAGAGCAGTGGAAGAGTCCTTGAAGGATGCGGGGAGTTTTCGTACTCCGAATGCCAAACACTGTGCTCAGTTCAGTACAGAGAACCACCGGAGCTAGGCTTTGCTCCGTGGTGTATAAGAGTACTTGGTCAATCTGGCCTAGTCAACTGTTGCACTGACCCAACCATGCAGACAAGCTGAAGGCTGCTATCAAAGCAATGTGGGCTTCCATAAAACCTAAGCAGTGCCACAGGCTGATCGCCTCCATGCCGCGCTGCATCGAAGCAGTAATTGATGCCAAAGGAGCCCAGACAAAGTATTGAGCGCATTTACTGAACATACATTTCAATAGGCCAACATTTTGGATTTTAAAATAATTTTTTCAAGCTGGTGTTATAAAATATTCTAATTTACTGAGATAATGACTTTTGGGTTTTCATTGGCTGTAAGCCATAATCATCAACTAATGTTGAAGTAAGCAGAAATAAACACTTGAAATAGAACACTCTATTTGTAATGACTCTATCTAATATGAGTTTCACTTTTTGTATTGAAGAACTGAAATAAATTAACTTTTTGATGATATTCTAATTTTGTGAGAAGCATCTGCATGTTTGTATATATGTACAGTATATGTAGGTGTGCGCGCATCTGTGTGTGTATGTATATGTGTGTATCTATGTATGTGTGCACATGTGTGTATGTATGTGTGTATCTATGTGTGTGTATACATAGTATATGTATATGTGTATCTATGTGTGCACATGTATATGTGTGTATCTATGTACAGTATATGTATATGTGTGTATCTGTGTATGTATGTGTCTGTACATCTGTGTATGTACTGTATGTGTGTATATATTGTATATGTGTATGCATATGTGTGTAAGGTATCTGTATACTATATATGTGTATGTATGTACGGTATATGTGTCTGTATGTATGTACGGTATATGTGTCTGTATGTATGTACGATATATGTATGTGTCTGAATGTATTTACAGTATGTGTATGTATGGTGTGTACTGTGTGTATGTACAGTATATGTATGTACGGTGTATGTGTGTATGTATGTACAGTATATGTACAATGTATGTGTGATCCATCGGATCGTGAATAACTTGCTGATCACTGGGGATTCGACCATTGGGCACCTCAGAGATTCTGAGAACGAGGATGTAGTCTCCTCCTGGATGTAGAAGATGCTCAGCCTCTGCTCTATTCATTATCTGTAGAGTTGCTGAGCGCTGCTGTCAGCTATATCCATTAGTTCCATAGACAATGAATAAAGCAGATACCAGACACATAATGGCATATAATATATACATGGTTGGGCTCTGCCGGTTCCAGCAGTAATCACGTAATCACGAGGAGGCACTTTGCATACTTGATGACATGTGCCAACTAGAATGTCAGCCACGTCTGCAGTGTTCTATTCACCAACATAGCTGACACTCTAGTTATCACTTGACTGCAAGTATGACTGCGCAGGAACCAGCAGAACCGAATGCTAACGATATATATATATATATATTCATGTATTAAACACATACAGTATATATCTCCATCTAAGTGAAAAAATATAAATATATAGATTTTTTTAGAGGTGTGGGGGCCCAAATAGAACTTTTCCTGTGGGACCCTGTTATTGCTATGTACGCCCCTGCTTGCAGAGCAGTAATAATGAGGGTGACCTGGCTTGATTCTCGGAGCCCGAGTCTCAATTGGTCCCATTGCCAGATTGTCCTCATCATAAGCAGCATACCCAGCAGGGAGGGGGGCCCAGACACATTTCTTGCACAGGGGTCCTAAGCTGTCAGTGTCCTCCCCTCCCTGGATTCTCCCAAACTCAGACTCTTCCATCAAACTGAAAGAGAAGAATAATTCATCACTCCACAAAACATGTTTCCACTCCTCCATAGTCTAGCGGTGGCCACTTTGCATTACTGCATCCAACCCTTGTCATTGTGGTTGTTGATGGATGGCTTACTTGTTGCTGCTCGGTCATGGAAATTTATGCCATGAAGTTAGAGAAACAAAGATGTTAGACTAAGCCTCGTTAAACCATTCACGACATATGACGTATATATACGTCATATGTCATGTTTCCCCTTTAATGCAGGTTCCGCGCTGAGACAACATCTTTTGCAGCACATAATAGCTGATTTGATCAGTTGTCATGTGCCATGTGCCCCTAACAGCCGCAGGTGGAATCTCGATCCACCCATGGCTGTTAACATGTTAAATGCCCCTGTCAATCTCTTTATAAGGTAAAATGAATGGTGTTGTTTAAAAGTACAAATTGTCTTGCAAAAAACAAGCCCTCACACGGCCATATTGGCAGAAAAATTAAAAAGTTATGGCTCTGGGAAGAAAAATGAAAACGAAAAACGAAGGAGTTAATGTCCACATTGTGGCTGAGTTGTTATTCCTGAAATTTCCCTATCTTTAATATTACCACTCACATATAATTATGGAATATTTAGGAGGGAAGACCTGCCGTTACTACGTTACAATGCTGGCATACTATTAAAGGAGCACGCTCAAATTCATTGAGCCCTTTTGAACAACCCCGTTCTTCCACAAATGTTTGTAAATGCAGACGACATGGCTAAGTGCTGGATTTTATACTCAGGGCAATGGAACTAAGGCCATGATTCTATGATTCTATGATTCTATGTTCACATGTTCAGTATTTGGTCAGTATTTCACATCAGTATTTCTAAGCCAAAACCAGGAGTGGGTGATAAATACAGAAGTGGTGACGGGTTTCTATTATACTTTTCCTCTGATTGTTCCCTCCTGGTTTTGGCAAATACTGAGGTAAAATACTGACCAAATACTGAACGTGTGAACGTGGCATTAAGTAAACCGCCTGCATTCAATAACCCATTGGCTTTGTCCGTACAGTATATGTATATAATGAGCACACTCTCTTTTTTGTAGTATGTGGTAAAAATTATTTGTGGTAAAACCACACTTCAGGGAACATTTAGAACGCTGTTTAGACATGGAATTACTCATATTGTTGCAAATGTTGCACTGTGCATTACAATATCAGACGAGAATTAGATTTTGTAAATCTATTATCCATGATGACTAGTGTTGAGCGATAATGCTCGATATCTAAAAATATCGTATCGAAATTGTATCGCCGATAGCACTAAATATCGTCGATATCCGATTCCGATTGCGGAAGTCCAATGTAAGTCTATGGGAACAAAATATCGACATTAAAAAAAACCATTCTTGCCTTGTTGGTTAATTGTACATGAAGGAAAACAACAAAGACTAATGTAGAATGTATTGGGGGAGGTTGAGGAGACAATAAAGGCATACATGTTTAACCCAATGCATTGGAATAGCATTAATATATATTTTTTTGGAAATACGTTTGGATTGACTAACAAATTGACAATGTTGTTAACCTTTTTTCTATTTTGGCAAATATGTATGTTTCACAACTTCCATGCTCTTCACCTTTTTAACTTTTGCCAGTGCCACACTTTCTCCTTCATAATCTTCAGCAGCATCATCTTTCTCATCAAATTATTCTTCATCTTCACCTTCTTAATCTTCTTCTTAAATTTCTTGCTATTCATGTTTTTGTTTACATTACTCATATTGTTATTATTAAACTAATTAATCTTCTTCATATTCAAATTCTTCATCTTCTTCCTCTTCATCTTCTTCATCATATTCTTATTTGTGACAGAGTTTCCTGTACTTGTAATCTGTAAAAGTATGAATTTTTCATCCTTCCGTTCTTGCTGTCACAAAAGATTTATATTACAACAGTATTTGTCCGTGTTCAGTTTAGCCTGCAGCAGCAGGCATTTTCCAGGGGCACCACGAGGAGGAACGGACTCACCCCCATACACTGCTTAGTCTTCTTCTGCTTAGAATTTAGAGCATATATTTTGCTCTTCATTTTGGTCTTATACTTCATGTTCTTCTGCTTTTTGATCTTTTGCTTATTGTTCTTCTGTCTCTTGTTCTGTATCTTGTAGTTTGTCTTAACCTTCTTTGTCCTGTTGGTGATCTTCTTCTGGGTAATCTTTTATTTTTTCTTTGTGATGGTGTTCAGGCTGGTTGGCTTCATGCTCGTCGTCCTTGTTGTCGTCATCTTCTTCTGGGTGGTCTTTAATGTCGTCTAATTTCCGAGAAACAGCTGACGTTACTGGAACCCTGACGGGTATCAGATGGAGCAAGAGACAATGGAAGTAACGAGGACCAGCTGACTGTGCTGGACCCCGGACGGGTAGCAGAAGGAAAAGAGGCAATGTCACAACCGAGTACCAGCTGACGTTACTGTGACACGGTTACTAAGCAGGAGGTACCTGTGCTCCAAAGCACTACCAAGGACCAGCAGACGTTGCTGGAACTCGGATACGGAGATGGAGGCACCTAGGCCAAAGGCACTGGGGAGAACCACTTGACGGTACTGGACCCCGGACGGGTAGCAGAAGGAAAAGAGGCAATGTCACAACCGAGTACCAGCTGACGTTACTGTGACACGGTTACTAAGCAGGAGGTACCTGTGCTCCAAAGCACTACCAAGGACCAGCAGACGTTGCTGGAACTCGGATACGGAGATGGAGGCACCTAGGCCAAAGGCACTGGGGAGAACCACTTGACGGTACTGGACCCCGGACGGGTAGAAGAACGCACCCATGAAAATGTAAGTTGACAGGACGCAAGCCGTCCGCAGTTACCGAATCACACAGTCCTACAGTGGGTGCTTATCCTATTGTCACAATGGAAACCGCCTTTATTTACATATCCCACAGCACACATAGGAATCACCTAAACTGCAGGCACCATAGAGTCGGCTAACCCGAAGGCAACACGACAGCACAACTTATTGGAGGATAATTGACGTTCACACTGCCAGGAAACAGCTGTCGTGCTGTAACCAGGCTGGCCAGGAGTCAGTACCCCTGCCAATTACTTACGAGCAACAAATGGCGGTGTTGTAGCCCAGGGAGTAGAGTTCAGGTGGTAGAAAGATGAACATAACAGGAGACATGGAAAACGTTGCCAAACAGTTATTTAATCTGAAAACGGACAGGCAAATTCAGGTGAGATCCATGCCTTGTTCATTTTCAGAAAAGTAAGCCGGTCTACATTCTCTGAGGATAGTCGCATGCGACGGTCTGTTACTACACCACCTGCAGCACTAAAGACACGCTCAGATAATACACTGGCAGAAGGGCAAGCCAGCACCTCCAATGCATACTGGCTAAGCTCTGGCCATGTATCCAACTTAGAGACCCAAAATTTGAAAGGGGAAGAGGCATCTGGGAGTACACTTAGAGGGAAAGCCAAGTAGTCTGTCACCATCTTACGGAAACGTTTCTTCCTGGTGACTGGAGCTGTCTCGGATGGTGTAGACCTTGCTGGCGCTGTCACAAAACTTTGCCACATTTGTAACATACAGTTCTTGCCCTGTGCAGAGGCGCTGCTTCTGATCCCTCTTGTTGTAGAGGTGTCTACACTGCCTCGACGCACAGAGCTGCTTTGTAAAGCAGTAGCAGCAGCAGCAGCACCTCTCTCGGCTGGAATGTACAACAGTATGGATTGCACCAGTGTGTCTTGGTACTCCTGCATTTTACGGTCCCGGTTCACCGGTGTGATGAGGGTTTGTAAGTTGTCCCGGTAGCGAGGGTCTAGGAGGGTGTACACCCAATAATCTGACGTGCTGAGAATGTGGGCGATGCGGCGGTCGTTTCTCAGGCACTGAAGCATGAAATCAACCATGTGCTGCAGACTCCCAACTGGCCAACAAAGGCTGTCCTCTGGAAGAGGCGTCATCTCTGTCTCCTCTGCATCACCCCACCCTCGCTCTACATACTGACTACAGCGTTGTGTACCTCCCTCTGTAGGGATTTCTTCCTCCTCCATTGACTCCTCCTCCTCCTTATCCTCCTCACAAAGTGAGCCCTGCCCAGCCCTTTGTGAGGAACCACGTTGCGCTGACTGTCCTGAAGGTAATTGAATTTGTGACTCCTCATCCTCCACCTCTTCCAAAACCTCTTCCTTTAGTGCTTTCAGTGATTTCTGAAGCAGGCAGATAAGGGGGACAGTCATGCTGACTAGTGCATCATCTGCACTCGCCATCCGCGTTGAGACATCAAACGCACGCAAAACGTCGCAGATGTCCTTCATAGAGGCCCACTCAGTAGTGGTGAAGTGTGAACGGCGCAAATTGCGAGTTGATTGCGCCTGTTGCAGCTGATACTCCATTACTGCTGGCTGCTGCTCACACAACCGCTCCAACATATGTAACGTGGAATTCCACCTGGTGGGTACGTCACATATGATGCGATGTTCAGGAAGGCGAAATCTGACTTGCAGAGCTGCAATGCGCGATCTGGCCATGCTGGAACGTCGCAAGTGAGCGCACTCTAGGCGGACCTTGTGCAGCAGTGCATCAAGATCCGGATAGTCCCTCAAAAAACTCTGCACGACCAAGTTGAGCACATGTGCCAGACATGGTATGTGAGTGAGGTTGCCAAGGCCCAGAGCTGCCACCAGATTTCAGCCATTGTCACACACTACCAAGCCTGGCTGGAGATTAGCTGACAAAAACCACACATCGCTCTCCTGCTTGATGGCATCCCAGAGCTCCTGCGCTGTGTGGCTTCGATTCCCCATGGGAATTAATTTCAGTACGGCCTGTTGATGTTTGGCCACGGCTGTGCTCATATCGGTCGCAACAGGTAAGCGTTCACGGGTCCATGTGCAGGTATACCGTGACGGCTCGTGCAGCGATGATTCTGAGGAACTGGAGTAGGAGGAGGAATCAATGTGCACAGACTGGATTCCTGCAATCCTTGGAGTTGGCAGAACACGTACAGCGCCACTGGCAAGATCTGTACCCGGCTCCACAACATTGACCCAATGGGCAGTGAGGGAAAGGTATCGTCCCTGGCCATGGGTACTGGTCCACGCATTGGTGGTCAGGTGGACCCTGCTACTGACGGCGTTTAGTAGCGCATGTTTAATGTTTCCCTCGACATGTTTTTGCAGAGCAGGGACAGCTTGCCTGCTGAAATAAAATCGGCTTGGCACATTATATTGTGGGACTGCCAATGCCATAAAGTTCCTGAAACTGTCAGTCACCACCAGCCTGAATGACAGCATTTCAAGGGACAGGAGTTTTGCAAGGCCAGCATTCAGAGCCTGTGCTCGTGGATGGTTTGCCGAGTATGGCCGTCTTTTATCCCATGCCTGTGTTACCGATGGCTGTTTTTTGTTCTGGGAGTGTGACGATGACTGTGAACTTGCTGCAGTGGGTGGAATAACAGTTTGTCTATGGACAACAGTGACCGAGGTTCTTCCATGGAGATCCTGTGAGGAAGCCGAAACAGGTGTGTGAGAGCTGGAGGTAGAGGCTCGAACATGACCTAAAGATGTAGGTGCTGCTGTAGGTTGGCCTACATCTCCAGTGTGTCTTTGGAACTCAGCTACGTGCTTTGTCGGTACATGTGTCCACATATTTGTGGTATTCAGGTTCCTGATATTTTTACCTCTTTTAACTTTTTGCTTACACAGCTTGCATTGAACATAGCAAATATCATCTACAAGTCTGTCAAAAAAGGACCACGCAGTGCAAGTCATGGGAGCGCCAATTTTGACAGTTCTAAGAGAACTGCTCCCAACAGGTGCCAAACTGGAGGCTACAGGCAAGCGAGTCTGCAGCCTACCTCTCCCTCCTCTTTGTACCGTTGGGACAATCTCTTCCTCAGAGCTGCTCCCACCACCTTCCTGTTGCTCACGCCATGTTGGGTCTCGGACTTCATCATCTCCACTACCCTCTTCCAACACCTGCTGCTGTTGGATGGTCTGGGCAGCACCATGCTCCACAAAACCTGGCACCTGAGTCTCATCATCATCATAAGATGCGTTCTGCGGTGTGCTGTCCATCGGCACTGGCTCACCCGCCTCTTCAGATTGAGAGAGACACAGCTGTTGCGCATCACTGCATACTCCCTCTTCTTCAAATTGCAGAATGCTGCTTGCCTGTGCCTGTGTTTGCGAGCCAACAGATTCTGAGAACAGAAGCAGAGACTCAGCTGGCTCCTGTACAGAACTCTCTGACTGCCTGGGCAATTTGACAGGCGGTGAACAGACAGATGGTTGCTCAACAGTGTTGTGTTCCTGAGAGGAGGTGGAAGGAATTGAAGTTGATGCATTGGCTGCCATCCAACCAACAACGGCTTCAATTTGTTCTTCCAGCAGCAGGGGGGCACGCCGAGCTCCTACCAAAGTGCGCATAAAGGAACGCTCACGGGGAAAACTGGTGGATGCTGTGTCACTGAGGGCGGCAGCAGCCACAGAATCCCCACGTCCTCTCCCTGCTGAAACTCCACGGCCACGACCACGTGCCTTACTCACTGACTTCTTCATCTTGGTAGATTGATAAAGAAAGTCAGAAAAGTTATAAGGCCTAAGTGTGGTTATTACGCAGAGACTGAAGTGAACACTGAAACACAACTGTTCACAATCTGTGAAAGGCTACTCCTTTGTCTACTTCTATAGTGTTTGCAACCAATGTATTGTATACGGATGGAAGCGCGTCACACTAATAGATTATATTTTAAATGGAATGGAGCAGAAACAATTGGAGATAAATGAAAAGGATGAGGCACTGAGACACGCTCAGCAGAGTACAAGCAGCAGTGCTTGAACAAGTAACTGGAGCGTGATGTGCACTCAAAAAATAAAAAACACAGACTGAAGTGAACACTGAAACACAACTGTCCACAATCTGGGAAAGGCTACTCCTTTGTCTACTTCTATAGTGTTTGCAACCAATGTATTGGATATGGATGGAAGCGCGTCACACTAATAGTTAAATTGCATGGAGCTGCAAGAATTACACTGAAGGAAAAAAAAAAGAGTCTGTGAGTGACACGTGCAGATGCCTACAGACAGCGTTGCATGCAGAGCAAACTGCAGCGTCACCTGCACTCACACACACCTTGCAGAGCTGTTAAAACAACACTGCAGGCAAAAGGAAGCTTTACACAGCGGTTGGTGCTAGCCTGCCTACAGCACAGTACACTAAATCGCAATCTCTAACTGTCCCTCAGAGTCAGCACAGTAGCGTTCTGTCCCTTACTGAATTCACAGCACAGTGACGCTAAAATGGCGGCGGCGCCTTTTATAGTGCATTCTGACATCATTTCAGCATCCAATCACAGCCATGCCATTAGTTAACATGACCGCAGCAGTACAGGATGTGCCCACACTTCTTAGGATTCCTCATTGGCGGACTAAAATCACATTGCCTCGCAAAGAATTATGGGAACTTCCGATTCCGGTATTCGATAAGACGAAAATATCGAAACGAATTATCGAAAGGCCGATAGAGCTAATATCGGCCGATAGCCGATATTTGCATTATCGTATCGCTCAACACTAATGATGACTAATTTTTCTCTGTGAAAATTGACCTTTGGTGCAAATTCTTATACTCTCATCATGTCAATTTCCTTTTCACCCCTTTAAGTATGTTAGAGCTAAAATGCAAATGTAAAATCAGCATGTTGCACCTGCATATCTTGCTACAGATTTTGCAACTAAATAACTGAGTGCAGCCCTTCTGACACAATCAGGGTATTTAGATGTAGCAGAGCTGAAAAAGTTAACCCCGCCAACACCAGGGTCTGTATGTACAGTCTATTGACAGTCAGCTGCTTATCAGAGAAGGGGGTGGAGCGTACACACACTGCTGTAGATGATGACAATGATAACAAGTAGCACACAGCCCAACATGTGACACATTGCTGAATTCTGTGTACCTCGTGCTGTCCTCATACATAACAGAAACCTGCTGACAGATTCCCTTTAAGGCTCTGTGGGAGACATGAGGCAGAAGTCACTGAATTGGTATTATCACTTGCTGAACGTATAGTTCATGGTTGTGAGTCCTGTAAATAGTACCAGGGTTGGCAGGGCTTGTGGTGTCATCATTTCCACTGACAGTCACATTGCCTGACATTTCCCTTATGGCTAAGTTCACACTAGGTGTTTTTTTCAGCGTTTTTTTTCTGCAGCAAAACCTGATCTCCTGTGAGGAAAGAAGCTGCAGAAAAAAACATATTTTCCTTGGTTTTTCTTGTGTGTCTTTTGCTGCGGTTTTGGCATGCTGGATTTGTCCCTTGTGCATGCTGATAAAGTTTACTGTGTTTTTCAGCATTTTTTCATTGTTTTTTTTACAACCCATTCATTTCAATGGGTGAAAAACGCTGAAAGAAGTGACATCCTCCATTGTGCAAAAAACCACGCAAAACACAAAATCCTACTGACAAAAAAATCAAGCTGTGTGCATGAGATTTCTGAAGTCTCATAGACTTTGCTGGTACTGTACAACGCAGCGGAAAATTTGCATTAAAAAAAACACATTAATTAAAAAACATTGCACAAACGCCTAGTGTGAACTTAGCCTAAAGGTCCCACACGGGGTTGTGAGCTCGCAGGTGAGAATGTAAAGGGATGATGGAGTGTGACGGGTACCCACCATTACGGGGCGCTGCAGCTTCTAGACTGCTGCAATAAAGAGCAGGGGTGGATTATGAATGGCGGAATCACAGGAGTGGGCATGACAGGGACAGGCAGCTGTCCTCGGGAATAATACTGGCCTTTACTGGGGGTGTTGCATCCCTTTAAAGCTCTGTAAAGGCTAATGAGGCAGTGAGCGAGGCCTCTTTATTATCTCAGTGCAGCAGGAGGGATGTTGGAGGCATGCACGGTCGGGAACCATTGCATTTAACGTATCAAAATAAAGTCCTGGAGGGATTCATGAATGTCAGTGTAACGTATATTTCTGCATAGAGACATGTGGGGTCCTCTATGCACAGTACTCCACATTTCCCACTGTCACAGTGAGCGGATACTGCAGCGAAGCTCTGCAATCGTTCTGTTGATGGAACTTTCTAAATACTATTTATACCAGACATAATATGCATTTTTGTTTATAACATTTAATGGTTTTTTTCCAGGACTATAATACTGAAGGTTGAAGGACCCTTTATTTTGTACCTCTCAGGATATTATAATTCATTAAACTATTCTTACCACCGAGCAAAGTATGGAGCAAATAATTGACTAAGCGTAGGGCATAAGCCCACGTTACAGCATGTAAATACATATGTCTGCACTTGCCGCTTACGCGTGCCGTTCTCTATCCGATTGCTCAGATCATTTGACTGCAAGTATGACTGCGCAGGAACCAGCAGAACCGAATGCTAACGATATATATTCATGTATTGAACACATACAGTATATATCTCCATCTAAGTGAAAAAATATAAATATATAGATTTTTTTAGAGGTGTGGGGGCCCAAATAAAACTTTTCCTGTGGGACCCTGTTATTGCTATGTACGCCCCTGCTTGCAGAGCAGTAATAATGAGGGTGACCTGGCTTGATTCTCGGAGCCCGAGTCTCAATTGGTCCCATTGCCAGATTGTCCTCATCATAAGCAGCATACCCAGCAGGGAGGGGGCCCAGACACATTTCTTGCACAGGGGTCCTAAGCTGTCAGTGTCCTCCCCTCCCTGGATTCTCCCAAACTCAGACTCTTCCATCAAACTGAAAGATAGAGAAGAATAATTCATCACTCCACAAAACATATTTCCACTCCTCCATAGTCTAGCGGTGGCCACTTTGCATTACTGCATCCAACCCTTGTCATTGTGGTTGTTGATGGATGGCTTACTTGTTGCTGCTCGGTCATGGAAATTTATGCCATGAAGTTAGAGGAACAAAGATGTTAGACTAAGCCTCGTTAAACCATTCACGACATATGACGTATATATACGTCATATGTCATGTTTCCCCTTTAATGCAGGTTCTGGCGCTGAGACAACATCTTTTGCAGCACATAATAGCTGATTTGATCAGTTGTCATGTGCCCCTAACAGCCGCAGGTGGAATCTCGATCCATCCATGGCTGTTAACATGTTAAATGCCCCTGTCAATCTCTTTATAAGGTAAAATGAATGGCGTTGTTTAACCCCTTCCCGACCTGTGACGCCACGTAGGCGTCATGAAAGTCAGTGCCAATCCGACCCATGACGCCTATGTGGTGTCATGAAAGAATCGCGTTCCTGCGGGTCGGGTGACCGGGGTCACTGAAAGGTCACCCGACCTGCAGGCACAGGACCCTTTGTGCTTCACCACAGGGGGGTTGGCTTAACCCCCCCATGGCCACAATCGCTCTGATTGGCTGTTAAAAGTGAAACAGCCAATCAGAGCAATCTGTAATATTTCACCAATGTAATTGGTGAAATATTACAATCCAGCCATGGCCGATGCTGCAATAGCATCTGCCATGGCTGGACACCGAGCCCTGACCCCCCCACACATAGTCACGGCGGCAATCGGCCGCCGCCACCGAAGGATGGCAGCGGTCGGTCACCGCCGTCACTAACAGCTCCCCTCGTCCTGGCCTCCGCTGCCCCCACCTTCCGATCTCCCCCCCCCTAACTTCCGACCCCCATACTCACCTCTCCCGGTCCACCGATGTCCCTGGATCCTTCCCGGCGGCTGCCCGGGATTCTTCATGGGCGCCGCCATCTTGGAAAATGGCGGGCGCATGCGCAGTGCGCCCGCCGGCCGGCGCATGCGCAGTGCGCCCTGCAGAGTCAAATTTATTTTGATCACTGTGATAAACTGTCAGTGATCAAAATAAAAAAAAGTAAGTGAACTCCCCCTGTCATAGGTAGGGACAAATAATAAAGATTTTTTATTTTTTTCCTATTAGGCCCTGTGCACATGTTGCGGATTTTGCTGCGGATCCGCAGCGGATTTTGCTGCGGATACGCAGCGGATTTTGCGTTGCGGATCCGCAGCGGATTTTGCGTTGCGGATCCGCAGCGGATTTCGCGCTGCGGATCCACAGCAGATCCAGAAACCATGTACAGTACAATGCAAATAAATGGTAAAAAAAAACGCTGTGCACATGCTGCAGATTTTTCAGCGCGGATTTACTGCGGTTTTAAATCCGCAGCATGTCAATTCTTTGTGCGGAATCCGCAGCGATTTTACACCTATTCCATTATAGGCGTAAAACCGCAGAGAAAAACCGCAGCAAATCCGTGCTAAATACGCAGGTAAAAGGCAGGTCATTTTACCTGCGGAAATTAGAAAAATCCGCAAGTGAATCCGCAACGTGTGCACTGGGCCTCAGGGTTAGGGTTAGGCTGGGTTCATATTGCATTATGGCAGTCCGTTAGATGGACTGCGTTTCACCGCGGTATAACGCGGTGTAACGCAGTCCGTTAACGCTGCCATTCACCCCATTTGTGTGCGCATCGCAACGCATGCCGTGAAGCGGCATGCGTTCACGATGTGTCGTCATTCAGTGACGGAGCCTTGGACGCAGGCTGCAGCGTCTGGGCTCCATCACCGCTAGCACAGATGAATCATCGCTGATTCCTCTGCACTAGCGGGTATAGCATAACGCGATCGCGTTATGCTATACCGTTACCAGCCTGTCAACGCTACGTGTTGAACGGGCTGGTAAAACGCAATATGAACCCAGCCTTAGAACTAGGGTTAGGGTTAGAACTAGGGTAAGGGTTGGAATTAGGGTTAGGGTTGGAATTAGGGTTAGGTTTGTGGTTAGGGTTAGAGTTAGGATAAGCGTTAGGGGTGTTTTGGGGTTAGGGTTGGGATTAGGGTTAGGCTTGTGGTTAGGTTTATGGTTAGGGTTTGTATTAGGGTTAGGGGTGTGTAGGAGTTAGGGTTGGGGTTAGGGTTGTGTTGGGGTTAGGGTTGGAGTTAGAATTGAGGGGTTTCCACTATTTACGCACATCAGGGGGTCTCCATACGCGACATGGCGCCACCAGTGATTCCTGCAAATTTTGCGTTCAAAAAGTCAAACAGTGCTCCCTTTATTCCAAGCCCTGACGTGTGCCCAAACAGTGGTTTACCCCCACATATGGGGTATCAGCGTACTCGGGAAAAATTGCACAACAACTTTGGTGGTCTAATTTCTCCTGTTACTGTTGGGAAAAAAAAATTGGGGACTAAAAAAGTTATTTTTGTGGAAAAAAAAGGATTTTTTATTTTCACGGCTCTGCGTTATAAACTTCTGTGAAGAACTTGGAGATTCAAAGTGCTTACCACACATCTAGAGGAGTTCCTTGGGGGATCTAGTTTCCAAAATGGGGTCACTTGGGGGGGTTTCTACTGTTTAGGCACATCATGGGCTCTGCAAACGTAACATGACACCCGCAGACCATTCCATCAAGTCGGCATTTCAAAACGTCACTACTTCCCTTCCGAGCCTCGACGTGTGCCCATACAGTAGTTTTCTCCCACATATGGGATATCAGCGTACTCAGGACAAATTGGACAACAACTTTTGGGGTCTAATTTCTCCTGTTACCCTTGAGAAAATAAAAAAATTGTGGACTAAAAGATCATGTTTGTGGAAAAAATATGATTTTTTTATTTTCATGCCCCGGCATGAGGCAGAAGTCACTGAATTGGTATTATCACTTGCTGAACGTATAGTTCATGGTTGTGAGTCCTGTGAATAGTACCAGGGTTGGCAGGGCTTGTGGTGTCATCATTTCCACTGACAGTCACATTGCCTGACATTTCCCTTATGGCTAAGTTCACACTAGGTGTTTTTTTCAGCGTTTTTTTTCTGCAGCAAAACCTGATCTCCTGTGAGGAAAGAAGCTGCAGAAAAAAAACATATTTTCCTTGGTTTTTCTTGTGTGTCTTTTGCTGGGGTTTTGGCATGCTGGATTTGTCCCTTGTGCATGCTGATAAAGTTTAGTGTTGGAAAAAAAAGTCCTATTCTATAGAATCAGGTTTTGGCACAAAAACGTAGCAAAACCTGATACCTGTGTTTTTCAGCATTTTTTCATTGTTTTTTTTACCACCCATTCATTTCAATGGGTGAAAAACGCTGAAAGAAGTGACATGCTCCATTGTGCAAAAAACCACGCAAAACACAAAATCCTACTGACAAAAAAATCAAGCTGTGTGCATGAGATTTCTGAAGTCTCATAGACTTTGCTGGTACTGTACAACGCAGTGGAAAATTTGCATTAAAAAAACACATTAATTAAAAAACATTGCACAAACGCCTAGTGTGAACTTAGCCTAAAGGTCCCACACGGGGTTGTGAGCTCGCAGGTGAGAATGTAAAGGGATGATGGAGTGTGATGGGTACCCACCATTACGGGCGCTGCAGCTTCTAGACTGCTGCAATAAAGAGCAGGGGTGGATTATGAATGGCGGAATCACAGGAGTGGGCATGACAGGGACAGGCAGCTGTCCTCGGGAATAATACTGGCCTTTACTGGGGGTGTTGCATCCCTTTAAAGCTCTGTAAAGGCTAATGAGGCAGTGAGCGAGGCCTCTTTATTATCTCAGTGCAGCAGGAGGGATGTTGGAGGCATGCACGGTCGGGAACCATTGCATTTAACGTATCAAAATAAAGTCCTGGAGGGATTCATGAATGTCAGTGTAACGTATATTTCTGCATAGAGACATGTGGGGTCCTCTATGCACAGTACTCCACATTTCCCACTGTCACAGTGAGCGGATACTGCAGCGAAGCTCTGCAATCGTTCTGTTGATGGAACTTTCTAAACACTATTTATACCAGACATAATATGCATTTTTGTTTATAACATTTAATGTTTTTTTTCCAGGACTATAATACTGAAGGTTGAAGGACCCTTTAATTTGTACCTCTCAGGATATTATAATTCATTTAACTATTCTTACCACCGAGCAAAGTATGGAGCAAATAATTGACTAAGCGTAGGGCATAAGCCCACGTTACAGCATGTAAATACATATTTCTGCACTTGCCGCTTACGCGTGCCGTTCTATCCGATTGCTCAGATCATTGTGTGCCATCTAGTGGTCTATGTAATAATGGCACAATTCTGCTTATTGTGAAATAAGAACCAATCTATTTGTCAGGACACAGGGCTCAAGTTCACAAATCTACCCTGTGGAAAAAATACAACTTGATAATTTCTTTATTAATTGCTATAAACATTAAAAGGATTGTCTCAGATGAAATAAACATTTCATATAACCTATTGGGACATTCAATATGCTGAAAAAAAGAGCATGTACACATCTAAAAAATTATATATTGATCTAATACCTCGAGGTAAAAATATACATTACTGAACATGAGGTTTCATTGTGATCAGACTGTATGAAGCCCACTGCCTGTCACGGCGAACCTCTCAGTGGGTCCCAACGTGAATGGGACATGTGAATGCCACATAGGGTGGTCCCTTTTTTCAGCGCTGATGTGATAGGCCTGGGTAGTCCATGGTCAGCCAATCCCATTAATCATGGATCACTGGATCAGCTTCTATTTACAAAGACTAAGCCTATAAAATCTTACTGTAAAGGTACTGTCACACTAAGCGAGATTATGACACAGCAGCGACATCGTTAGTGACGTCGCTGTGTGTGACATGTAGCAGCGATGTGGCCCCCTCTGCAATGTTGCTGATCATTCATGAACGTTCTGGACCGTTTTTTAGTCGTTGGTGTCCCGCTGGTGAGCCTGAATCGCTGAGTGTGACACCCATTATGAACGACTTTACCAGCGTCGCAGGTGAGACTAGGTTTTCCCAACGACCGCAGAGGTCGTTATACAGATCGCTGATCTCTGATGAGATCTTTGTGTTTGGAAGCTACTAGCGATCACATAGCGATCGCACCAACGATCTCGCCAGGTCGTGTCGTTGTTGTGATCGCTGGTGTGATCACTAAGTGTGACCGGGCCTTTACTGTTAGATGTAGAAAGACTGGCTTGGAAGTTCACACAGGATTCATGCTTCTTGGCTAATCTGTCATAGGAAAACAGATTTTTGTGTTCCCACAGATATCAGAAAATCTTTTGTAAACTGCATACTGTCAAAATGTTTCTAGCGTACCAATTTTAACTTTAACTTTTGTGAGAATTACTATCATCTTACTATTTTAATTCCATAAGACAAGCTGCTGTCAAAGGTTTCTGGCAGAAGTTTTTCTTGCTCTTCTTTGACAAAACATGAAGCTAAGCTGAGACGTATGTTCAAGTCTATATGGCATGTAGCGGTAGGAGAGAAGAAGCATTCAGCCGACAGCTGTCCAAGGTGTGAGAGCACCTTACATTTTAGTTTGTCTTTCATACTGTAGCCTTAACAAGCATACAACAGATTTATTCAACGCAACGTAAACCAGCTCATGCTCTACAAGACCGAAAAAGACCCCCTTACTTGATGTAATCTGTAAACTTCACAAACGGTGATCTGCAGCCAATTTGGATTACAACTTGATCACTATTTTTATACGAACAGCTTTAAAATATAGGTACAATTATGGGGAGTCTTCAAATCTGGTCCAAACATTTATAGTCTTGGAGTTTTCAGCTAGAAGTTTTCATCCTCCTCCTGCTCCGTTCTTCTGTGTCTGTTATTTCTGAGGGTATCAGGCTGAAAGTGCCGGCGCAGGATTTCCTATTGCGCACATAACGTGAAAGGGAAGCCTGAAGAGAAGGTGAGGAGAAAACCTGGATAATAAAGACCAGAGGCAGTCTTATCTTCCAGGCAGCCTACGCTGTTATGATTTGGTAACTGATGAGGACAGGAGCAAAACAGCAAGGCAGCCGAACACCTGAGAGGTTGGGAACTTATGGGTTGCAGATCCCTAAACTAACCGCACAACTAGAAGCAGCCATGGAGCGTACCTACGGTGATCCTAGACGCCTCGGCACAGCCGGAAAGCTAGCTACACCTAAAGACAGAAACAGGAAAGCTAACTGCCCCAGAGTAGAGCCCCAAAGGAATAGGCAGCCCCCAAACATATAATGGCGGTTAGACAAGATGAAACACAAACGCAGACAGAAAATAGAGTGAGCAAACGCAGGGGCCAAACACTGACTAAATAGGACAGGAAAAAACAGAATACTATCTGCAACCCTGCAAATCCCTAGCAAAACTTCCAACAGTTCTGATTACAAAAAAATGCTGAGATCACACGATCTCACCACCCACTAAATCAGATCTCAGAGTGAACAAGGCTAACCCGCAGCAACTCAAAAAGCAGGGAAAGAGCAATTGAACAAATAACAGTGGCTACAGAAAACAGAGAGAAGCACAGGCCCCAGGAGGGGACCCGGCTAACCTCCACAAAGATGCAGACAAAAATGGAAATAGCAAACACAATAGAGATAAGCAGAAAATATCTTATCTGAAAGTAGCAGACGCAGGCAAGACACTAGCAGACTTCCAATAACCAGGGGAAACAACAATTGATCACCGGCGAGGATCATGGGAAGGCAGCTCCCTTATATCAGTCCAGTCAGTGACTCCTGATTGCCAGGTATCGCTGCCAGCTGAGGAGGCCCAGCCATTCGATACAGCTTCAGTACCGACAGCAACCACCAGAGGGAGCCTCCGCTCAGAAATTGTCTCCAATACATTCATAACACTACGCCCTGTATGAAGAAGGACCGGGCCATGGGTTCCTGTTTTGTGCCGGGTCCGAAACTGTTGGGGCTGTTTCCTCTGTTGTCCGGGGGAAGATATAAGAGCAGGGGTGTGGCTAAGCTACTACAGCTACAGCTTGCACGGTAACAGACAGCGCGCAGCAGCAACATGGCACATAGACTTAATCAACATGTTCTTTTTCAAATTCAGAGTACAGCAGATTTTCTCGCAAGTCCAGGCAAATCTTTTTCATGTGGATATGTCACCAGATTTCATCATACAAATGTTATACATTATTAATTAGATATCTTAGACCTGGTGAGACTGATGTACTTACTTTGACAATTCACGTAAGAATGGTTGTGTAACAGTGATCTATAAATAAGCATTTTATTATTTCAGCTATAGCGAAAACTCCAAGTGTATTCAATTTCTCTCCAACCAAACCTGACGGAAAGCTGCAGCTTTTACTGAGCAGTGTGAGATGCCAGCAGTAGCATGGAAGAGGGACACTGAGGAGCTCAGGGGGTGTAGATTGATTTCAAAATTCCAAAAATGATTATATATCTATTCCGCCATGGATTTTCAAAGTATGAACATTAGCCTCATCATCAGGTCTAAGGGATCTTTCCAATAATGTAGGCAGTTTGAATTATGAATTCTGCTGACAGATCTGCTTATGAACCTACTATATTGTGATTGTTCTAGTGTCTCAGAGATTTTTCTTTTCTTTGTATACTGTACATTTAAAAAACAGTTAAAAATTAAATAAAATGATTTTAATAATATGTAATTTTCTGATGACACATTCCTTTTAAGAGCACAAAATAAATGTTTCTGTGTAATCACAGTCAGAGCAGTTTTAAAATCATATTTTGTGATGATTAGTGTTGAGCATTCCGATACCGCAAGTATCGGGTATCGGCCGATATTCGCGTTATCGGAATTCCGATACTTTTTCAATATCGTATACCGGAATCGGAAGTTCCCATAATTCTTTGAGAGGCAATGTGATTTTAGTCAGCCAATGAGGAATCCTACGAAGTGTGGGCACATCCTGTAATGCTGCGGTCATCTTAACTAATGGCATGGCTGTGATTGGCTGCTGAAATGATGTCAGAATGCACTATAAAAGGCGCCGCCGCCATTTTAGCGTCACTGTGCTATGAATTCAGATAGGGACAGAACGCTGCTGTGCTGACTCTGAGGGACAGTTAGAGATTGCGATTTAGTGTACTGTGCTGTAGGCAGGCTATCACCAACCGCTGTGTAAAGCTTCCTTTTGCCTGCAGTGTTGTTTTAACAGCTCTGCAAGGTGTGTGTGAGTGCAGGTGACGCTGCAGTTTGCTCTGCATCCAACGCTGTCTGTAGGCATCTGCACGTGTCACTCACAGACTCTTTTTTTTTCTTTAGTGTAATTCTAGCTGCTCCATTCAATAGAAATTATAGTGTGATGCGCTTCCATCCGTATCCAATACATTGGTTGCAAACACTATAGAAGTAGACAAAGGAGTAGCCTTTCCCAGATTGTGGACAGTTGTGTTTCAGTGTTCACTTCAGTCTGTGTTTTTTATTTTTTGAGTGCATATCACGCTCCAGTTACTTGTTCAAGCACTGCTGCTTGTACTCTGCTGAGCGTGTCTCAGTGCCTCATCCTTTTCATTTTTCTCCAATTGGTTCTGCTCCATTCCATTTAAAATCTAATCTATTAGTGTGACGCGCTTCCATCCGTATACAATACATTGGTTGCAAACACTATAGAAGTAGACAAAGGAGTAGCCTTTCCCAGATTGTGGACAGTTGTGTTTCAGACTTTCAGTGTTCACTGCAGTCTGTGTTTTTTTTTTTTTGAGTGCATATCACGCTCCAGTTACTTGTTCAAGCACTGCTGCTTGTACTCTGCTGAGCGTGTCTCAGTGGCTCATCCTTTTCATTTATCTCCAATTGGTTCTGCTCCATTCCATTTAAAATAAATATAATCTATTAGTGTGACGCGCTTCCATCCGTATACAATACATTGGTTGCAAACACTATAGAAGTAGACAAAGGAGTAGCCTTTCACAGATTGTGAATAGTTGTGTTTCAGTGTTCACTGCAGTCTGTGAGGTATTTTTTTTTTTTTAAATGCAGATCACGCTCCATTTACTTCTTCAACCACCGCTGCGTGTACTCTGCTGAGTGTCTGTCACTGGCTCATCCTTGTCATTTTTCTAAAATTGGTGCTGCTTTATTCTATTTAAAATAATTCAAATCTATTACAGTGACGTGCTTCCATCCGTATACAATACATTGGTTGCAAACAATATAGTAGTACACAAACGGGCCTTTCACAGCTACTGAACAGTTGTGTGCACTGTTTACTGTAGTCAGAGGTTTTCATTTTTGTAGTGCAGATCCCGCTCCAGTTACTTCTTCAACCACTGTTGCTTGTACTCTGCTGAGCGTGTCTCACTGCCTCATCCTTCACATTTTTCTAAAATTGGTGCTGCTTTATTCTATTTAAAATAATTCAAATCTATTACAGTGACGTGCTTCCATCCGTATACAATACATTGGTTGCAAACAATATAGTAGTACACAAACGGGCCTTTCACAGCTACTGAACAGTTGTGTGCACTGTTTACTGTAGTCAGAGGTTTTCATTTTTGTAGTGCAGATCCCGCTCCAGTTACTTCTTCAACCACTGTTGCTTGTACTCTGCTGAGCGTGTCTCACTGCCTCATCCTTCACATTTTTCTAAAATTGGTGCTGCTTTATTCTATTTAAAATAATTCAAATCTATTACAGTGACGTGCTTCCATCCGTATACAATACATTGGTTGCAAACAATATAGTAGTACACAAACGGGCCTTTCACAGCTACTGAACAGTTGTGTGCACTGTTTACTGTAGTCAGAGGTTTTCATTTTTGTAGTGCAGATCCCGCTCCAGTTACTTCTTCAACCACTGTTGCTTGTACTCTGCTGAGCGTGTCTCACTGCCTCATCCTTCACATTTTTCTAAAATTGGTGCTGCTTTATTCTATTTAAAATAATTCAAATCTATTACAGTGACGTGCTTCCATCCGTATACAATACATTGGTTGCAAACAATATAGAAGTACACAAATGGGCCTTTCACAGCTACTGAACATGGGTTTTTAATTTTTAACTAAAATATGTATTTTTTCAAATGACACAAATATAAGTAATGTTGAAGAGGAATAGTCCTACATCCATTGTTTGCACAATATTACAGGTGTACATCATGTCCCTTAATCAACAATGTATTATTATATTTACTTGTATGCTTTTATTTAAAAGCCAAGAACACAGAAGGATAACCTTCGCACTGCAGCTGTTGTCAAAGTTCAACCCACATTATGCACTTCCAACATTGCAGCATTTGAGGCATGATGTGAGTTGGATTTGTCAAAGTTATGGAGTGAGAAGGTTCACCATCAGTACCCTATAGCATAAGTATGCTTTTGTGTTAGCATTTGTGTTAGACATGTGGATATCTGCCATAATATGTCACAATTATTTAGTTACAGATTTGTTACCAACACTAATCATTGAATGGTTTTAAATTTGACGTTTCACTTGTTTACAGCTTAGAAATAAGGGTGTAGCCTGATATCTATGTGTAGCACTAGCCACTTTAACATGTCATGTTTTTTTCAACATGTGTAGCTAGGTAGCAGTAATTTTTGCCGGACACACAGCAGGGGAACAGCAGGCGTTACTGAACCCCACAAACACATCATCGATTGTTTTGATCTGTGCATCCAACACTTCTGAGCCCAGGGTCAAGGAGGGTGTAGCCTGAGGCCTAGTATGAGATGTTTGAACTTTAATTTGAACTTTAATTTGGAGTTAGCAGCATTAATTTTTGTCAGACACGCAGCAGGGGAACAGCAGGCGTTACTGAACCCCACTATCACTATAGCTTGTGTATTGGCTGTGGACACGACACTTCTGAGCAGCAACTGGCAGTGTTGTAGCCCAGGGAGTATAGCTCAGGTGGTAGAAAGATGAACATAACAGGAGACATGGAAAACGTTGCCAACCAGTTAGTTAATCTGAAACCGGACAGGCAAATTCAGGCGAGATCCATGCCTAGTTCATTTTCAGAAAAGTAAGCCGTTCTACATTATCGGAGGATAGTCGCATGCAACGGTCTGTTAGTACACCACCTGCAGCAGTAAAGACGCGCTCCGATAATACACTGGCAGCAGGGCAAGCCAGCACCTCCAATGCATACTGGCTAAGCTCTGGCCATGTATCCAGCTTAGAGACACAAAAGTTGAATGGGGAAGAGCCATCTGGGAGTACACTGAGAGGGCAAGACATGTAGTCTGTCACCATCTTACGGAAATGTTGCGTCCTGCTGACTGGAGCCGTCTCGGATGGTGTAGACATTGGTGGCGCTGCCACAAAACTTCGACACATTTGGAACATACTGTTCTTGCCCTGTGCAGAGGCGCTGCTTGTGCTCCCTCTTGTTGCAGAGCTGTCTCCACTGCCTCGACGCACAGAGCTGCTTTGTAAAGCAGTAGCAGCAGCGCTCTCGGCTGGAATGGAGAACATTATGGATTGCACCAGTGTGTCTTGGTACTTCCGCATTTTACGCTCCCGGTTCAACGGTGTGATGAGGCTTTGTAAGTTGTCCCGGTAGCGAGGGTCTAGGAGGGTGTACACCCAATAATCAGACGTGGTGTGAATGTGTTCGATGCGGCGGTCGTTTCTCAGCCACTGCAGCATGAAATCAACCATGTGCTGCAGACTCCCAACTGGCCAAGAAACGTTGTCCCCTGCAAGAGGCGTCATCTCTGCCTGCTGTGCATCACCCCACCCTTGGTCTACATACTGACTAGAGCATTGTCTACCTCCCTCTGGAGCGATGTCTTCCTCCTCCATTGACTCCTCCTCATCCTCCTCACAAAGTCCTTCAAATACATAAAAATTTAAAAAATTTAAAACTCAAAATTTAAAAACTTTGTATCATAATTCTGTAACATCAGTTTATGGAAACACAATAGCATTACAAAAGGATAGACAAAAACTGTACATTATGTGCTTTGTAAATACATTAAAAGTTTGTAATGGTTATGAAAATATAGACAGCGACTCTGGAGGTTCAATTGTTGATACAGCATGGTACTTTGAAAGTCCTCCAGCCCTTTGTGAGGAACCACGTTGCGCTGACTGTCCAGAAGGTGATGGAATTTGTGACTCCTCATCCTCCACCTCTTCCAAAACATCATGCCTTAGTGCTTGCAGTGTTTTTTGAAGCAGGCAGATAAGGGGGACAGTCAGGCTGACTAGTGCATCATCTGCACTCGCCATCCGCGTTGACTCATCAAACGCACGCAAAACGTGGCAGATATCCTTCATAGAGTCCTTCGGCACTCATTACACTGGCAGTGGCTGCCCATTCATTATAGGATCCAATTCTAATTACTGGTTCTCACCAACAAAGCTCTCCACAGCGCAGCACCCCCCTACATCTCCTCCCTTATTTATATTTATCGGCCTAACCGACTGCTGCACTCTGCAAACGACCTTCGACTAACCTCTGCACTAATCCGTACCTCCCACTCCCAACTCCAAGACTTCTCCCGCGCTGCGCCAATCCTCTGGAATGCTCTACCCCAAGAAATTCGGACTATCCGCAATTTGGATGGTTTCAGGCGCTCCCTCAAAACACATTTGTTCACACTGGCCTATCACATTCACTAATCAAAGTCATTCTATGTGTAATTCTGTGTGTGTAGCCCATTCACTATCTCCATGCATACCTCACTCCCTTAAAATGGCTGGACCATCATTGTAAAAACAACATTGTATATAAACACCTGTACTTTGTATCTCCCCCACCTCATTGTAGATTGTAAGCTTTCACCAGCAGGGGCGGCTGATTTTGCTTTAATTATTGTATTGTTAACGTTGTTACTTATGACTTGTGTTTTGAAACTGTTAAACTGTAAAGCACTGCGGAATATTATGGCGCTATATAAATAAATAATATTATTATTATTCTTATTATAGAGGCCCACTCAGTAGTGGTGAAGTGTGAACGGCGCAAATTGCGAGTTGACTGCGCCTGATGCAGCTGATACTCCATTACTGTTGGCTGCTGCTCACACAACCGCTCCAACATATGTAACGAGGAATTCCACCTGGTGGGTACGTCACATATGATGCGATGTTCATGAAGGTGAAATCTGCGTTGCAGAGCTGCAATCAGCGATCTGGCCATGCTGGAACGTCGCAAGTGAGCGCACTCTAGGCGGACCTTGTGCAGCAGTGCATCAAGATCCGGATAGTCCCTCAAAAAACTCTGCACGACCAAGTTGAGCACATATGACAGACATGGTATGTGAGTGAGGTTGCCAAGGCCCAGAGCTGACACCAGATTTCGGCCATTGTCACACACTACCAAGCCTGCCTGTAGATTCTCTTCCAAAAACCACACGTCGCTCTCCTGCTTTATGGCATTACAGAGCTCCTGCGCTGTGTGGCTAAGATTCCCCATGGAAATTAATTTCAGGACGGCCTGTTGACATTTGGACACGGCTGTGCTCATATCGGTCGCAACAGGTAAACGTTCACGGGTCCATGTGGAGGTAGACCGTGACGGCTCCTGCAGCGATGATTCTGAGGAACTGGAGTAGGAGGAGGAATCAATGTGTACAGACTTGATTCCTGCAATCCTTGGAGTTGGCAGAACACGTACAGCGCCACTCGCAAGATCAGTACCCGGCTGCACAACATTGACCCAATGGGCAGTGAGGGAAAGGTATTGTCCCTGGCCATGGGTGTTAGAACCCTCTTGTTAGGTTTTGTTTCAGTTTGCTGGTCACATGACCTTTTTTCCCTATTTAGTCTGGCTCCGCCCTTCTGGCTTTGCTTGACTTCATTGTATTATCTACTGTTAAGCTAGCCGGGTGCTTAGGTGCCTTAATCTGTCAGTTTTGCTTGATGTTAGGATCACAAAGTATTTATTTTTCTGTTTAATTATCCATGCTACAATTTATGTTAGGAGGTGTCCACCTTTTCTCCCAGTCCCTAGATCTTGTAGGGATTACTCCCTCGCAACTATAGGTCTTCGTTCACACTAGATGAGGACTTTAGCGGGTCTGGTCGCAGGATCAGGTTCCCCGTTACATCGTAGGGATTCAGTTTAGTTGTATTGTAGGGACAGAATTCCCTTCTTTCCTTACTGGTTGTAGCAGATCATAACAATGGGTACTGCTCCACGCATCGGTGGTCAGGTGGACCTTGCTACTGAGGGCTTTTAGTAGCGCATGTTTAATTTTTCCCTCAACATGCTTTTGCAGACCAGGGACGGCTTGCCTGCTGAAATGAAATCGGCTTGGCACATTGTATTGTGGGACTGACAATGATATTCAGTTACGGAAACTGTCTGTCTCCACCAGCCTGAATCACAGCATTTCAAGGGACAGGAGTTTTGCAATGCCAGCATTCAGAGCCTGTGCTCGTGCATAGTTTGCGGAGTATGGCCGTCTTTTATCCCATGCCTGTGCTACCGATGGCTGTTTTGTGGCCTGGGAGTGTGAGGATGACAGGGAACTTGCTGCTGTGTGTGGAATAACAGTTTGTCTCTGGACAACAGTGGCCGAGGTTCTTCCATGGCGATCCTGTGAGGAAGCAGAACCAGCTGTGTGTGAGCTCGATGAAGAGGCTTCAACACAACCTGAAGATGTAGGTGCTGCTGTAGGTTGGCCTACATCTCCAGTGTGTCTTTGTAACTCAACTACGTGCTTTGTCCGCACATGTTTCCACATATTTGTGGTATTGAGGTGACTGACACTTTTAGCTATTTTTAATTTTTGATTACACAGCTTGCATTTCACATAGCAAATATCATGTGCAAGTGTGTGAAAAAAGGACCACGCAGTGCAAGTCCTGGGAGCGCACGTTTTGACTTTTGGAAGACAACTGCTCCGAACAGGTGCCAAACTGGAGGCTACAGGCAACCGAGTCTGCAGCCTAACTCTCCCTCCTGTTTGTACCGTTGGGGCAATGTCTTCCTCTATCTTCCTTCTATCACTAACCATTTCTCTAGGCCTCTCCCAGCTTTCAACCAAAGTACTGGTTCTCAGCCACAAAGCTATCCACAGTGCAGCACCCCTCCTACATCTCCTCCCTCATTTCTATCTATCGGCCTAACCGACTGCTGCGCTCTGCAAACGACTTTCGACTAACCTCTGCACTAATACGTACCTCCCACTCCCGACTCCAAGACTTCTCCCGCTCTACGCCAATCCTCTGGAATGCTGTACCCCAAGAAATTAGGACTATCCACAATTTGCATGGTTTCAGGCGCTCCCTCAAAACACATTTGTTCAGAGCGGCCTATCACATTCACTAATCAAAGTCATTCTATGTATTCTGTGTAAGTGTGTGTGTGTCTCTAGCCCATTCACTATCTCCATCCCTCAGTCCCTTAAGATGGCTGGAACATCATTGTAAATGCACCATTGTATATAAACACCTATACTTTGTATCTCCCCCATCTCATTGTACATTGTAAGCTGTCACGAGCAGGGGCGACTTATTTAGCTTAAATTATTGTATTGTTAACGTTGTTACTTATGACTTGTGTTCTGAAACTGCTAAACTGTAAAGCGCTGCGGAATATGATGGCGCTATATAAATAAATATTATTATTATTCCTCTGAGCTGCTCCCACCACCTTCCTGTTCCTCATGCCATGTTGGGTCTTGGACCTCATCATCTCCACTACCCTCTTCCAACACCTGCTGTTGGGTGGTCTGCCCAGCACCATGCTCAACAGAAACTGGCACCTGGGTCTCATCATCATCAGATGCGTTCTGCGGTGTGCTGACCATCGGCACTGTCTCACCCGCCTCTTCAGATTCAGAGAGACACAGCTGTTGCGCATCACTGCATACTCCCTCTTCACATTACAGAATGCTGCTTGGCTGGGCCCCTGTTTGCAAGCCAATAGATTCTGAGAACAGAAGCAGACACTCAGCTGGCTCCTGTACAGAACTCTCTGACTGCCTGGGCAATTTGCCAGGCGGTGAAGAGACAGATGGTTGCCCAACAGTGCTGTGGTCCTGAGAGGAGGTGGAAGCAATTGAAGTCGATGCATTGGCTGACATCCAAACAACAACGGCTTCAATTTGTTCTTCCCGCAGCAGGGGGGTACTCCGAGCTCCTACAAAAGTGCGCATAAAGGAACGCTCACGGGAAAACTGGTGGATGCTGTGTCACTGGGGGCCGCAGCAGCCACAGAATCCCCACGTCCTCTCCCTGAAGAAACTCCACGACCACGTGCCTTACTCCCTGCCTTCTTCATCTTGGTAGATTGATAAAGAAAGTCTGAAAAGTTATAAGGTCTAAGTGTGGTTATTCCGCAGAGACTGCAGTGAACACTGCACACAACTGTTCACTACCCAACGCGTCTCAGCAGGAAGGCAGTCTGTGCGTCAAAACAAAGGCACAAGCATACATCCATGTACCCTGTTTATAAAGCTATATAAAAAAAATTATGTAGTAGTGACGCACACTTTATTGAGGTACAGTATTACATCGCCATTCACCATCTGTGGCTATGCAGTGTCATCTATATGTACCTTATCTATCTGTTGTCATGCTTCCAAGTCGACAGTCAGCCATAAATAGCAATTTTCACTATGCACTATGCACTTTTTAAAGGTTATGTTTGTTAATAAAAATGATTATTGCCACATATTATGAGTATTACATGATGGAAATTGTATAATTTTGTATAAACTATTTAGTGACATTATTCAGCAAATGGAACATTTTAGTAATATCACAGATAACTTGTAATGCTGATGATGTTTTGAAGTCAGACATTCATTGTCTATACAATAAAAATGGTGTACATACTGTTACTTATCCATCATTAATGGATTCAGATATGTACTTGTATGCTTTTATGTACAACCGTATAGCAGATTCCTTAACTAATTTATTTTGTGGTTTGCATTGCTGTTCAACATGTTAATGTATGTGTTTATGTTTGTCAATTCTTTATTTATCTAGATATTAGTTTAAATGAAATCATCATCTTATGGTAGTAAAGGTTATCTTTCTCTTGTTTGAAGTATAGACATTTAAAATTGACAGGTAACAAGGAAATTACTTGATCTAGTATTTAAACATCCTCCTTGACCCTGGGCTCCAACACCGCCAGTTGTTGCTCGGAAGTGCTGTTAGCACAGTCAACACTTGCTCCTGTGTTACTGGGGTTCAGTAACGTCAGCTGGTCCTCGGTTGTGCCATTGGCTCTTTTCCTTCTGCTGCCCCTCCGGGTTCCAGTACCGTCAGCTGGTTCTCCGCAGTGCCTTTGGCCTAGGTGCCTCCATCTCGGTATCCGAGTTCCAGCAACGTCTGCTGGTCCTTGGTAGTGCTTTGGAGCACAGGTACCTCCTGCTTAGTAACCGGTGCCCAGTAACGTCAGCTGGTCCTCGGTTGTGCCATTGGCTCTTTTCCTTCTGCTGCCCCTCCGGGTTCCAGTACCGTCAGCTGGTTCTCCGCAGTGCCTTTGGCCTAGGTGCCTCCATCTCGGTATCCGAGTTCCAGCAACGTCTGCTGGTCCTTGGTAGTGCTTTGGAGCACAGGTACCTCCTGCTTAGTAACCGTGTCCCAGTAACATCAGCTGGTACAAGATTGTGCTACAAATACAAGATACAGAACAAGAGACACAAGAACAATAAGCAGAAGATCTAAAAGCAGAAGAACATGAAGTATAAGACCAAAATGAAGAGCAAAATATATGCTCTAAATTCTAAGCAGAAGAAGACTAAGCAGTGTATGGGGGTGAGTCCGTTCCTCCTCGTGGTGCCCCTGGAAAATGCCTGCTGCTGCAGGCTAAACTGAACACGGACAAATACTGTTGTAATTTAAATCTTTTGTGACAGCAAGAACGGAAGGATGAAAAATTCATACTTTGACAGATTACAAGTACAGGATTCTCTGTCACAAATAAGAATATGATGAAGAAGATGAAGCAGAATATGAATAAGAATAATAGTTTAATAAGAAGAATATGAGTAATGTTAACAAAGATGAATAGCAAGAAGTTTAAGAAGAAGATAAAGAAGGTGAAGATGAAGAATAATTTGATGAAAAAGATGATGCTGCAGAAGATTATGAAGGAGAAAGTGTGTGAAAAGTTAAAAAGGTGAAGATGAAGAGCATGGAAGTTGTGTAATATACATATTTGCCAAAATAGAAAAAACGTTAACAACATTGTCAATTTCTTCGTCAATCCGAACATCTTTAAAAAAAAAAATATTTATGCTATTCCATTTGATTGGGTTAAACATCTATGCCTTTAATGTCTCCTCAACCTTCCCCAATACATTCTACATTACTCTTTCTTGTTTTCCTTCATGTACAATTAACCAACAAGGCAAGAATGGGGTTTTTTTAATTTCGATATTTTGTTCCCATAGACTTACATGGGACTTCCGGTATCGGTATCGGGTATCGCCGATATTTTTTGGGTATCGGCGATACCATTCCGATTCCGATACTTTTGGATATCGGAAAGTATCGCTCAACTCTAGTGATGATAATATAAAGGAAAGTAAAAAGAAAATGCTAAAAATTAGTCACAAGGACTCATGTTCTACAAAGAATTGCACACAGATATTGTCTGTAGTGTATTATTTCTAATGCCAATTCCCCTTCATGCAAAGCCTAGTGATCTCTGTAAATATCCTACAGCTATGATCACAATGCCAGCAGACTGTAGAATAATGGAATACAAGAACTCCCATATAGTCCTGGCATACAGAAAATGTTTCCATTTACAATGTGGCAGTACTATTAGATGCAATCTGTATACAATGTTTGCTGTTGCAGGGAACAAAGCCGAGACAAATTGAATGTGTCTTTGGACCTGTCTGGGGATGAAGGCACTTACCGTGATGGCCAACAAGTAAAATGGGGATATTTTCTTTTCACTTGAGAAAATATTATGCATGGAGAGACTACTAGAACGTGATGATACAAGTGCACAATAATTCATGGGTTTTATCATCAGCGCGCACAAGATACATCAGGAAGAAATCAGAAAATAAAGCAGTCAAGAGGAACTCCACCAAAGGTTAAAAAGCAATCTGAAACATGGCTTATTATCTCATTTATAGTACGCTATGGAGCCTGGGGCTATGCATTCATTAGCTGTTCGGTCACGGTTATGTGGTATGTTGTGATACACTGTTCACATTTATATGTAGGGATTGGTTAGATTTCAGATTCTCATTCAATTTTCAGATCCTACTGTCTGATTTCTAGTTTCCTGTAGGGTTTTAGACCACTTGTATTTAGTTAGGATACACCATAAAAAATGTATGGACCGTGGCACAATGAAGGAGGGGGTCAGGACTGATGAATCTCATCTGCTTGGATGGCCTGGTGTGTGGCCACCACATGGGAAAGAAGTAAACCAGGGCTATGGGACTGTGGGAAGATTGCAAGCCGGCAGAGACAATGTGAGGCTTTGGGCAATCAGTGATCTGTTGGGAAACCTTGGGTCCTGGCATTTATGTGCATGTTATTGTTACATTGACATGTACCACATACCTAAACTTTTTTGTAGCAGTGTTATTTCATAATATCAGTGACCTTTCAGTAGGATAATGCACTCTACAACATTGCAAAAATTGTTCCGGAGTGGCTTGAGGAACATGACAAATTTTAGGGGTCAACTTGGCTAAATTCCCCAGATTTCATAACAATTGAGCATTTGTAGAATATTTTGGAAGAAAAAAGGCGGATTTATGGAGGCCCTCTGTCCCCTGCTGCATTGTCCCAAACTGAATCTAGTGATACCAGCGCAAGAACTGTTAAGTCAGGAGCTTCGTGCTATTTTACTCAAGTCTACAATCTTCTTTTCACCAGCCTTCCCACGACCATATTTTCGGTCTGAGTGCTGTCCGTGAAAATAACAGACCGTACTAGGATCAATGCTGGTCATTGGGGCGGTTCAGATGCCTGATTTTTTTCACTGACTCGTTTCCCCCATACATAGGGTGAGAATCACCCATTCAAGTCTATGGGTGTATAAAAAAAATATCGGATACCATAGTATAGCATCTGATTTTTACTGGTACATTGCAGTTCTGTAGCATAGGAAACTGTAGACAGTCTTGAAATGACCAATTGCTGCTGCTGTAAAAATCAGATTGTATACAGACTGCATACTGATGACATATACAAGCTCTAGGCATCAGCATACTGTGATCAATGCATACATCAACTCCAATATTGCTGTAAACGTTAGAAATGTAAGCAACTTAGCGTTTGTTCAATCAAAGAGCGCAAAAGCCATCCAACCTCGTCAAGGTGTACTTTTTAATCTGGATGGCCGCTATCACTAATGTCCTACCTCTCCATGTGAGAAACCAGGCCTCATCTGAATTGGGAGTGAATAGGACACCAGGCACTGTTTGTAATTAAAACCTTGTGTCTCCCCATTCACGTGAAGCTGGACTGGCACATGGAGAGGTAGGACATTTATTGGACATTTGGACCAGCCATATTAAAAGGTGCACCTTGACGAGGTTGGATGACCTTTGCGCTCTTTGATAAAAAACAAAACAAACGCTAAGTACCTTTTTTTTTAAAGTTTACAGCAATATTGAAGTTCTTGTACATATTAGTCGCAGAGTGCTGACGCATGGTGTGAGTATGTGCTTGTATATTGGCCACATAGCGCATTTGTGCACAAGTACATTAATTTAATACTAAAAGGTGTACAGGCCCTATATTTTAATTTTTGTTGATGACAAGGGAGAAATTGTGTAAATTTTCTGGATGAAATTTTGAACACTTTTTTATACTGTTGTGCGAATCTACCCTAGGAGAGAAGGTTCTTCAAAAGGGAACCATTTCCATATTAACCTTTATGATTTTTGGAATATGATGTCTAACAAGGTGATATACATATGATGGTTAGATTACACATATTTTTGACTAAAAGCATATGCAGTCATTTGTAAATTGAGGGTTTATGGCTATGAAGATCGACATTATTGAAAAGCAAATGCACGTGCTCTGACACACACATACCCAAGCGCTGAGACATTTCACATTCAGGTTAACTCGTCATATAAGTTTGAGCCATATGAAATTAGTGGTAAGAATACGAAGAAGAATAGTACCACCTGCTATCATGGTGTACAGTGTAGAATATATGAGGCGTACAATCCTGATCAGAGACAGACAGGCAGAATGAGTAATTACATTTGGTTAATCATAGGTGACATCTTTTTGGATTGATCATGCCTTCCCTTTGGCATTGACCCCTATACTTACTTCTCCTGTCTATGACTTATCTCTCAGAGTTTGACGCCTAGATGTCTTCGGGTCCACAGTTTTGCACTTCCCCAACTTCTTTACTAAAACAAACTCCTCATAATGCCACACAATATGCCCCCTAAATATAGTACAGACACCTTAAAAACAATAGTTCCACTCATAGTGCCCCCATAAAATAAGTGTCACAGGGTCCCATCATCTCCTTAAAGGCAGCTTCCCTCTGCTTCTCTCGTACTCTGATACAATGGAAGAATAGTCTTCATGCCACTTCTAGATCAGCTTGGTTCCTTGCCTTCTGTTCCCACAGTGTTAAATTATCACCAAGTGAGCGCTAGTCTCCTACTTCTGGAGCAGTGATGCTTGACGACAGAGAGCATTGCTCGGCCAGCAAGGAAAAAACAAAACTGCTGTGTCTCCAAGGGGGCTATAACATGTAATGCCCTAGTATATACACTTTTTAAGCCCCTTCTTTTGGATATAAAGGGGAGAAATTGGGGACAGGTGGATTAAGACTGCAGACTTAAGACTATGCTAATGGCCTGTTTGTCTATTACTTGAGTGCCTGTTACCATGAAGGCAATAAGGGTCTGCATCTGAGCTGCAGATACAAAAGGTTGGGATAATATTTTAAAGAAATGCAAAGATATGAATAACCTTTAATACACAAGTGCCTTTAAGAAAAGCTTTTAGATGCAAAACATGATTTGTGCAGTGCTGGCTAAGTATATGAGAGTATAGCTCATCTGTTGTCATTGAAGATTGTAGTGCTCATCTTACTTTAGGACATGTGATAACAGCATTGTTAGCAACGTTATTCTGTAGATCAAAAAGCAACCAAATCTAACAGCATAAAAATGATGCTGGATATGAGGACACCATTTTATTGTTGAACTGGTCTGGCAGGACACCGGACGATTCTCTGGTAGGCCCTGAGTCCTCGGCGGGTCCCCAAGCAAAACGTAGAGGGGGCCTACTGATATCAAATGAATGCACATCCAGTTGAAAATGTATTGTGCTACAGAAAGCCATCGGCTTCCTGCACCGCAATAACTAAAATAGCCACCAGCCTACCAGAGGCCGGCAGCTGATGTCGAGGGCGGTACATTTCAATGACGTCATATGTTACTTGTGAAGTGCGTGCTGAAATTTAAATTTTTTTATTGTTCGCTCACTGCTGTTAAAGGCAGATGCTAGCTGTGTGCATGGGGACCGGAGATTGGAAATACCAATACATCCAATGTTGTCAAGGAGTTAATACAGCTTTCAAAGCGAGATAAACTATCTCCTGCATCTTCTGCAAGCTGAGCAGCACAACCTAATCCTTCACATTTATTACCAAACTGCTTTAATTTCTATTATATCTCTGGGCAAAACCATTGGGACATGTACTCATTACATATATTGGAGATTTTGTGACATCCCATTCTAAATCCACATGCATTAGGTCCGTTCCCCCTTTGCAGAAGGCTTTCTACAAGATTTTGGAGTTTGTGGGAATTTTTGCCCATTCATCCAGAAGAGCATTTGTGAGGTCAAACAGTTATAGATGACACAATGCAGTCGGACAGGTAACATATTACTGGCATTCGCCAAACCTAGTCTCATTCATCAGACTATTGTGTAAACTGTTTTATATAATACAAGTCAGATCGCTCCCCCTGGTGATCTTCTTACACCTGACAAAGGCTATAATACTTGAAACATTGCTTCTTTTCAACTTATAAAAAGTAATTACAGTGCACTCCATGTAGTGTGATTTTTATATGTGAGAAAAAAAAATCAATAGAATTACAGAAGCTTATATTTGTGCCTACTGGTGTGTGGTGCCTCAATGTGTCTACATAATACTAGAGATGAGTGGAACTGACAAGATTTGAATTTGAAAAATCATGCGGAATCATCCTGGGAAATTCCATTTTCAGCAAAAATATCCCCCACAAATTGAATGTCTATTAATATGTTCTGGTTTTTCTTCAGTCACGGTGACCTCAGAGGCCTGATCGTGGCCAGAAGTTCCAGACTAGAGAAAAGTGGCTTGTGACAGCCAATAAAGAAGGCAGCACTGAGGAAACACAGCAGGCAGAGAGCCACGAAGGACTATCTAACATTTAGAAGTGTACTGGTTTCACATTAGCGTATCTGTGCGCAGCGTATGATCCGCATGCGTCACGCGTACCTATATTTAACATTGTATACGCAGGGACATGTGTTTGCATCAGTTCGCATGCGGATGCGGACACATGCATCGTTTCCAACGCAACATTTTGCATTTTTTGAGGCGTCAATTATGCGCAGTTATGCCCATGCGGATGAGTGCATCAAAACAACGCATTACTGTCTATGGGAACGCATTGCTATGCAAGGACATTATTGGGGCGTTATTGGCCCTTCAGTTCTCCTGTCCAAGATTTCTCCATCCCGGTGGTGTGGTATTGGCCCTTCAGTTATCGTGTCCAGGATTTGCCCGTTCTGGTGCTGTGGTACTGAACCTCATTTCTCCTGTCCAGGACTTCGGCATCCTGGTGGTGTGGTATTGGCCCTTCAGTTCTCCTGTTCAGGATTTCTCTGTCTTGGTGGTGTGGTATTGGCCTTTCAGTTCTCCTGTCCAGGATTTCTCCATCCCGGTGCTGTGCTGCTGTCCTGGTGCTGTTCTGCTATGCCAGTGCTGTGCTGCCATCCCTGTTCTGTGCTGCCTGACTGCTGCGCTGTTGGATTACTGCCTGTAATGTAAGTATTGGTGTCCATTGTGTTTTTAATTTTTTTTTTTTTTTTGTCTCTTAACAAGTTTAATTTTTCCTCTCTGATCTTTTCTGTAGTGTTTCACTTGACTGCTGCCTGCTATTCCAACATGTCCTCCAGTCAAGCTTCCCAGAGTGGACATGACACTGATTATGTAATCACATTTGATATACTGATTGGTATGTATTGACTGGCAATACTATACATGTGATAAGTCATGTATTTTCTTTACCGGTACCTTCCAGTGCGAAAGAGCAGGAGCAGCCGAGTAGAAATGAATCTTCCCAGGGTCGTCGGCCTCAAGTTTCTGAGGAGGAAAGACGGGGTGTAAGTAGTCTTTTCATTATCAGAGTTGTAATTGAATTTGTTTTCAGTTCTACTTAACAATTCTTTTTTTTTTTATTTGATCTATAGGTTCCACAATGTGAGGAAGGCAAACCAGAGATTGATAACGACCAACACATTCAATCTGTGCAAGAGCGAGCAGCATTGTGGGGCCCCTGTGATCATAATCATTCAGACTCTGCATTGATTCGACGACTCTGGGAAAAAAGTGGCAAGATCGCTGCTGGCTGATTGGGACCATGCCACGACACATGCCAGAAAGGATTTTTGTAAGTATTGCAACGTGGTCTGACGCGGCAGTGAACCTGGTAATGTAGGTGCATTGTTTTACAATTATTTTTTTCCTTTCTTTTCTCCTTCACAGTGAAGAGAATAAAAGTCCGTTGGCGTTCGATGAAGGTTCGCTTCAATAAGGATATGAGAGAGTAGATTTGGGTTCAAAGTGGTGCTGCTCCAACGCTCAGAAAATATAAATACCATTGTCTACTTTCGTTTCTGAGGCCTGCGCTTGGTCAGCGAACGTGAGTATCTTTTGTGTTGTCTTACTATTATATAAGCAATATAATTTTTTTTACAAATGTTTTTCATTTATTTTCCACACAGAACCTGGTGCAGCACAACACAACCTGGATCGTCCTCATTTGGAGCAGCCGCTCATCGATCAGCCAACGAACAGGCCCAATCCCAATCATCCATCAGCGAAGGAGCAACCAGGCTGGCTTCACAGGCTGGGCAACAGGCAGACGGTCCATCTGGTGTTCCCCTCTCCCAGCCGACTGCCACTGGTTTTGTTGGGTCTTCTCAGCAGCGGCAGAGGGCCTGGGAGAGGCCAGTCATGCCTGAGTTTCTTCACTTAGGCTCTATCTTCCAGGATGGGATGAAGGCGGTTTTAGAAAAACTGGATAGTGGGTTCACTCAGGTGAACACACTTTTCCGGGAAGTTCACAGACGCCTTAACCACCTGGAAGCCGACCTTCAGAGACTGGCGCAACATTTTTTTCCATCAATAGAGTGGTGCGTAACGGAAAACCTTCCGCCTGATCTCCAGCTGAACGTGATGCAGGCCTGCCAGGCTGCTTACAGCCAGGCATTGCAACAGTCCCGATATCAGCAGCAGGCACAAACTTCATTTCCTACAGGTCAACAAGGGCCAGCACAGCAGCAGTGGCAGAATCCTCCAGCACCTTTCCAAACATCTAAAGGACTTGGATACCCGTCTACACAACAATCGAAGACAGCGCAAGTGACCTATCCACCACCACTGGACATTAGGACTGTTCCTACAGTACCCAGCTACACCACGCAGCCGCGTGCAGCAGCCATGCAGCTTTCAACTTCCACCATGCAGCCAAGTGCAGCATCCATGCAGCCTTCAATTTCCACCATGCAGACGAATGCAGCCTTCAACTTCCACCACGCAGCCGATTCCTATTCCAGGAGTAGGGAAAAACAAAACACCGCGGGACCAGCAAAACCTCCAGGAAAAGAAAGGTTGGCAAGAAATATTACCCACCACCTCCACCCTCACCTCCCAATGTGACTCCATTTTCAAGTCTGTCCCCACCTTCCCTTGGTTCTCTCCCTTCCAATGTGTCAATCCCTTCCAATTTGTTTTCTATTCCTAATGTGTCCTCTTCCCCCAATGTTACATCTGCTGCCAATATATCTGACCCAATCCACCAATTAAGTGCCACTTCCCCTGTAACAACTTCCCCAGCCACTCCACGCCAATCATCACAGCCTGACACCCCCCAGGTGCACAATATCACACCATCGGGCAGACCACAAAAGTAAGCCTCATTTTTTTGCTTTTATTGTATTTATTTATGTTAAATTAAAGATTGTTTTATTTTTTTTGTTTTTGTTTTATTTTTGTTAATAAAAAAATTTTTATTTCACAATCCCTGTCTCCCTGTGTTTTCTTTATCTCTTTATTTAAACATGTGTGTATTGTTGAGTGAAGTATTAATGGGTGTTACAGTCAAGATGTTTAGTATTAAAGGTACAGTAAAGGTGTTAGCATTAAAGTCAGCAAACATCACAGGTACATTTTACTTATTAGCGGCTTAAACCATTTCGTCTTGCCATGCCACAAGTCCAATATCCAAAATAAAGTGGGCAGCAAATTTATCCCTCATTTGGGCAACTCCACTGTAGTCCTCTGAGGGTGATCTTGGTAATCCCGCAATGTGGTAGCAACAGGTTCACCAAGTTCTGAGTGTTGTCGTTCTTTCAACAGGATGTAATTGCGCAGAACAACACATGCTTTAAAAACCTCATCAATTGTCTCAGTTTTTAGACTGATGGCTGTTCCCAAAATGCGCTATTTAGATACCAGCAATCTAAAGGTACACTCCACAGTTCTTCGTGCCCTTGTCAGTCGGTAGTTATAAATCCTTTTGATGTGATTCAAGTCCCGACTTGAGTATGGTTTTATGAGGTTGGCACACATTTAAAACGCCTCATCCCCAACCACAACAAATGGCATTGGCGGTCCTTCAGTGTTCGGAAGAGGTCGTGGCTGTGGAAAATGGAAATCATTACCATACAAACGTTGGCATATGTCAGAGTTTTTGAAAGTCTGTGAGTCATTTCCTCATCCAAATAAGCTAATTTCCATGGCGACAAATCAACAGTCAGCATCTGCAATAGCCATGAGAACAATCGAAAAGTATTTTTTGCAATTGAAATACTTGGATCCACTTCAAGCAGGTTTCATAATCCAAATGTGTTTGCCATCCACAGCCCCCAAACAGTTTGGAAAATTACAAATGTTCTGGAATTTTGCAGCATTTTTGAGCCAGAGTTCAGTTGTGGGTTGGGGGAAGAATTCATCAAGCAGAAAGTCACATAAAGCACAGCAGGTGTCTCCAACAATCCCAGAAATTGAGGACACTCCAATCCGGAATTGAAAATGTACAGGTGATAAGGTCTCTCCGGTAGCCAGGAATCTGCCAAACAGAAAATGGGAAAACGAAATTAGTACATGGCTTTTAGGACAATCATATTAATGACAGGTGTTTCTTTTTCAAAATTACGTACCTCAGGGTCACCAACAGATGTTCCTCAGCAGGAATTGCTCGACGTAGCTGTGTGTCCTGCCTGATGATAGATCCTCGGACACATAACAGCAAGTCATGGAAGCTCTGTTCTGACATTCTCGTGTACTCGAAAAACTTCTCAGGGTTTTCAAGCAGCTCTGTGTACAATGGTAGGCTCCATGGCTCTCTCAGACTTCAACGATAAGGTGTTGCCAATAGTAACAACAACGTATTCTCCATCTTTCTCTTCTTTCATCTTCACAAGCCACAGCAAAGGCAACAGCCAATTTCAATGACAAATCAAGATTAATCATGAAGCTCTCCACGCTAAGATCCACCTTGCAGCTGGATACAGCAGCAAAAGATGAGGATTTCATCAGTGCAGTGTGTCTATATATAGAAATCCCATGAGACACGCCCATTGGGTGTCTGGTGTCAAGGAAACTCTAATGGAAAAGCATTGGAAATATCGAACGCATGTGCATAAACAACGCAAATGCATGCAAAAATGCATACAAAGGCATGCACACGCAGTGTATTTTGGTGTCATGCTTAAGATGATGTGGATAAAAAGCGCTGCATAAACATGCATTTGCATGCGTTTTTGTGTTGTTTGCGCATGCAGATGATATGCTGCGCGCAGAAACGCTAATGTGAACTTAGCCTTAGTGATGTAAAACTTGGAAGTCGCTGCCAGGCCATAGAAAATTGTGTCAAAAAACTATTGTGCTGATGTTAATATCAGTGGCAGTTGTGAACTCTCAAGTTACTGATTCAGCCGCGTGTTGGTGACTTTTACAAACTGTCTTGGTGACATTCTATTACAGGACCGTTCTGATATCAGTGATCTCTTTATAACATCACATTATTTCACAAATGTTAGTAAACGCAGACAGCATGGCTTCTTTTCTTTTTTAATGGCCTTTGGCTTGATCTTTCGATCAATCTTGTGCAAGCCTAGATAGGTCCATCATGGTCTTCTCCGCCATTATCTTGATAGCATCAAGCCATCAGGTTGCTCGTCTTCCTCTTCGTCTTGTTCCTTCTATTCTTCCGACCATGATGTCCTTTCTCCAGTGATTTCTGTCTTCGTAAGGTGTGTTCAAAGTAGGCTAGTCCTAGCTGGGTGATCCTTGCTTCAAGTGACATGTCTGGCTTGATTTGTTCCAAAATTGATTTGTTCTTCTTGTCATCCATGGTTTTTATAACATTCTTCTTCAGGCATTGATTCTTTTTCTGTCTTGTTTCTTTATTGTCCAGGTTTTGCATCCATGTTACTATAGAAAAGACCAGACAATGTATGAGTCGTGTCTTCATTGCCAGTGAAATCTTCCTTGATTTGAAGACCTTGTCCAGTGACTTCATTATTGATTTGCCCATAGCTATTCTCCTATTGACTACTGGTGTCATCGCTGAATCTCAAGTGATCATTCAACCGAGTAAATTAAAGTCCTTTACAACTTACAGTTTGTTGCTGTCCATCTCAAATGTGTCCCGTTTGTACCTGGCAGTAGTCAATATCTTTGTCTTCTTTGCATTGAGTAGCAGTCCCATGTTCGTTCAAGATTTGCATCTTGACACTCCATAATAAGTCATTCATTCCATTTATGCTTGTTGCTAACAATGTTGTATCAATGACAGCAGGGCTATGGTCTGCATTTTATACACATGAGGCAATGGGACTGAATGAAAAACCTGCATTCAATGATTAAGACGTGTCCCAGTACTTTTGTGTATATAGTGTATCTGTTAATCACAGGCAGACAGTAGCATAACAGGCAAGTAACCTGTTTTTGGCTAAAATGGTCCAGCAATGACCCATGTGTTTCACTGTTGCATTCCAGAAGCTATAACTTTTTTATTCTTCCATCTACAGTATTCAGCTGTAAAAGGGCCAGTTTTTGGCTTGACAAGTTGCATTTTTCAATGGCACGAATTTAGAGTTCATGTAACTGAATAATTAAAGGGTAATTCCCATCTATATCTTTCATGGTCGAGATGGGAAACACTGTTCTATGTCCCGGCCACCAGAGGTGGCATTACAAACACAGCCATCTGCAGCTGCACTGTACTATTTGCAAAATCCCATAGACATTAATGAGAGTTAGAAAAATGACATAAAGCGAGCTAGACTATTGTAAAAAAAAAAAATGTCAAAGAAGGTCAGCTCACCCATCAATGAAGATTCATTGCAGAGGAAATTGAGGTGCTGCAAATGTAGATGGATAAAGAGAAATTCCGGCATCCAGATTTTCATTTAAAGGTCACTTTATTGTAAAAAAATATAAAAAAAAGTTGCAATCCAAAAACCAAGTAGTTATAAACAAGTTACAAGCAAACGCGTTTCGATGGCTTTCCTTAGTCATTGCATATAAACAGAGAATTGGTAAGCGTCTTATGTCATATCCTCTCATGCACATTATCTAAACAAGCCTATTGCGAGCTCGACAGGTCATGGCAGGTAAGTGAGAGATGCATAATAAAATTATATAAAATCAAATTAGAAAACTGGAAAAAATATTTCAAATAAAGATAAAAGATACATTTAATGATAATGGTAAATGGTGTCTAATAGGCTGAGAACCAGACACTATACATTACCTTATGTGAACAGCACCCTATACAAGCCTTTATTGTGCAAATGGATACTAAGCAGTCACCCCCTCCATGAATGGGTAGGTGGTGAGAGGCTGTCAATTTAGTATTTTGCACCTGTGTTGCCAACATCTTGCTACATGCGCTGAGTGCATCCTGTAGTGCAATTGTTCAAAGACCTGGGAAGGTAAGTGGTGCTGCCTTTTTTCTGCAGTTTTTTTTTTATTTTTGGAGGATTTTAGTCCTCTTTTGTGGCTTTGCTATTTGTTTAAATAACCTACTGCCTAATATTCATACCCTGAGGTGACCTGGTCTGTAGGGAAAACATCCACCAAGACTCACGATTTAGGAGTTTCCTCCAATAATCTCCTCCTCAAATGAGTTTACTAAGGCATAAGGTTTTGATTTTCCTGGTTATATGGCCATTTTAGGACTTCTTGCTTTGCTGGTATTTGTTGTTGTTTTTGTGTAATTCATATTATTTATTAATTACTTTTTGTTACTTTACTTGGGGGGGGTGGTGCAAAAAAAACAAAACATTCAGCTCCATTGATTTTCTTTTTAGTGTGATTTCCTTAGGATAAGCCATCAATATCTGATCAGTAGAGGGACAACGCCTGGCTCCCTCACCGATTAGCTGTTCCTGTTGCTGAATGTGCACAGTAAGCTCTATCAACTGCATAGTGGTCACTGCTTGGAAATGCACATCTGCCTCATGTTGACTTGTATAGGGGGCGAGTGTGTAGTAATCAGCCCAAGTTACTATACTGTGATCCTATCCAACCACCACTGGCGCCGGGAACAGCTGATTGCCAAGGGTGCCGGGTGTCACACCTACACCGATTGGATATTGATGACCTATCCTAAGGATAAACCATCAACATAAAAGTCCTACTCAATCTCTTTAATAGTATAATGCAACTGTATAACTATCTTTCCTTGAATGGTTATTTTTGAAGCAGTACCAAATGTACTCCGTAACAATAGGAACACTCCTTGTCTACGCAGTACTCTTAAAGTGCAGGTCATCAATATGTTAACCATTGCATCTAGGAAAAACATCAAACCCTTGCTCACGATCGATCGATTGCCAGGCGAGCATATTACATGGCAGCGATGCAGATGAGCAAAATCATGTTCTGACACAGAAAAGGACTAAAATTATTGAAGACTTCCATTACTGAACATTATTTTTGCCAGGAAACAGAATAACGTATTCAAGACTAAGAGCACAAAGTCCTGCATCAGACTAGACAAGTGTTGGGATATTCAACAAACTATTTAATTTGTCGGCATAGACATACTTGACATAGACTTGTTCATTACTGAATCTGTGAAACAAAAAATAATGTTGAAACTCATTCTATTGCTACAGCTGATTTTGATAAATTCCTATAGACTTAATGCACCGATCTATGAAATTGAAGCGGACGCCAGATGTTCTGCATTAACATTTATGTGATTTTTCTGCTGGGGATTTTCAGCCAGAAATGATTCTGATAGGTGAATAATTTTTCTTTAGAACTTTATGTACCGGTTGGAAACAGAAAAGCATTACTAGAATAAATAAAGAAATCAGCTTTGTCTTCCACTGGATGCATCTCACAACAGAATGTTTGGAGCTCTCGGTGGCACAGGCTGCTCCACTTCATTGGCTCTGCCATAATGCACAGTACAAATAAATTATGGTAATTGCTCAGAGCTTGCTTTAGCTGCACTTTGTACTCTGCTCCATTACTTGCCAAAAAGCATTAAATGGAAGCAGTAAAATTATTGATGAGTATGAGCTACCTCCAGGATGTAAGGATGTAATAAGACATTGGATATAGTTTAGATTTTATGATTTTGGGTGTTCTCTTGGTGCTTGATTGGGGATGTCAGTAGTAAGGCAGTGTATGGATGAAATCAAGGTAAAAAACAGACTATATAGAGCAATAAAGTAGATACGGTACTTATCTATACATATAATCTCCAGTTGGCCGCTGTCCCCGAATTCCATAAGGCACCGCGGCAGTGTCAGTATTGCTTTTCTACATTCTTCCTCTGTACATCTGATTATTCATCCTGAACACACAGGGGCGCTGCCATACACCTGCTGAATTCTAACTCTAGTGCCAGTGCATTGTGGGAGGTGTAGTTTCCGGCGGTGACAAGTTATGGCCGGCTGTGCACCACTGTTCTCTGCTGCGGGAAGGACTCGGGCCAGGGTAAGTCAGAGGCTGGAGGGGAGGCTGAGGTGTGATAGGGGTGAGCACTGTGCGAGGGGAAAGGGCGGCCGGATCACAGCTGCTGCTGACATGGAGTCACGGGGAGGTAGAGGCAGATGACAAGTGATGTCATTGTCCCAGAGGGTAGGTGGGGAGGGGAGTGCAGGAGTCGGCGGCTGTCAGATCATACTCACCCCCTTCTGGCACAGTCTCTGCACTTCTCTGCTTCTTAGATGGTCATGGCCCATAGGCGTGTAGCGCATATTCATTACTTTAATGAGCGGTACCACGTGACCGCTGAACACTGAAAGGAGCTGCCGGCGCCGTAAGCCATCAGAGAAGCAGGTGCAGAGACACGCCAGGAGGGGGTGAGTATGACAAGGAGGAAGGGGGGGAGCCATGTGATATTCACCTGTCCCCATTCCACCGCCGCATGCCGTTCTGTCTTCCACGTCCTCTGGCTGTGACGTTCAGGTCAGAGGGCACGATGATGTGCTTAGTGTGTGCCCTCTGCCTGAACAGTCACGGCAGAGAGCCACGTCAGTGGAATGGGGACATGTGAATATTGCAGGTGCCGGGGCTGTGAGCCAGCAGCGACACCGGCACCTGGCCCCCATAGCACGCTGGTGTCCCCGCCTGCTCAGAATGTGGAATGTGGCCCCCAGCGAGGAGAGGTGAGTATGTCACTTTTTTTTTAATCGCAGCAGCAGCATATGGGGCATAAATATCTATGAGCATCTTATGGGGCCATCAACCTTTATGGAGCAGCATATGGGTCATATTATTCTATGGAGCATCTTATGGGGCCATCAACCTTTATGGAGCAGCATATGGTGCATATTATTCTATGGAGCATCTTATGGGGCCATCAACCTTTATGGAGCAGCAGATGGGGCATATATATCTATGGAGCATCTTATGGGGCCATCAACCTTTATGGAGCATTATATGGGGCAAATTATTCTATGGAGCATCTTATGGGCATATATATCTATGGAGCATCTTATCGGGCCATCAACCTTTATGGAGCAGCATATGGGGCATATTATTCTATGGAGCATCTTATGGGGCCATCAACCTTTATGGAGCAGCATATGGGGCATATATATCTATGGAGCATCTTATGGGGCCATCAACCTTTATGGAGCAGCATATGGGGCATATTATTTTATGGAGCATCTTATAGGGCCATCATTAACCTATTATGCAGAATTATATGGGGCATATTTTAATATGGGGCATCTTATGGGGCCATTATTAACCTTTGTGCATTATATGGGGCATAATTTTTGTATGGAGCATCTTATGGTTCCCCATCATGAACTTTATGGAGCATCCTATGGGGCCCATCATGAACTTTATGGAGCATTATATGGGGCGTATTTTGTATGGAGCATCTTATGGGGCCCATCATGAACTGTATGGAGCATTATATGGGGCTCCTGATTCAATATGGATATTCAAAAACATTTAACCCACTGATGTCTCAATTAATTTTACTTTTATTGGTATCTATTTTTATTTTTGAAATTTACCAATAGCTGCTGCATTTCCCACCCTAGGCTTATACTCGAGCCAATAAGTTTTCCCAGTTTTTTGTTCAAAATTAGGGGCCTCGGCTTATACTCGGGTCGGCTTATACTCGAGTATATATGGTATATCCTGTATACACCTCTTTGCTTGGTATAGATATATATATATATATATATATATATATATATACAGTACTAGAAATAGGCCCGATGCTATCGCACCGGTAGGGCGGTCATATTTAGACGTCACCACTATTCCCCACGCAGGCGCAGTAACAGCCACAACTGCGCGCTCTACCCGCGCATGCGTGGTAACGACGCGGCTGTTACGGCGCCTGCGTGGGGAATAGTGGCGACATCTAAATCTCACTGCACTCCCGATGCTATTGCTAGTTTTACCGTATTTATGTTTAGATTAGAATTGTATTAAATGCTGAAAATCCGCCGTCAAAACCAGATATGCTGTTTTAGTGCTTTTCCACAGCAGATTTCTTTTAGTGAAGAAAGTTGAATGTTCCGCTTAAAATGTTGCAAAAATAGCGCCAATGTTTTAGGCATAAATTACAACACTCCAAGTGCAATTTGAGTACACTTGCAACAAAAGTTGCAAATGATGAATAAGGCAAAAACATCCGTAAACCTTAAACTATGTGCAAAGTAGTGAAATAAAAAATAAATAAATAAATAAAAAAGTCACAAATGGAAAGATGAATATGTGTGGAAAACAAAATGCAGAAAACACTAAAAACATGACACAAAAACAGGAGCAAATGCAACAATGAACGCCAGTCAGTGACCTCTAAATCCAGCAAGACATTACTGTTATGTATTACGAAGCAAGGACTTGCAGGACAGGGTTGTAATGCTACCAATTTACAAAGTATTAGTGCGACCTCATCTGGAATATGTAGTTCAGTTCTGGGCACTAGTATATAAAAAGGAGGCCCCTGGAGTAAGGAAAATTACAAATAACCGTGGAGGGAAATGGGGGATCTTATTTATGAAAGATTAAAATAATTACACGTATTCAGTCTTCAGAAGAGATATCAAAAGGAGGACATGTTTAATCTGGACAAATACATAAATGGCCCATACAAGAAATGCGGACAAGGGCTGACTCGTGTAAAAAATAGAAGGTTAAAGAGAAGCGGTCAGCAGCATTTTACTAAATAAAGTACAGAGAGGGCCATATTGGTGCTGCCATACTGATTAAAATGATACCTCAGGTGAAGAAATCCATTTTGCAGATTTTCTTTCATCTCTGTTTGAAGTTTCCATGTATTCATATCTTTGTGAATTGGGGTGGGACTGTAGGTAGGATCTTCAGCTTTGTCCCCTCTCCTGTGTCTTGGTGTCTCTTCTTTATTTAAAATTTTGCGCCTGCAACGTCCTAGCTGTGGCAGCACTTGTGGGCAGATTGAGCTACGCATGCGTAATTTGCTCAGTGCCACCGGTCCCATTTTTCTAAAGACTTCCAAGAGCTCAGTCTGTGCAGGCGTCGCACACGGCTAGGATAGCGACAAAGCTAAATTTTAAAGAAGACGAGACACACAGACATGGGAAGGGGACAGAACAAAGCTGAAGACCCTAACCACAGTCCTGCCCTGATGCACGAAGATATGAATACAAGGAAACTTCAAACAAGGATTAAAGAAAATCTATAGAACGGATTTCGTCACCTGAGGTATTATTTTAATCAGTATGACTGAGCAAATATGGCAATGTTTGTACTTTACTTAGTAAAATGCTGCTGTGTTCTCTAAAGGGTATGCCACACTAAACAATATCGCTAACGGGATCGCTAAAAAACATCACTATTTAGCGATCCCGTTAGCAATATTGTTCAGTGCGGCAGCTGCCAGCGACGAGCTTCCTGCTGTGATCTCGCTCGTCGCTGGAATCGTTCCGGACCCTATTTTCTCGTCGGCGCTCCCGCTGGGTAAGTATCTAATCGCTGTGTGTCACCTTTTCTTAGCGATTTAGCGGTACTTTTGTACCGCTAAAGTCGTTAAGAAGATCGCTAACGGCGATAGCGTCATTAACTATATCGCTAAATGTGACTGCATTTAGCGATATAGAAACAATCCCGCTAGCGATCTCATTAGTATGCAACGCTAACGAGATCGCTAGCGGGATAGCTTAGTGTGGCAGTACCTTAAGTTTCCGCAGGAGTCAAGACCACGTGCACACATTCTCTATTAGTAAGCCAAAATCAGGAGTGGAACAATCAGAGGAAAAAATAATAGAAACACATCACCACTTCTATATTTATCACCCACTCCTGGTTTTGGCTTCCAAATACTGAGGTAAGAAACTAACCAAATACTCTAAAATCTAAAAGGCAGAGCCTATGCCCATGCTCAGACTGGGACTTGACCAAAATTGTTAATTATGGTGGAGATGACAGCAAATAAAATGCAGATGATGCAAATATTATTAAATTTACATTTTCCTGGTCAACACAAATTCTTCTAAACAGTTATTGATTAAGCAAAAAATATAAAAATAAATGCCACGCTAACTAGGAACACCTGATAGAAACTAACAATATTGGACAAAGAGAATAAAAAGAGGAGAACTCACTGTCAAAAGTAGGATTGCTCGAAAATTGTAGATTATCGACTTTGGGTAAATGCTAAAATAATAATAAAATAACCAGTGAATTATTAAATAAAGCAAAATGTTAAGTTATACCTCATATATTGTACTTACTAGTACTTATGAAATGGATACTCACAAGATGAAGCTAGATGTGTACATGGATGATAGAACACACTGAGTGACCAAATTCAGTGGTGCCACAGTAGGAGATTGTATATACTTATGAACCCTCTGCATGAACATACAATCATTTTCTAACGCTCATTATAGCAAGCTCCCAGGATTAGCAATTACTTGGTACAGACACTCATCTTCTTAAAGTTCACGTCGGGATATATACTTCTCCCTCTGGCACCGCAGTGAGTATAACATCACTGCGACTAATCACTACTTCGAACAAGCAGTTAATTACTAGCAAAGTTCCATCTGTTATAGGCATTTATCCTATCTACGCAAGTATATACAATCTCCTACTGTGGCACCACTGAATTTGGTCACTCAGTGTGTTCTATCATCCATGTACACATCTAGCTTCATCTTGTGAGTATCCATTTCATAAGTACTAGTAAGCACAATATATGAGGTATAACTTAACATTTTGCTTTATTTAATAATTCACTGGTTATTTTATTATTATTTTAGCATTTACCCAAAGTCGATAATCTACAATTTTCGAGCAATCCTACTTTTGACAGTGAATTCTCCTCTTTTTATTCTCTTTGTCCAATATTGTTAGTTTCTATCAGGTGTTCCTAGTTAGCGCGGCATTTATTTTTATATTTTTCTATATTTTTTGTTTATTAACCCTAGTAGGTTAGCACAGAGCCTACTTTTAATTGCCAGCAGCTTCTAAGCCACTAAGATTTTCATTTTTTTTTTCCCTTTTGTGTTCATAGTTTCTTACGCTCACCTTGAGATATACACATTTTTTAGGTTTAGCGCCAGTGTTTATTTTTCTTATTAGTTATTGATTAAGAATTAATTTGCCAAAACATACGGTAAATCAGTAGGTGAAAGTCACTAAAAATCAGGATAAAATAGTATGGTGTTGGTTTTCTCAACGGTCTTGATGAGGGAGCATGCTTGAGTAAGATGCTTCTGATTCATTAAGGGTATGTTTCCACGTGGCGTAATCCGAGTGCTTTGGATGCAGCAGACACTCACTCCGTCCAAAGCCCTGCCAGTTTTTGTACGCGCGGTGATTCCGCATGTGTTCATTGAACACATGCGGAATCACCACGTCCTATACATAGAACTGTGCTATTTATCTTGCGGAGACAGAGTGTCTCCACAAGATAAAAGACATGCTGCAGCCTATAAAGATGCGCCGCACGTGTGTATACGCAGGTTTGCCACCTGCGTATTTGTACGCATAGTGGACATAGGATTTCATAAAATCCCCTCCACTATGCTGTAACAGCTGGATGCTGCAGATTCGACGCTGCGGCTGAACGCAGCGTCTAATCTGCAGCGTTTAGGCTAGTTTCACAATAGCGTTCGGCAGGGCCTTGGAGGGCTGCGTACTTCGTCTGTCAAGCCCCGCCCACTGCCGCACCTCTTCCTTTCAGCACTGCCTACCTCTGCATGCGGCCTGTGTACCCTATCTTTAACATTGGGTATGCATGCCATCCGGATGTATGCAATATGTTGCGTTTGGTGCAGCGTCAAAACGACGCTTGCGGAGGCATCCGCATACATTCGCATGGCCTGCGTACTCAATGTTAAAGATGGGGTACGCATGACTCATGCAGAGGTAAGCAGCGCGGAAAGGAAGAGGTGCAGCAGTGGGCGGGCTTGACAGAGGAAGTACGCAGCCCTCCGCTGCCCTGCCGAATGCTAGTGTGACACTAGCCTTACTGACCGTGGAAACATACCCTAAGAGGTGCACGCCTCTTAATAAATCCGGGACATATATAAAGTGGAATGCCAATCTTACTCCCGATTTATCAGTTGTGGTGTAATTTATCTTTGATTTTCGCTGTTGGAGACAAATGCTGTCAATGTAATATAGCTGGTATCTGTCATCTGTGGAGAGAGCACAGCTCCTGGTCCCCTCCACAAGTGATCACTCCCCGCAATCACATAGATGATATTGCGTTAAAGGGAATCTTATCGGAGAGCAGCATGATGTAGAGACAGAGACCCCGATTACAGTGATGTGTCACCTACTGGGCTGCATGCAGTAGTTTTGATAAAAACACAGTTTTTGCAGCAGATTATCAATAAAGGACTAGTAAACCTGCTGCCATGTAGTCCTCCATAATCATGAGCTGGCCTGCAGGCAAAGGATCCATGGATACTCATTTGCTATTTTTTTTTTCCTTTTTAAAACAGCAGACCTATATACAACCAATATAAAAAAAGACTTGCAGTTGTGTGTCAGTGCTATGAATTACCCCTGTACACGTGCCTTCCATGCTGTAATCTTACTGCGACCTCTTTAGTGTGAGAATACAATTTGCTTTTGGATTACATTGTGTCTTATGAATGCGAGCTCCCAACTTCTGCTGTCACAATGCTAATTAGATGCAATGCATTATTGATATGTCTGTCCTGCTGCTAAGTAACACGTTTTATTCTATTACTCTAGCAGGGAGAAGAAAAGGATGACAATACAACTGTGTTAATATATATAATGTGATGTATGATACAATCAAGTTGCGCATTATACCTCCTAATTGTTTCATTTTGTAAGGATAATATTTTGTGGGTTTTTTTGTTTTTTTTAAAGCAATATTCTTGACTAATCCATGAATTATATAAAGTTTGTTCATATTAAAATTTCCTAGAGGAGCATTGCACGGCGAATAAGCCTCCTTACCTCGACACGCCAGAGCTGGTATGTCACTCTCCACAAGGAGTAACCTTACCCCCCAGATAAAGTTTGTATGAATTCTACCAATGCCCAATATAAAAAAAAAGAATCTGGTTACACTGCAACTAATGCAATATCTGACGAATTGTATGTGTGTATCAAATTTAGTAGCGGACTCACTCAACATCAACAAGATCGGTCATGAATGGATCCAATCACTGGCAAACACGATCCAATAAAACAGCATCTCCAAACTCCTCTGTGTAAACAAAGCAATAGTGCACATATAGCTGAGCATTGTATGGTGGTGGTCATATATAAGTCAGTCCCGTAGACTGTGAATAAAACAGTGGTGGCACAAACTTTGAGACCCCAGTTCTCGTAAACAGGCAATGATCAAGAGAACACCTTCCCCTGGCAAGACAGAATGCTTGGGAGCAGTGCGTTCCTGAAGACTGAAGAAGAGAAAATCATCTTGTGGAACCAGTAGAAAGGCTGGTGCCCTTTCATCACATTGTGACATCTCATATACATTCAGAGAGGATAGTGAGTCGCCCGCCAGGGCCGTGAGGTACTCGGCACCGAGCCCGTTCACTTCTATGGGGGATGTCACGGCGACACAGCTCGGTCCGTGGCCCTGGGCGCTCACTGAAAAAGGGGGATATTTACAGGGGATTAAAGTGTTTGTAGGATGTTCGTGACGCCACCTGTGGTACCTGGTCAGGGTGACCAGCGCTACTATACAGATCCGCTGAAGGTTTGGTGTTGGGCAGCAAGGTGTTAAGCCTTCCACAGGCAAGGCTGGGGTCCTTCAGGGTAAACAGAGTGAAGGGGTGCAGGATGGAGGAGGGGAGTTCAGCAGCGGGAGTAATAAGGTAGACACACACAAAAGTCTCTTTCTGTACCTTTACTGATGGGATGGCAGGCACGTCCCAGGGTGCTGGCAGGGTGAAGGATGCACGTCCAGTTCTTCCCACTGAGTAGGTGTAGGGCCTCCTCTCTCCTGTAATGTGAGTCTCTGACCTGTATGAAACAAGGTCTAACTCTGTCTTCAACTTTACACCCGGCTGATTTTGTATAGGGCTTTCTATTGAAAGAACACAGTCTCTAATGGCTGTTCCTGCCAGACTCCTGTCTTCCTAACCCAGCCACGTATCAACACCTATGGGCTCCTGCGACTTGTAGTCCCGCAGGGTCTCCGGTATCTCCTGCTAGTCGTGAAGGATCCAGCAAGCTCGGACCCGGTGTCCGGTTAATCAGAGTAGAGGTAAGCTATCAATGCTATTTCCACCTCTGTCACTCTCTTCTTATCCACTCGCCTTTCGTCTTACTTGATCCTCACATAAACACACGCTAGCAGATGGTGGACTGCTTCTTTCTTCACCGCTCTCAAAGCGTCGGCACGCTTGCTCACTGAACTGCACTCGGTTGACTCAGTTCTGACTAGGCTGGAGTGGCTACCTTTCCACTTGTACTAGCCTCCACACGTTGAACTAAGCTAGGAGCTGCAGATTTCAGGTTCTTTCAACAACAGATGTCCTCTCTCTTCCCTGAGAGAACTAATCTGTGAGCTCTCTGAGGTGACTACTGACTGAAGCCCTCAAACTAACTAACTTCCTGTGGCTTCACCATCCTTATATACACTATAAAGGCTCCCTCTGGTGGCTCTAGGGATTGGTGAAGATGTGTGTATGCATATTGGGTCCTCTAGTGGTCATTACCTTCGGTGCATCCCTCTGACAAGTAAGAATCCAGGCACAGCTGGGCTCTACATTAGTACTTAACACCAAGGCAGTGATTCATCATTTGCATTTTTATGTCACTTTTCTTTTTTGTTTTGTGGTATGCGCTGCCATTTTTTGCACCAAAATCTTCAAAATGGCGCACGAGTTTCACAAATTTTGAACACTCAAAAATGGCCTTTTTTTCCTGTCTTTTGTGACTTTTTAGACAGTTCAGAAAATGTTGCAAAAATTGCACCAAAATAACTGGAGTACTCAAAAACACTCCAGTGGTGGATTGGAGCACATTTGCTATTTACAGAGTCATGATTGATCAATAAGGCGAAAACATACGGAAAAAGTTCTGCCCACAATGTTGAACATAAGAAAAAAACAGGCAAACACATAAAATAGACTTTAAAAAAGGTGCATACTACAATGAGAATTAGATGCAAACGTAAAAAACAGGCGCAAATGCAATATTACATAAGGAACCAAGTGTTATCAGTCTGTTTTATAATATAAAGAGTAGTGTTGAGCGATACGATAATGCAAATATCGGCTATCGGCCGATATTAGCTCTATCGGCCTTTCGATAATTCGTTTCGATATTTTCGTCTTATCGAATACCGGAATAGGAAGTTCCCATAATTGTTTGCGAGGCAATGTGATTTTATTCAGCCAATAAGGAATCCTAAGAAGTGTGGGCACATCCTGTACTGCTGCGGTCATGTTAACTAATGGCATGGCTGTGATTGGATGCTGAAATGATGTCAGAATGCACTATAAAAGGCGCCGCCGCCATTTTAGCATCACTGTGCTGTGAATTCAGTAAGGGACAGAACGCTACTGTGCTGACTCTGAGGGACAGTTAGAGATTGCGATTTAGTGTACTGTGCTGTAGGCAGGCTAGCACCAACCGCTGTGTAAAGCTTCCTTTTGCCTGCAGTGTTGTTTTAACAGCTCTGCAAGGTGTGTGTGAGTGCAGGTGACGCTGCAGTTTGCTCTGCATGCAACGCTGTCTGTAGGCATCTGCACCTGTCACTCACAGACTCTTTTTTTTTTCCTTCAGTGTAATTCTTGCTGCTCCATGCAATTTAACTATTAGTGTGACGCGCTTCCATCCGTATCCAATACATTGGTTGCAAACACTATAGAAGTAGACAAAGGAGTAGCCTTTCACAGATTGTGATTTGTGAACAGTTGTGTTTCAGTGTTCACTTCAGTCTCTGCGTAATAACCACACTTAGGCCTTAGTTATAACTTTTCTGACTTTCTTTATCAATCTACCAAGATGAAGAAGTCAGTGAGTAAGGCACGTGGTCGTGGCCGTGGAGTTTCAGCAGGGAGAGGACGTGGGGATTCTGTGTCTGCTGCCGCCCTCAGTGACACAGCATCCACCATTTATCCCAGTGAGCGTTCCTTTATGCGCACTTTGGTAGGAGCTCGGCGTGCCCCCCTGCTGCGGGAAGAACAAATTGAAGCCGTTGTTGGTTGGATGGCAGCCAATGCATCGACTTCAATTCCTTCCACCTCCTCTCAGGAACACAACACTGTTGAGCAACCATCTGTCTGTTCACCGCCTGTCAAATTGCCAAGGCAGTCAGAGAGTTCTGTACAGGAGCCAGCTGAGTCTCTGCTTCTGTTCTCAGAATCTGTTGGCTCGCAAACACGGGCACAGGCAAGCAGCATTCTGCAATTTGAAGAAGAGGGAGTATGCAGTGATGCGCAACTGCTGTGTCTCTCTCAATCTGAAGAGGCGGGTGAGCCAGTGCCGATGGACAGCACACCGCAGAACGCATCTTATGATGATGATGAGACTCAGGTGACAGGTTTTGTGGAGCATGGTGCTGCCCAGACTATCCAACAGCAGCAGGTGTTGGAAGAGGGTAGTGGAGATGATGAAGTCCGAGACCCAACATGGCGTGAGCAACAGCAAGGTGGTGGGAGCAGCTCTGAGGAAGAGATTGTCCCAACGGTACAAAGAGGAGGGAGAGGTAGGCTGCAGACTCGCTTGCCTGTAGCCTCCAGTTTGGCACCTGTTGGGAGCAGTTCTCTTAGAAATGTCAAAATTGGCGCTCCCATGACTTGCACTGCGTGGTCCTTTTTTGACAGACTTGTAGATAATATTTGCTATGTTCAATGCAAGCTGTGTAAGCAAAAAGTTAAAAGAGGTAAAAATATCAGGAACCTGAATACCACAAATATGTGGACACATGTACGGACAAAGCACGTAGCTGAGTTCCAAAGACACACTGGAGATGTAGGCCAACCTACAGCAGCACCTACATCTTTACGTCATGTTCGAGCCTCTACCTCCAGCTGTCACACACCTGTTTTGGCTTCCTCACAGGATCTCCATGGAAGAACCTCGGTCACTGTTGTCCATAGAGAAACTGTTATTCCACCCACTGCAGCAAGTTCACAGTCATCGTCACACTCCCAGTACAAAAAAACAGCCATCGGTAACACAGGCATGGGATAAAAGACGGCCATACTCGGCAAACCATCCACGAGCACAGGCTCTGAATGCTGGCCTTGCAAAACTCCTGTCCCTTGAAATGCTGTCATTCAGGCTGGTGGAGACTGACAGTTTCAGGAACTTTATGGCATTGGCAGTCCCACAATATAATGTGCCAAGCCGATTTTATTTCAGCAGGCAAGCTGTCCCTGCTCTGCAAAAACATGTCGAGGGAAACATTAAACATGCGCTACTAAACGCCGTCAGTAGCAGGGTCCACCTGACCACCGATGCGTAGACCAGTACCCATGGCCAGGGACGATACCTTTCCCTCACTGCCCATTGGGTCAATGTTGTGGAGCCGGCTACAGATCTTGCCAGTGGCGCTGTACGTGTTCTGCCAACTCCAAGGATTGCAGGAATCCAGTCTGTGCACATTGATTCCTCCTCCTACTCCAGTTCCTCAGAATCATCGCTGCACGAGCCGTCACGGTATACCTCCACATGGACCCGTGAACGCTTACCTGTTGCGACCGATATGAGCACAGCCGTGGCCAAACGTCAACAGGCCGTCCTGAAATTAATTCCCATGGGGAATCGAAGCCACACAGCGCAGGAGCTCTGGGATGCCATTAAGCAGGAGAGCGACGTGTGGTTTTTGTCAGCTAATCTCCAGCCAGGCTTGGTAGTGTGTGACAATGGCCGAAATCTGGTGGCAGCTCTGGGCCTTGGCAACCTCACTCACATACCATGTCTGGCACATGTGCTCAACTTGGTCGTGCAGAGTTTTTTGAGGGACTATCCGGATCTTGATGCACTGCTGCACAAGGTCCGCCTAGAGTGCGCTCACTTGCGACGTTCCAGCATGGCCAGATCGCGCATTGCAGCTCTGCAAGTCAGATTTTGCCTTCCTGAGCATCGCATCATATGTGACGTACCCACCAGGTGGAATTCCACGTTACATATGTTGGAGCGGTTGTGTGAGCAGCAGCCAGCAGTAATGGAGTATCAGCTGCAACAGGCGCAATCAACTCGCAATTTGCGCCGTTCACACTTCACCACTACTGAGTGGGCCTCTATGAAGGACATCTGCGACGTTTTGCGTGCGTTTGATGTCTCAACGCGGATGGCGAGTGCAGATGATGCACTAGTCAGCATGACTGTCCCCTTATCTGCCTGCTTCAGAAATCACTGAAAGCACTAAAGGAAGAGGTTTTGAAACAGGTGGAGGATGAGGTGTCACAAATTCAATTACCTTCAGGACAGTCAGCGCAACGTGGTTCCTCACAAAGTGCTGGGCAGGGCTCACTTTGTGAGGAGGATGAGGAGGAGGAGGAGTCAATGGAGGAGGAAGAAATCCCTACAGAGGAAGGTACACAACGCTCTAGTCAGTATGTAGAGCGAGGGTGGGGTGATGCAGAGGAGACAGAGATGACGCCTCTTCCAGAGGACAGCCTTTGTTGGCCAGTTGGGAGTCTGCAGCACATGGTTGATTTCATGCTTCAGTGCCTAAGAAACGACCGCCGCATCGCCCACATTCTCAGCACGTCAGATTATTGGGTGTACACCCTCCTAGACCCTCGCTACCGGGACAACTTACAAACCCTCATCACACCGGTGAACCAGGACCGTAAAATGCAGGAGTACCAAGACACACTGGTGCAATCCATACTGTTGTACATTCCAGCCGAGAGAGATGCTGCTGCTGCTACTGCTTTACAAAGCAGCTCTGTGCGTCGAGGCAGTGTAGACACCTCTACAACAAGAGGGAGCAGAAGCAGTGCCTCTGCACAGGGCAAGAACTGTATGTTACAAATGTGGCAAAGTTTTGTGACAGCGCCAGCAAGGTCTACACCATCCGAGACGGCTCCAGTCACCAGGAAGAAACGTTTCCGTAAGATGGTGACAGACTACTTGGCTTTCCCTCTAAGTGTACTCCCAGATGCCTCTTCCCCTTTCAAATTTTGGGTCTCTAAGTTGGATACATGGCCAGAGCTTAGCCAGTATGCATTGGAGGTGCTGGCTTGCCCTGCTGCCAGTGTATTATCTGAGCGTGTCTTTAGTGCTGCAGGTGGTGTAGTAACAGACCGTCGCATGCGACTATCCTCAGAGAATGTAGACCGGCTTACTTTTCTGAAAATGAACAAGGCATGGATCTCACCTGAATTTGCCTGTCCGTTTTCAGATTAAATAACTGTTTGGCAACGTTTTCCATGTCTCCGGTTATGTTCATCTTTCTACCACCTGAACTCTACTCCCTGGGCTACAACACCGCCATTTGTTGATCGTAAGTAATTGGCAGGGGTACTGACTCCTGGCCAGCCTGGTTACAGCACGACAGCTGTTTCCTGGCAGTGTGAACGTCAATTATCCTCCAATAAGTTGTGCTGTCGTGTTGCATTCGGGTTAGCCGACTCTATGGTGCCTGCAGTTTAGGTGATTCCTATGTGTGCTGTGGGATATGTAAATAAAGTCGGTTTCCATTGTGACAATGGGATAAGCACCCACTGTAGGACTGTGTGATTCGGTAACTGCGGACGGCTTGCGTCCTGTCAACTTACATTTTCATGGGTGCGTTCTTCTACCCGTCCGGGGTCCAGTACCGTCAAGTGGTTCTCCCCAGTGCCTTTGGCCTAGGTGCCTCCATCTCCGTATCCGAGTTCCAGCAACGTCTGCTGGTCCTTGGTAGTGCTTTGGAGCACAGGTACCTCCTGCTTAGTAACCGTGTCACAGTAACGTCAGCTGGTACTCGGTTGTGACATTGCCTCTTTTCCTTCTGCTACCCGTCCGGGGTCCAGCACAGTCAGCTGGTCCTTGTTACTTCCATTGTCTCTTGCTCCATCTGATACCCGTCAGGGTTCCAGTAACGTGAGCTGTTTCTCGGAAATTAGACGACATTAAAGACCACCCAGAAGAAGATGACGACAACAAGGACGACGAGCATGAAGCCAACCAGGCTGAACACCATCACAAAGAAAAAATAAAAGATTACCAAGAAGAAGATCACCAACAGGACAAAGAAGGTTAAGACAAACTACAAGATACAGAACAAGAGACAGAAGAACAATAAGCAGAAGATCAAAAAGCAGAAGAACATGAAGTATAAGACCAAAATGAAGAGCAAAATATATGCTCTAAATTCTAAGCAGAAGAAGACTAAGCAGTGTATGGGGGTGAGTCCGTTCCTCCTCATGGTGCCCCTGGAAAATGCCTGCTGCTGCTGCAGGCTAAACTGAACACGGACAAATACTATTGTAATTTAAATCTTTTGTGACAGCAAGAACGGAAGGATGAACAATTCATACTTTTACAGATTACAAGTACAGGAATCTCTGTCACAAATAAGAATATGATGAAGAAGATGAAGAGGAAGAAGATGAAGAATTTGAATATGAAGAAGATTAATTAGTTTAATAATAACAATATGAGTAATGTAAACAAAAACATGAATAGCAAGAAGTTTAAGAAGAAGATTAAGAAGGTGAAGATGAAGAATAATTTGATGAGAAAGATGATGCTGCTGCTGAATATTATGAAGGATAAAGTGTGGCACTGGCAAAAGTTAAAAAGGTGAAGAGCATGGAAGTTGTGAAACATACATATTTGCCAAAATAGAAAAAAGGTTAACAACATTGTCAATTTGTTAGTCAATCCAAACGTATTTCCAAAAAAAAATATATTAATGCTATTCCAATGCATTGGGTTAAACATGTATGCCTTTATTGTCTCCTCAACCTCCCCCAATACATTCTACATTAGTCTTTGTTGTTTTCCTTCATGTACAATTAACCAACAAGGCAAGAATGGTTTTTTTTAATTTCGATATTTTGTTCCCATAGACTTACATGGGACTTCCGGTATCGAAATCGGATATCGACGATATTTAGTGCTATCGGCGATACAATTTCGATACGATATTTTTAGATATCGAGCAATATCGCTCAACACTAATAAAGAGTGATTTACAAAGTAAGGAGTGTTTTAGTTTTGTGTTTTATGGAATGCACAGTTCCCCAACCTCCTCACTTCCTTGTTGATGGGGCTCCTTCATGAGTGACTGTTTTGGTTTTATTACTTATTATGCTTTGCTTATATAGCGTTATCTTATTCCACAGCATTTTACATACATTATCATCACTGTCTCCATTGGGGCTTACAATTTGAATTCCCTTTCAGTATGTCTTAGAAGTGTGGGAAAAAAAACAGAGTGCCCAGAGGAAATCCACACAAACACGGGGAGAACATGCAAACTCCTTGCACTTGTTGTACTTGGTGGGATTTGAACCCAGGACCCCACCGCTGCAGTGCTAACCACTGAGCCGCCATGCTGGCTGAGCAGCATAATAGTTTTGCAGACCTGAATGTGCTATTGTGACTCACATTAAGCTTTATATAAAGTCTACGCTGTTATTTAGGAGAACTGCTCTGGTTAAGAAGCCAATGGGTTGGGGCCATAGGCTTCTGATTTTGCAGGAGGTGAGCAGCACTGTCAAGCTGACATTTTAAAAATTAACAGGCTAGATAGGTGGCTAGGATCTCAGGAGTTAACACTTCTCAGCCTGCAATGTAACTATTGTGCAATGTTAGACCAAGTTTTGGTGGTTGGTTTCCTTGGCATCAATAGGCAAACAATGTATGGTAATAGCTCTTATGGAAGCAGAATGACAGCAGATAGAGAAAGCTTATCAATTGCAAACTTGCAAAAAAGGATAATGGATAGCACAAATGGATAATTCAAACCAAGGAGCATACACCCAATAATATCACTATTTCACCCAGAAATTCAGATATCAGCCTAATAGAGGTATGTTCACATAGGTCAGGGACTCACCAGACTTGAGACCACCTTGATGATGGTTGGTGGGCTAATAATATTTGGCCAAATGTTATACTAAGCGTCTCAAATTTTTCCTTATACTCCAAAGCCGTATTTCTGTTCAAAATTTCACGTATTCCATGTTGTCATGCTTTAGTATGTTAGAGTGCAGCCTTTTTTTCGTATGTTGTACATGGGGGTAGCTCCCCTTGGTTTGCACCTAATTCACATTAGTCTGGATGTGCCAGTCAGTTTTTTTGTCTTTTGAATGTTAGCTTACTGACCGAGCACTCCGCCCCCACCAGGTGGTTTTAATTACAGCAGGTTCCTACTAAACCCATTAATGTAGGCATTTCTGACAGAGGTGTCCACATTTCACCCAGAAATTCAGATATCAGCCTAATAGAGGTATGTTCACATAGTTCAGGGACTCACCAGACTTGAGACCACCTTGACGATGGTTGGTGGGCTAATAATATTTGGCCAAATGTTATACTAAGCGTCTCAAATTTTTCCTTATACTCCAAAGCCGTATTTCTGTTCAAAATTTCACGTATTCCATGTTGTCATGCTTTAGTATGTTAGAGTGCAGCCTTTTTTTCATATGTTGTACATGGGGGTAGCGCCCCTTGGTTTGCACCTAATTCACATTAGTCTGGATGTGCCAGTCAGTTTTTTTGTCTTTTGAATGTTAGCTTACTGACCGAGCACTCCGCCCCCACCAGGAGGTTTTAATTACAGCAGGTTCCTACTAAACCCATTCATGTAGGCATTACTGACAGAGGTGTCCACATTTCACCCAGAAATTCAGATATCAGCCTAATAGAGGTATGTTCACATAGTTCATTGACTCACCAGACTTGATACCACCTTGACGATGGTTGGTGGGCTAATAATATTTGGCCAAATGTTATACTAAGTGCCTCAAATTTTTCCTTATACTCCAAAGCCGAATTGCCGTTCAAAATTTCACGTATTCCATGTTGTCATGCTTTAATATGCTAGAGTGCAGCCTTTTTTTCGTATGTTGTAGATGGGGGTAGCTCTCCTTGGTTTGCACCTAATTCACATTAGTCTGGATGTGTCAGTCAGTGTTTTTGTCTTTTGAATGTTAGCTTACTGACCGAGCACTCCGCCCCCACCAGGTGGTTTGAATTACAGCAGGTTCCTACTAAACCCATTAATGTAGGCATTACTGACAGAGGTTCAAACAATCTATAGTGGTAGGTGCCACATAGAGGAAGTGATACAGAGATATGTGGTGGCTTAAAATAGATAATTTTTATTAAACATTATTAAAACCATTAATAGTGAATACAGACAAAAGGGGAATATACAAAAATAGAATAAGGAGACCCAGTGACTGCTGTATATCAGTGCATACTTATGAATAATGTCTTGTCATTATTTAAAAGATTTGGCAGCCCAGTTTTTCAGAAAAAGAGGATTTCACCTTCATATGAGATGCAACAGTGTGCAAAAGGCTGCTATCACACTCACCAGTGTGATATGGGTGGAAGTGATAGACAAAATAAATGGTGACTTATTCACAAGCACTAAGTGCAATGCCTGATAGCGTGCAGAGGAGATAAATGTAGTTAGACCTAGGTATAATCACCACATCTAATAGGGAATCATAAGAATATGTAATCCCACTTACATAAAAAAGCCTGCACGCTGGATAACAGGAGGGAGGACAGCAGTAATGGATCACCTGGACGTGTGGCTTCTTCCGGGTGGGAGTGCCAGTCAGTTTTTTTGTCTTTCCACCATGATGATGACTCTCCATCTCCTTGTCCTCCTCATTCTCCTTCTCAGCTCATCTACATAGGATAGGAGGAAGTTTGTGTGGGTACTAGCCTCTGTTGTGCTAGCAACCAGCTTTTGTTCCTCTTCCTCAGCCTCCACCTCCACATTGATACCCAACCCGCTCGGAGAGGATGAGATGAGGCTGGACTGGGTAGTATCTCTTTGTCATGTCTTCCTCCAGCTCCACATGGGCTGCATGCAAAGCTTCATGTTTAATTGTCAGCAACAACTGTTTACATAGGCACAGAAGCGGGATCGTTGCACTGAATATGGCGTCATCACTGCTCACCATCTTTGTGGAGTCCTCAAAGTCTTGGACAACCACAAAAATGTCAGACATCTATGCCCACTCTTCATTTGTTATGTGCAGAGGCTGACGAGAATACAGAAGGGCATGTTGGAGAAGGTATTCAATAACTGGCCTCTGCTGCTCACAAAGCCTTGCCAGCATGTACAGTGAGGAGTTCCACTATCGTGGTCACGTCGCACACCAGTCATTGAGCTGACACTTTTATGCTCTGCTGCAGCAGTGCCATAACAGCGGCAGCTGACTTGCGGAAAGGGACGCTGACGTGGCATACCTTGACCAGAAGCTCTGGCAAATCTGGATAGATTTCCAGAAATTGCTAAACTACCAAGTTGAGCACATGGGCCAAGCACGGTATGTGTGTGAGCTTGCAAAGATTCACAGCCGCCACTAGGATAAAGCCATTATCACACAAGATCATGCCTGGTTGTAGGTTCAGCAGCGAGAGCCACAGATGGCTGCTCAAACTTAAAAATTATACTATATAAAACTGGTATCGCTTTAATTGCACTGACCCGAAGAAAAAAATAATCCACTCACTTATACCGCATGAGGAACGGCATAAAAAATAAAAACCAATTCTGCACCTGCTGTTGATTTGTTTATTCTGCTTCCCAAAAATCGCAGTAAGGCTTGGCACACATTTATGCTGCACTCTACGCTGAGCGCTTACACCAGGGTTTCTGCACAAATCTATGAAATACGTGATTCAGACAGAACCCCTGGAGGAAGATTTCCTATAATGAGGCAGGAGGCACTGTGGACGCAGTCTGACTGGTGATCCTGCGGTATCAGTCTTTTTAGGCGTGCGTAAAAATGCGGTCGACCACAGTTTTGTGCACCTCTGAAAAAAGGACAACTCTGAACAGAGGCCAGATGGAGTCCAGAGTAACTGTTGCTTCATTGTAGTGAATGGATCCCTCAAGAGTTTCATCTGAGTCATGTCATTCGAAGATTTAGATGGAAACCTCGCTAGAAGTGCCCCTAATGTTATGCAAAATTTTCCCAATAAAAGGATCAACTCAATCCAAAAAACAAGCAAGTCTCTACTCGGGTACGTCATCTGTTAACGGAAATATAGGGGGCTTCCACGTTACTGGTAATAGGAAGGTTCTGAAAAAGAACTAGCGCTCTTCACCCCCAAAAGAAATCCAGCTAATTCTGCAATCCCAAATCCAAATGCCATCTCCCTTCTGAGTCCCAGTGTGCCAAAACCACATTTAGCGTCCACATGTATGGCATTTCTGTAGCGATGAGAGCCTGCCTAATTTACGGGTGCATGTGTCCAGAAGGATGAACTGGGCATAATGTTTTGAGCACTACAATAGCAAAGTTGCAATTTTCACGCAACAATTTCCAAAGCTGCATGTTTATGGAAAACACCAATGGAGTTAAAATCATCACTTCACTTGTAGATAAATTCCCAAAGGGGTATAATTTCCAAAATGAGGTCACTTGAGGGGGGTAATTTTTTTCTCCTCTACTCAATGGTATAAAATTCTGTGACCCACCTGTGGTAACAATAGGATCACTGCACCCTTACATAAATTAACTGAGAGATGTAGTTTGAAAAAATTAGGTCACTTATGGAGGATTCTGCTGTTCTGGTACCTCAAATGTTCTACCAGTGGATCATGCACCCACAAACCATAACCGTAAAATCTGAACAAAATTATGGATGGTACCCCTTCCCTTCTGAACTTTGCACTGTGACTCAAACGTAGTTCCCAAATACATGTAGGGTATTGTCACACTCAAGAGAAATTGCACAACAAACTGAGGTCCATTTTTCCTACTAGCCTTTATAAAAATTAAAAATTTGCCTTAAATAACATTTTTAGCTGTAAAAATGTAATTATTCTTTTTTTCACCGCCCAATGGTATAAATTTCTGTGAGGCACATGAAGTGTCAACATGCTCACTTCAACCGTAGATGAACTCATTGAGGCTAGTTTCACACTAGCGTTTGACCGACCTGCGCACGGCCGCAGCTAAGCTCCGCCCGTCAGCCACGCCTCCTCCTGGCCGCTCCGCCTATCGGCGTATGATGTTGCATGCGACCTGCGTACCCTATTTTTAGCATTGGGTACGCAGGCCGTGCGCAGGTATGCGTTTGCCGATGCATGCGTCCTTTTGACGGTGCGCCGAGTGCACCAAAATGCAACAGTGCGTTGGGCGTGGGTCGGCGCATCGTCAAAAGGACGCATGCGCCAGCAAACGCATACCTGTGCACGGCCTGTGTACCCAGTGCTAAAGATCGGGTACGCAGGTCGCATGCAGCGTCATGCGCCCATACGCAGAGCGGCCAGGAGGAGGCGTGGCTGGGGCGGAGCTTAGCGGCGGCCGTGTGCAGATCGACGCAGGTCGGTCAAACGCTAGTGTGAAACTAGCCTGAGAGGTGTAGTTTGCAAAATGATGTCACTTATGCTGCTGCTGTAATGGCACCTCGGGTCCTCTGCCAATGTGACTTGGCGCCCTCGAACCATTCCAGCAAAATCTGAACTATAGTATGGCACTTCTTCCCTTCTGAGCTTTGTATTGTGCCTCAAAAGGAGGTTTCAACCACATATGGGGGATCTGTGTACTCAGGAGAAACTGCACAACACATTGTATGGTGCAATTTCTCCTATTACCCTTGTGAATTTTGCATTCAAAAGTCAAATGATGCTCCCTCCCTTCCGAGCCCTGCCGTGCAAGCAAATAGTAGTTTTCCTTCACATATCGGGTATCGGCATGCTCAGGAGAAATTGCAGAACAAATTTTGAGGTTAATTTTCTCCAGTTACCTTTGTGAAAATCTAGAAATTTGGGTCTAAAGTAAATTTTTTGTGAAAACAAGTTCACTTTTTTATTCCATATTGCTTCAGTTCCTGTGAAGTACCTGAAGGGTTAATAAACTTCTTGAATTTGGTCTTGAACACCTTGAGAGGTGCAATTTTTAGAATACTGTCAATTTTGAGTATTTTCTGTCATATAGGCCTCTCTCTGATTCTCTGACTCTCTGATTTAAGTGCATAAAAATAAAAAGTTTGAAAAATTCCTAAGTTTTCCTCAAAAGTTCTGATTTTGTTCACAAATAAATGGAATTCATATCGAACAAATTTTACCACTATCATGAAGTACAATATGTTATTACCTCATAAAGCGGCACTGGTCACAATTGTAAAATTTGGCCTGGTCATGAAAGTGAAACAGGCTTGGGGAGTGAAGGGCTTAAATAAATACACTGCTCAAAAAAATAAAGGGAACACTCAAATAACACATCCTAGATCTAAATGAATGAAATATTCCAGGCCTCCATTGGTTCAAAAATTTGATTTCCATTGATGATTTTTGAGTGATTATGTTGACAGCACATTCAACTTTGTACACAACAAAGTATTCAATGAGAATATTTCATTCATTTAGATCTAGGATCTGTTATTTGAGTGTTCTCTTTATTTTTTTGAGCAGTGTAGTTAAAAGTAAGTTGTTTGTTAAGTTCAGAAGGTGATGTGTTTTTCAGATGATTAATCCATTTGGTTTTGCACTGTAAAATGGACCTATCCCAACACCCTCTTGTGATGAAACGGGCACACGGTCCGCCACACGGTAGCCCGGGTATCACGACTTGTGATCCCTCCGTGCCGCAAATGTGACGAAAACGCGCACACACACGACGGCTGCTGCCGTCCGACCCAGTAAACTGCAGGGATTTATAATTATCCCACTTCCCTTTAGGAACTTGCAGCTCTCTGGCGCCCCCTTACCCTCAGGTCAGTCAGTGTACTGCACCTAGGATAATTAGTCGCCAGACGGGTCACTTGGATGTGTGCTGGCTATTGGGCACGCTGCAGTGAGGGAATTATAATTACTCCGGGCCGCGGCCAGGCAATACACTTATAAAACCCGCTCCGTCACTGCCAGCGCCACCCAATAGATTAACACTTTACACCCCTTCCTTTTAAGCTGCCACCAGCTACGGTTTACTTTAGGAACAATTTATCAAGAGGGTCCGTAGCAACCCCAAAACAGTAGCGTAGTACTTCAGGAACGTGCAAATTCGTTTATAGAGCAGGAGAATCAAACTAATAATTTTATAGGTTTATTCCTTAAAAACAGGCAGTGCTTATACAATATAAAAAGATGTAACAAGCTGAGGCAATATAGTTATGTACAAGGCAGTTAGAAAATAAAATAGGATTAAAAGTGGAAAAACTCACATGGTAGTTACAGGCAAGACTGGCTGGGGAGGAGCCACACGTCATAGTTCATTTGCAGATCTCTTAGTCAGGACATCACAGCATGGACTGAACAAGGGGGCTCACCACAAGACTTATACCTGTGGGCTGCTGACCTCACAAAAGGGGATGGTTTTTCTGGCCACCTCCCAGGCTAAAAGTCATGGTTTAAGCTCTGGAAGATTATCAGGAGCATATTTCATCCTGAGAACCTCGCAGAAGAGTGGCAGACCTATCAATGAGCTTACTTTAAAATGACGGTTCCAATGAGCCCAAACTTGGAGGAAATAGTTCATGGGGATCCGAGAATTCCATTTCTCTGGTTCTGTTGGAGTCACGGGTTCACCAGCACCACGGGAACGATGCCCGTCGGCGCATGGTTCAAAACAGTGACTCTCGTGTCTCTGACGCAACTTCCCACCGTGTTATAAGCCAAAAGAATGAATCCTCATAATGGCCGCCCTGGAGGGACAGCACATGTGAAGACAATGGGGACCCCTGCGGTGAGGCGGGAAACTCCAACGCTGGCAGGGCGCTACGGAGGCATGACTTGTCGGTAATCCGACATGCGCACCTCAGCGGGTTCGCCACGTCGTGATAACCCATCAGCATTCCCATGATCGCTGCCTTTCTTGTGTTGTACGGCAAAATCATACTGCTGTAGGGCAAGGCTCCAGCGTAGCAACCTACCATTGGTTCCGGACACTGTGTGCAGCCAGCTCAGAGGGTTGTGGTCGGTGACCACCTTGAAGGTGCGCCCGTACAGGTAGGGCTGCAAACGTTGCAGTGCCCAGACCATGGCCAGGCACTCCTTCTCGATGGTGGAGTATGCTACTTCCCTTGGCAGAAGTTTCCGGCTCAGGTACAACACGGGGTGTTCCTGGTTCCCCGAATCAACCTGGCTGAGTACAGCACCTTGGCCAAATTCGCTGGCGTCAGTCTGTACCAGGAATGGCCGACTGCTGTAGACGGCTTTCAGCACAGGAGAGCTGCACAGGGCTGTTTTCAAAGCTCGGAATGCCGCCTCACAGCCATCTGTCCAGCTGACTGTTTGGGGTAGACCGCCCTTGGTGAGGTCCGTCAAGGGTTTTGCAATGGCGCTATAGTTCGGTACGAAACGCCTATAGTACCCTGCAGTGCCCAGGAAGGACTTCACCTGCTTTTTGGTCCTGGGGGTGGGCCAGGACACGATCGCGTCCACTTTCTCGGGCTCTGGCCTCATGGAACCCCCGCCTACCCGGTGCCCCAGGTAGTGGACCTCCCTCATGCCCATCTGGCATTTTCCCAGCTTGATGGTCAGACCTGCCTGGCGAATACGCTTGAGCACCTCCTGGAGATGCTGAAGGTGTTCCTCCCAGGTGGAACTGAAGACGGCAATGTCGTCCAGGTACGCCACAGCGTACTCCTCCAGTCCCTGAAGCAGGTGGTTGACCATCCGCTGAAAAGTGGCAGGGGCATTCTTCATGCCGAAAGGCATGACCGTGGACTCGTACAGTCCAAAAGGGGTGATAAAGGCGGATTTCTCCTGCGCCGCAGGGCTCAGGGAATCTGCCAGTATCCCCGGCTTAAATCCATGATGGATATGTACTTGGCATTCGCCAACCGCACCAGCAGATCCTCGATGCGTGGCATTGGGTGCGCATCAGAGGTAGTGATGGCGTTGAGCCCCCTGTAGTCCACGCAGAACCGGGTGGTCCGATCCCTTTTTGGCACGAGAACTACAGGTGAGGCCCACGCGCTTTTGGACGGCCGGATCACCCCCAGCTGCAACATCTCCTGGATCTCCTGGCACATAATCTGCTGCACTTCCTCAGAGATCCGATAAGGTGTCCGCCATAACGGGGCGTGATTCCCGGTGTCCACCTCGTGGACTGCCAACTTGGTTCTTCCGGGTCGGTTAGTGAACTCGGCCCGGAAGGGTTCCAGAGTGGTCAGCAACTGCAACCGCTGGGAGGCGGTTAGCGAGGCATTTACCTCCAGGTCCTCAATGGACCCATTGGCCTTGGCTTGGGCCAGCATGTCCAGGAGGGGATCCTCCTCCCCATCCTCGGGCAGGTTGCAGACCGGTAGGACGCAGGCTTCACGTTCGTGATGGGCCTTCATCATGTTGACGTGAAAGGCCCTGCGCCTACCCCGAGTGTGGTCAAGCGTGACCACGTAGGTGACTGGGTTGAGCCGTTGGTGCACGACGTACGGGCCTTCCCAGGCTGCCTGAAGCTTATCCTTTGGTACAGGGACCAGCACCCACACCTTTTGACCCACCTGGTAGGTCCGCTCCCGGGCGTTCTGGTCGTACCAGTGCTTCTGGTCAGCCTGAGCCTGCGTCATGTTGTCATGCACCAACTGCATCAAGGTTTGCATCTTGTCGCGGAAGCGCATGACATAATCCACGATGGACACTGATGTGGGGTTTGGCTCATCTTCCCAGGATTCTCTTATCAACCCGAGGGGTCCCCGGACTCGCCTGCCATACAGGAGCTCAAAGGGGGAGAACCCCGTCGAGGCCTGCGGGACTTCTCTGTAGGCAAACAGCAGTGTGGGTGGTACCGCTCCCAATCGCGTCCCTGGGTCTCAACCAGCATGCGGAGCATCTGTTTGAGGGTACCGTTAAAGCGTTCACACAAACCATTGGTCTGTGGGTGATACGCACTCGATACCATACGCGTCACCTGCATTTTGCTGCAGAGAGCCTTCATTAGGCGAGACATAAATTGGGTCCCTCGATCGGTAAGCATCTCCCTGGGAAATCCTACCCGTGAAAAGATGGTCACCAGTGCATCCGCCACCTTATCTGCCTTAGTTGAGGACAGAGCTACTGCCTCCGGGTACCGGGTAGCGTAGTCTACCACAGTAAGGATGTATTGCTTTCCAGAGCGGCTGGGGACGGCCAGCGGGCCCACAATGTCCACCGCGATCCTCTGGAAAGGCTCCTCTATCACTGGCAACGGGATCAGGGGAGCCTTAAGAGCAGGCCCCACCTTCCCCACTCTTTGACAGGTGATACAGGAGCGGCAGTAGTTAGTCACATCTGTCCCCATCTTGGGCCAATAGAAGTGTTGAGACAGCCGTGCCTTAGTTTTGCTGATCCCCAAGTGTCCAGCGAGTGGAATCTCATGGGCAATCCTCAACTCACCTCGGAACTGGTGCGGGACGACCAGCTGTTTTTCCCTCAACCACTCCTTTTGGGAATCTCCGGGTACTGTCTCCCGGTACAGCCTTCCTCGTTCCCAGAACACCCTCTCCTTATCAGTCACGGAGGTGGGCGTCTCGGCGAGGTGCCTCAAGTTCTCCAGGCTCGCATCTGAGTGCAGAGCGGCCTGGAACTCCTGGCTGGAGGCAGCCAGAAGTGACGTGAGGGTTCCTTCCTCACTGGGACCCTCTGGGACCGGCTCTGGGTCCACCTCTGGTTCAGTCTCTCCTGTAGCGAAGGAGGGTCCAGATGGCAGGGCGCTACCTGCGATCCGGGCACTCTGACTGCGGGTGACAGCAGCTACATATGCAGTCTCCCCGGGGATTTCTATAGACCCATCAGCCTGCGCTGCTATGGGCTCTACCTCCCCATCCACCCCCAACACTTCAGGAGCAGTGCTACTTATGGGCCAGTTACCTTCCTCGGTGGCACTGGTCAGTGTCATGGCGTCACCTTCCTCACGGTTCCCATGCACCTCCCCATTTCCTTGAGCACTATCGCTTGCTCCTGCTAGGGGTTCCTCAGCCGTCTCACTCCGCAGAGCGACGTGGCTGAACGCTCCTGTACCTGTGGACACATCTACCACTTCAGAGAAAGGGTTAACAGGTTCAGATGGCACAGATACATCACTATCAGCATCATTCCTAGGGAAAGAAAGGTTATCAGTTGCATAATCACTTCTCAAAGCATTGGCAGGTAACACATTCAGTTTCCCATCATCTTCAACATCAACATCATGGTTAACGTTAACCTTATTATCAGATTGGGGAGGGGTGTCAGGGACATAGTACGCGACCATCCTCCCTAGATTAGTCCCCAATAAAACATCAGTGGGCAGGTTTTCGGACACCCCCACTTTCTTCACCCCGCTCCCGGCACCCCAGTCAATGAAAACCCGGGCTATCGGCAAGGGGTAGTGGACGCCCGCAATCCCGGTGACAGTTAGGGTTTTCCTCGGAATCAACTCTTCAGGGGCCGCCAGTTCGGGTCGGATGAGGGTTCGTTCAGCCCCGGTGCCCTTGAGGCCTGTAGCAAGACGGGCCCCCACGCGGACGGGCTGCACGTTGCCATCAACCCTCCCCACCACACCACCCACCAAAAGAACAGAGGCGTTGGGCCCGGAGGCCTTGGCTGGGGGTTCTTCTGCCTCTCCGGACAGGTGGCGCTGATGTGTCCAGTCCTTTTACAGGAGAAACACTGGCGGGGTCTGATGTAGGCCTGGTGCTGGCAAAGGGGATAGTGCCTCCAGAGGGACGACTGGCAGGGGCACAGGGGTTGGTTGCAGGCTTATCCCCTCCCCAGCGGGCGGCGACGGGCTTCCGCACCTCGGGTTTCCGGTTGGCCTCATAGCTGTCGGCGATCCGTGCTGTTGTGACCGCGTCCTCCGGTTCTCGGTCCAGGATGAACTGTCGGACCTCAGCTGGGCACAGATGCAGGAACTGGTCTTTGATCATCAGGTCTCTCAGCTCCTCAAAGGTGTCAACTGACAGTCCATGGATCCACTGGTCAAAGTGGTTCCTGAGTCCTTGCACCACATCGCTATAACTGTCGTGTGGGCCACGTTGGAGGTTCCGGAACTTCTTTCGGTATACCTCAGGGGTTAGCTGGTACTTGGCAATCAGGGCCTGCTTGATGGCCTCGTAGTCACTGTCTTGATCTGACGTGAGGGAAGCAAACGCCTCCAAAGCTTTGCCCTTTAGCCCGGGGGTCAAGTACCTGGCCCATTGGTCGGCAGGCAGCCGGTACTGTCTGCAGACTTTCTCAAAGGCCCGCAGAAAAGTGTCCAAGTCTCCGTCCTTTTCCATCACGGGAAAGTGCTCCGGCCGGGGCTTCGGACTCTGAGAACTGCTGGGTGTACCGCTCAGGGCTGTGGAGGGCGTTGCCCCTTGTCTGAGCAGCTCCAGTTCATGGGCTCTCTGAGCTTCCTGCTCGGCTCTCTCAGCCTCCCACTCGGCCTCTCGCTGGGCTTGGCGCTCGGCTCTCAGCCTCCCGCTGGGCTTGGCGCTCGGCTCGGGCCTCCTGCTGGTATTGCTGAATCAGCTTCAGGCGCTCCTCCCGGTCGTCGGTGGGGAGTCCCTCCAGGGCCGCCTGCAGGTAAGGGTCCAACCCGCCCTGGGTGTAAGCATGCAGGGTTTGGGCCTCTGCTGCAGCACCACCTTGACTTGGGCCGGCTTCTGTGCCCTCCTCGCTCTCAGCGTGGTCGTGTGCCATCAGGACCTTGATCAGTTGAGCTTTGGTTTGGCCCATGGGGTCAAGGCCTCGGGAAATGCTTATTCCAGCAAGAGTGTCCCTTTTCTGCAGTTTACACCACGCTTCTCCCATCCTCGCCATTGCCAAATAAAAGATAGGATAGAAAAACAAAGAGAAGGGAGGGGTAACCGCAAGTACACACAATTGTCTCAGGACTAATAAACACCGAGTCTGTTCTCCAAAACTTTAGTTGCAGGGTCCCTGAAGAACCGTGCAAGTTTTTTAATGAATGGAATGATTGCTCAAACCAGATCACTAATGCTCTATAATCCCACCGCTGCCACCACATGTGATGAAACGGGCACACGGTCCGCCACACGGTAGCCCGGGGTATCACGGCTTGTGATCCCTCCGTGCCGCAAATGTGACGAAAACGCGCACACACACGACGGCTGCTGCCATCCGACCCAGTAAACTGCAGGGATTTATAATTATCCCACTTCCCTTTAGGAACTTGCAGCTCTCTGGCGCCCCCTTACCCTCAGGTCAGTCAGTGTACTGCACCTAGGATAATTAGTCGCCAGACGGGTCACTTGGATGGTGCTGGCTATTGGGCACGCTGCAGTGAGGGAATTATAATTACTCCGGGCCGCGGCCAGGCAATACACTTATAAAACCCGCTCCGTCACTGCCAGCGCCACCCAATAGATTAACACTTTACACCCCTTCCTTTAAGCTGCCACCAGCTACGGTTTACTTTAGGAACAATTTATCAAGAGGGTCCATAGCAACCCCAAAACAGTAGCGTAGTACTTCAGGAACGTGCAAATTCGTTTATAGAGCAGGAGAATCAAACTAATAATTTTATAGGTTTATTCCTTAAAAACAGGCAGTGCTTATACAATATAAAAAGATGTAACAAGCTGAGGCAATATAGTTATGTACAAGGCAGTTAGAAAATAAAATATGATTAAAAGTGGAAAAACTCACATGGTAGTTACAGGCAAGACTGGCTGGGTGAGGATTCAAGCAGCTGACAGCACTTGGGAGTTAGCACGGATGCACGTTCAGGCGTTCAAGGATCCAAATGAACAACAGTCCAACGAAAAAATAGGAATAGCATCCAATCCAGGTGAAGTATAACAAGTCTTTATTCAGCCACCATAAAATACGACGTTTCGGCCATTTTCAGGCCTTTATAAAGGCCTGAAAATGGCCGAAACGTCGTATTTTATGGTGGCTGAATAAAGACTTGTTATACTTCACCTGGATTGGATGCTGTTCCTATTTTTTCGTTGGCTGGGTGAGGAGCCACACGTCATAGTTCATTTGCAGATCTCTTAGTCAGGACATCACAGCATGGACTGAACAAGGGAGCTCACCACAAGACTTATACCTGTGGGCTGCTGACCTCACAAAAGGGGATGGTTTTTCTGGCCACCTCCCCAGGCTAAAAGTCATGGTTTAAGCTCTGGAAGATTATCAGGAGCATATTTCATCCTGAGAACCTCGCAGAAGAGTGGCAGACCTATCAATGAGCTTACTTTAAAATGACGGTTCCAATGAGCCCAAACTTGGAGGAAATAGTTCATGGGGGATCCGAGAATTCCATTTCTCTGGTTCTGTTGGAGTCACGGGTTCACCAGCACCATGGGAACGATGCCCGTCGGCGCATGGTTCAAAACAGTGACTCTCGTGTCTCTGATGCAACTTCCCACCGTGTTATAAGCCAAAAGAATGAATCCTCATAATGGCCGCCCTGGAGGGACAGCACATGTGAAGACAATGGGGACCCCTGCGGTGAGGCGGGAAACTCCAACGCTGGCAGCTCAGATACACTAAGCCTGTGTGCAGGGTTGGGGGTTGATGAGAAGCGTGAGAGAGGGAGGGGGGAAGACTTTGCTCTGTGGGCTGTCAGCAGTAAAAAAAAAAAGATGAGGACTGTAGTTCTGCACAGCACAAGACATGGAGCTTCCAGTATCATCACACCTCTTCTGGGATAAGGAGGGGGAAAGGTAGGGGAGGGCTTTCAATTTGGTCTATCCCCACAAACTTAATTGAAAAGATATCTACCTTGTCTACCACATCTGCATACCTGCCCAGTGGGGTATTCTACCTGCCCAATGGGGTGTTCCTATTTTTATTTATGTCACAAATGTTCCCCTATTCTTTTTCTAAACTCTTCATCTTGCCAATGTATTCTAAGCCACAGTGTTTATACTGAACACCCTTAGTCCGATAATTAATAAAAGGATTTGATCTTATAACTCTCCCCTGTAACTATACTGTAGGTTTTCCCTACAGCAATCGCTTTGCAGGCCACAGTTATTACATTTGTATTAATAATAATTTTATTTCTATAGTGCCGACATATTCCGCAGCACTTTTCATTTTACAGGGACTTGTACAGACAATAGACATTACAGCATAACAAACACATAGATCAAAACAGATACCAAGAGGCATGAGGTCCCTGCTCGCAAGCTTACAATCTATGAGGACAAAGGGGAGACATGGAAGGTGGATGGTAACAATTGCTTTCGTTGTTCAGACCAGCCAAAGTGTAAGAATTGGGTGTTCATGTAATGCTGCATGAACCGGTTATCAGCTTAAGTATGTAACAATACAGACACAGAGGGCTATTAAATGCATAAAGCATGCGAGAACATGATGCGAGGAACCTGGTTATGGTAAAAAATTTTGAATGGGCAAAACAGGGAAATTTACGTTAATGCGTTGAGGCGGTAGGTCAGTCTGAACAAATGCGTTTTTAAGGCACGCTTAAAACTGTGGGGATTGGGGATTAATTGTATTACCCTGGGTAGTGCATTCCAAAGAATTGGCGCAGCACATAAAAAGTCTTGAAGACGGGAGTGGTAGGTTCTGATTGAGCATGTTAACCTCAGGTTATTGGCAGAATGGAGGGCACGGGTAGGGTGGTAGATTGAGACGAGGGAGGAGATGTAGGGTGGTGCTGAGCCATGGAGTGCTTTGTGCGTGAGGGTAATAAGTTTGTACTGATTCTGGAGTGGATTGGTAACCAGTGTAATGATTGGCACAAGGTAGAGGCATCGGTGTAACGATTAGTGAGGAATATGATCCTGGCTGCAGCATTCAAGACAGATTGGAGAGGGGAGAGTTTGGTAAGAGGGAGACCGATTAGTAGAGTTACAATAGTCCAGATGAGAATGAATAAGAGAAACAGTAAGAGTTTTTGCAGAGTCGAAAGTAAGAAAGGGTCGAATTCTAGAAATGTTTTTGAGGTGCAGATAACAAGAGCAAGCCAGTGATCTGATGTGGGGGGGTGAATAAAAGCTCAAAATGAAGTATGACCCCCAAGACAGCGGGCATGTTGCTGGGGAGTAATCACTGGTGTTTTCTGAAAAAGGCAGGCGTGATATTAGAAGTGTATAATTTGGTCTCATCAGCATAGAGATGGTAGTGGAAACCAAGTCTACTGATTGTTTGACCAATAGGGGCAGTATATAACCGATCCTTGAGGAACCCAAACAGTAAGGGGAAGATGAGAGGAGGAGTAGCCAGCAAAAGATACAGTGAATGAGCGGTCAGAGAGATTGGAGAACGGTGTTCTTGAGGTAGATGGAGCGGAGCATAGTGAGGAGGAGCTGATGATCCACAGTGTCGAATGATGCAGAGAGATCCAAGAGAATTAGCATGGAGTAGTACCCTGTTGTGGTCCCTGTTAGCCACATGTTATGCCTAGGTGAGGTGAAATGACTATGCACCAGCCTATCTTTGAACCCCTTTGTGATTGAGCCAATTTTGACCTTAATGACCTGGCCAGTGTCACTTTATGTGGTTATAACTCTGGAACTCTTCAACGTATCCCACCGATTCTGTTTTTTGTGACATATTGTACTTCATAATACTGGTAAAATTTGTTCGACATGACTTGCGTTTATTTAAAAAATGTTGCAATTTTCAAACTTTTAATTCTTATGCCCTAAAATCAGAAAGTTTTGTTACACAAAATAGTTAATAAATAACATTTCCCACAAGCCTACTTTACATCTGCATCATTTGTTAAACATTTTTTTGTTAGGAAGTTAAAAGGGTGAAAAATTGACCAGCATCTTCTTATTTTTCCAATAAAATACATAATAGAAAATACCCAAAAGTTACACCATTCTAAAAACTTCACTCCTCAAAGTATTCAAAACAACATTCACGATGTTTACTAACCTTTCAGGTGCTTCACAGGAACTAAAGCAATGTGGAAGTAAAAAATTAACATTTAAATTTTGCTTCACAAAAATTTTACTTTAGCTTCAAATGTGTTATTTCCACAAGGGCAACAGGAAAAAAATGGACCCTAATATTTGTTGTGCAATTTCTCCTGAGTATGCCAATACCCCATATCTGATACACTGTTTTGGCACACAGCAAAACTCAGAAGGGAAGGAGCACCATTTGACTTTTTGAACACAAAAACGGCTGGAATAGAGAGTGGACGCGATGTTGCGTTTGGAGATTCCCTGATGTGTCTAAACAGTGGAAAACACGCACAAGTGACCCCATTTTGAAAACTAAACCCCTCAAGGAATTCATCTAGAGTGTAGTGAGTATTTTGAACCATAGGTGCCTCTCAGAAATTTATAACATTGAGACATGGAAACATGACATTTTGGTGGTAAAAAAAGGTAATTTTTGTATTTGATGCAAATTTGTCAGGTACACACGATTTAATAGGTTAAACTAGACCATGCAATTTATTGCACAATTTCTTCCGAATGTGGTGCTGCCCTATATGTTGTCAGAAATTACTGTTAGTCCACACGTTAGGGCTGAGAAGGAAGGAGCTCTATTTGGCTTTTGGAGCACAGATTTTGCTAGAATAGTTTCTAGGCGACATTTGCGGAGCCCTGAAGGTGCCAGAACAGAAAAACCCCAAAAGTGAACCTACTGTAGAAACTGCACTAATAAATTCATCTACGGCTTCAGTGACTATTTTGTAACATCTACGTCCGGCTTTATTCTTGAGAATTGCAAATCTGCCAGTTTAGTGCCCATACATTGTGCCTCAACGCAGTGTAGAGCCCCCATATTTTGTAGCTCCCCATACATTGTGCTCAGCTTGTGCTTATGGCAATACACACCCATAAGTTAAGTGTCTTCTCCTCACTACATTAATGCCAAACATGTGGCCGCTTACAGTGGTTTAGGCACAGTGGGTCTCAGACGTCATTTGGAAGCACAGAATTCACTGGATTTTATTTGAGGGGGACTGGAGCCATGTCGCTTTTCTAGAGTCTTTGTTCTACATAACGTGGGAACCCCCTATAGTTCCAGTGACAGATGATGGACCTGAGTGGGGGCTGGTTTTGTGCAGGATAAATTAGGGTTTTTATAGGTATCATTTTGGGGTACACAACATTTTTTATCACTCCGGAGGGACGTAATGGAAAATGCGATTCGGACTAAACCCCCACAGTACCACCCAACATGAGGCAGAAGGAAACACTTCATACTCCGTTTAGCGTCTGCGCCGGTGTTATCCATCTTTTTAAGCATTCACAGATCTGTTTTCGCCCTCACTTCTGTGCTAAAAACACACCTTAAATGATGGGACACCGCCGTAACACAGACCAGTCCAAAGTGGCTCCATCTGCCTCATAAGTGAGTGGTTCCGTCCGGGGCTTTGTCTGCATAGCGGTTTTGGGGAATTTACACTGAATCCCTGACGTAAGTGCTCACCGGAGAGCACAGGATAAATGTGAGCTGAGCCTTATTCCGATTTTCGGGAAGTAGAATGAACAAATAGAAAGCAGTACAAGAATAGTCATTTTTGCGCAGTTCACCGTGCGGTATAAGTGATAAGGCAGATTTATTACAGTGATACCAGATTTATATAGGTTTTTTTTTTTAGGTTTTGCTGACATCATACAGTAAAAATGCTTTTTTATAAAAAAAAAGTTTTTCTTTTCACTATATTCTGAGAGCTGTAACATTTTATTTTTTGTTGAACAGAGCTGTATGAGGGCTTATTTTTGTGGCAAGAGTTTTAGATTTTTTGGTAACATTTTGGGGTACATAATATTTTTTGATCGCTTTTTCTTCAGATTTTTCAGACATAGGATGAACAAAAAACAGCAATTCAGTTATTGGTTTTATTTTTTGCACCGTTCACCAAGCGGTAAAAGTGATAAGCCCATTTGTTTGTCAGGTCAGTATCATTACAGCGATACCAGATTTATATTGCTTTTTTATGCTTTATGCTTTGCTATTTTTACACACAAACAATATTTTACAAAAATGAATTTGTTTTTGTCATTCTGAGAGCGGTAACTTTTTTTTACTTATTGGCCAAATGAGCCATATTAGGGCTTGTCGTTTGTAGGACTGTTTGTCGTTTTCATTTATACCATTTCTTTTTAGATATGACTTTTTGATTACTATTTTTTTTCCACTTTTTTGTAAGTCACTCTGATAAAAATGCTACATTTTTGTTATGTTTTTTTATGGTGTTCACCAAATGGAATAAACAATGAACACTGCCGAACGTCATAAGAGTCAATGGGCGTAGAAATTACCGAATATTTCAGAACCAATCATAAGACAAACATTTGCCACGAATAGTGTTCGAATATGGCAAAATCAGATTCGGGGACTAAATACGAACAAATTCGCTCATCTCGTCATCACATGACCTCAGGGTACTGTGGTAACCATCGGGACCAGTGATTCTCATTGCGGGGGTTCAATGGTTACTAAAGAGGTCTTGTGACACCCTGACAACTTAAATACCACTCACGATTGACAGCAGTATTTAGGGGTTAAATTGGCCCCAATCTGTCACAAAACCATCCGGGTCCGATACTGCATGGTGTCAGCTGTCATGCAAAGCTGACACCCGTGGGAATCGCCACCGCAGAACGGCACTCTTCCCTTATTTCCCCATCGCAGTTTTAAAATGGCAATGAGTGAATAAGGTCCATTAACGATCACTGTTTTAATGCGTATAGGCGGTTGTTTAGGGTTTAAAGATCTCCCCTTCTTAAAGGTGGTTTGGGGGTTAGGTGCAATCAAGTCGTCAACATCCTTATCCATTTGGAGGATGGATTACTATTTACTTAAGATAGATCTTAACTCTTGGGCCTCATTATTAAATGTTGTGATGAAGCAAAAACCTGATTTATCACTTGACTTTTTCGAGGTGGCTCCTTCTAAAGCCTTATCAATTAGCTAGAGAAGCTACAGAAAGCATCTCTACCTCTGAAAGACTTGACATATCCATGTATTAGACACCTCATAGATCTCAAAACATTTCCTGCAAGGTTCCCCAACAGAGTGCAGTTTTCTGAGGTTCCCAGCAGTGAGAACTGGTGATCAGTATATTTTTAAGGAAACCATTTAACAAAACACGGTAATTATACCGACCGGTAATTGTGTTTCCAGGAATCCATCCTGACAGCACCATGGAGGACGTCCTTCTTATCCACAGTGGGACAGGAAACCGCGAGAGTTTAAAAGGACCCTCCCACTACCACCCTTCAGTGATTTTCCAAAGTAACACCTCTGGATGGATGCAAAAAAGAATTTTATTCAAACGACATTTCCTACAAATGTTACATCACATCGGTATGGAATGATCTGCGATAGGGAGGGAACTGATAGTGCTATCAGAATGGATTCCTGGAAACACAATTATTGGTAGGTCTAATTACCATTTTCCAGGTCACCACCTGACAGCACCATGGAGAAATACCAAAGCATAATAATCCTAGGGCGGGACTACTGCAGTACCTTCCTACCGAAGGCTAATTGTGTCGACATCACATCTAGTTTATAATATTCGGTAATTTCTACGCCCATTGACTCTTATGACGTTCGGCAGTGTTCATTGTTTATTCCATTTGGTGAACACCATAAAAAAACATAACAAAAATGTAGCATTTTTATCAGAGTGACTTACAAAAAAGTGGAAAAAAAAATAGTAATCAAAAAGTCATATCTAAAAAGAAATGGTATAAATGAAAACGACAAACAGTCCTACAAACGACAAGCCCTAATATGGCTCATTTGGCCAATAAGTAAAAAAAAGTTACCGCTCTCAGAATGACAAAAACAAATTCATTTTTGTAAAATATTGTTTGTGTGTAAAAATAGCAAAGCATAAAGCATAAAAAAGCAATATAAATCTGGTATCGCTGTAATGATACTGACCTGACAAACAAATGGGCTTATCACTTTTACCGCTTGGTGAACGGTGCAAAAAATAAAACCAATAACTGAATTGCTGTTTTTTGTTCATCCTATGTCTGAAAAATCTGAAGAAAAAGCGATCAAAAAATATTATGTACCCCAAAATGTTACCAAAAAATCTAAAACTCTTGCCACAAAAATAAGCCCTCATACAGCTCTGTTCAACAAAAAAATGTTACAGCTCTCAGAATATAGTGAAAAGAAAAACTTTTTTTTTTATAAAAAAGCATTTTTACTGTATGATGTCAGCAAAACCTAAAAAAAAAAACCTATATAAATCTGGTATCACTGTAATAAATCTGCCTTATCACTTATACCGCACGGTGAACTGCGCAAAAATGACTATTCTTGTACTGCTTTCTATTTGTTCATTCTACTTCCCGAAAATCGGAATAAGGCTCAGCTAGAAAAAGTACTGAAACTGGACCAGGATGCGGCCTTGCAAATCTGTTCTGCTGAAGCCCCCCTTTCTCTGCCCATGAAGCAGCCATAGCCCTAGTTGAATGGGCCTTAAGGCCCCTTGTGGGACTCTTTCCCTGCGTGTCGTAGGCTAAGCTTATTTTGGATCTGATCCACCTAGCAATAGTAGAGCTTGATGTCTTCTTCCCCTTATTTGGACCTCTGTATTGAATAAATAGATTTTTATACTGTCTCCGTGACATCTACTGTAGGTTATGGTAGGAACTTTCCTTCTGATTTTTAGGAAATTGGCAGAATGAAGGAAGCACCTCCTCCTGATTCATATTTGAATCCGAGACTACTTTTGGCAGAAAAGCCGTGTCAAGCCTCAAGACCAACCGATCATCGAATACTAGTGTTGAGCGATATTGCTCGATATCTAAAAATATTGTATCGAAATTGTATCGCCGATAGCACTAAATATCGTCGATATCCGATTTCGATACCGGAAGTCCCATGTAAGTCTATGGGAACAAAATATCGCAACAAAAAAAACCCTTTCTTTCGTTGTAAACACAAAATATACACACATAGAATACATATATATATATATACATGTCATTGTGACATATATATATACATATATTTATAGTTTATACACTTCTACATAGTAAAATCGACTCTAATTCAATTGCCGGGTAAAGACGTGACATACCCCATAGAAGTCGACGGGCTCGGTGCCGAGTACCCCGAAAACCTCTGGCTCTGTGCGACTCAACTTGGGCGTCACGAACAGGATTCTGTAGCTCGCTATAAGCGAGTCCTGTGTGCCTGAATTGCACTGGTTTTGTGCTTGAGAATTGCTAAAATCATCAGAGAATGTATTTGCCATTTTTCCGCCATATCTGCGTCACGACGAGGCACTGGTGAAGAAGAAGGGCGTGCTCTTCGTGGGTGTCACTCACTCAGTGGCGTGAAAACGATGGCCGCCCACTGTAAATGGTACTGCAATGTAACATCGTGCCCCACAGCTCTGGAGTTCCGCCTCCTCATCCTCCTCAGTGTGCGGAAACTAACACGAAGGTCCCGCCTCCCTACAAAAGAGGGGCCCTCTCCAGATATGACACGTGACTTGGCAGAGATGGCTAATGGACACGACGAGCAGAAGTGGGAAGGGATGGAGCAGTCAGAGCTCTCCCCCCACGGAAGCGACCCGATCGCCACAGAATCACCGTTAAGCACCCGGCCTGTAAACCCTCCTACGCTGCAAGAAGCGGCGGATACCCTAAGAGGCCTGGCCCGGCACCGGGAGGAGGTCGCCAGGATGGAAGCCAGCTGGCGTGCCCTAAAAATAAACTTGGAGCGGCGCCAATCCCTCTTACCTGAAGTGTCTGTACCGGAAGGTGAGGCACCCGTTCTAGTAGAGGAGTCCTTGCAATGTGATCCGGTTGACGTTGTCGCAGTGGAGGCACCCGTTCCTGCAAAAACCGCAGCACCGTCAGCAGCACCCCAGATCCCGCTGTCTGCCCCCGTCGCTGAGACAGAAGAAGCGACACCCGTCCTCATGGAGGAGGCCGCGCAGGCACCAGAGCACTACCTGCCTGTACCGGAGCCCCGACTGTCATCTGATTTAGAGCCGTCTGCTTCCTCCGCAGGGTAGCGCCGCCAGGACTGGGGGGCGACAGGAGAGCTGCCGCAAACCGGACACTGTAAGCTGCAGTGGAGTGGTGGAGACATGGAGATGCTGGAGGAGAATTACAACCGGCGTCAGGAGGAAGAGTGGAGACGTTGGGAGCGGGAAGCAGAGCGACAAAGGGAGCAGCGAGAATCCCAAAAACTTCGCCAACGTCACCTGGAGAAGGACCGGGCAGATAAGGACCGGATGAGAAAGGATAAAGGAACCCTGAGTGAGCCGCGGCGTAAGGGTGCAGTACGGAGCTTTAAATTGAAAGGTGGTTGGGGCTTCATCAAGGAGCCTGGACTTTATTTAGAAGTCTTTGTGACCCGGCGGGACGTGGAGGCTCACCTCCCAGAAGGACACCCGGGGAGGGACCTGTTGCCAGGAGACTTGGTGACTTACACCCGACACTGGGGTTACAATGGGTGGTACGCCCTAAATGTTACCAGGTGCGACCCCTACTCCCCAGTGTGTCAGGAACCTGTGAGACCCTCGAAGCCTTCAGCCTCCCACATCCAGGCCTCTGCAAAAGTGCCCACCCCACGCCATAAATCTCCCCAGCCTCCCTCAGTGGTCTCCTCAGCAGCCCCAGCTATGGACATGATAAGTATAGCAGGCCCGTACCCGGCGCCTGTTAGGCACCCTGGGGTTCGTACAGTCCGAGACATAGGGCTCCAGACCCGGAGGGAGATGAAAGAGGTGGCCACACAGACCCAGATAGCGGGTCACGACGTCACTGTACAGGCCACACGATGTCATCAGGTCCTGGTGGTCCTTGGTGCCTCGGATGTTTGGCAATCTCAAGAAGAGTACCAGGTGGTACCTGGAAGAGGCCAGCCAAAGAAGTCTAAATAACCCGGACAGGGTCCCTGTATGTAAATAGTTAACTTGTTTATGTACCCGGACGGGTGAATGTTCCAAAAAAATTTTTTTAATTTAAAACAGTTTTCATTTCTTTTATTACTGTCTCATCCTGCTGCGACGCCATCGATCTCCTGTAAAAAAACGAAAAAAAAAAAGTATACCACCTGACCGACGCAGTCCATAGTAACGAGTGTCCCACGACGATCCAGCTCTGCTACATCAGAATGACAGGCAGAGCCTGTCATCCCGGCGCAGCACAGCTGATTACCTGCTTCCCCGGCGGTGACGTCATCGGACTGACTGCTTTACGGCCGGGATTACCCTGCAGTCACTGCAGTTATCGCTAAAAACTGCATGTGACCACCAGGGAGAAGATAATGGCGGCCATCAAGCAGTCCAGGACGTGACCGCCGGAGATCTTCTGCCAGGTAAGTGCCGCTGACTCCTGACAGACCCGACTGACGGACACTCACAGTGACAGTGACAAATCCGATTCCGGTATTCGATAAGACGAAAATATCGAAACGAATTATCGAAAGGCCGATAGAGCTAATATCGGCCGATAGCCGATATTTGCATTATCGTATCGCTCAACACTATCGAATACTTGAAGATAAGGGTTTTTGAATAGACAGGGCCTGAAGTTCTCCTAGCCTCTTGGCTGATGTGATGGCCATTAGGAATGCTGTTTTAAAGGAAAGCTTACTGATCTCTAAGTCTTCAGCTAGGTCATATGGGTGTTTGCTTAACACATTAAGGACTAAATTTAGGTCCCAGTGAGGGACTGTCTTCTTTATCAATGGTCTCAACCTCTGAACAGCCTTGGAGAATCAGGCTACCCAAGGGTGAGATGATAGAGAAGAGTCGTAGTATACACTAAGGGCTGCAATCTGCACCCTTACAGTACTGGGCCTAAGTCTTAGGGATATCTGGGTGGTCAGTATCCACTGACGCCTCTCCACAGTAACAGCAGAATCTCTTCCAAAATTTTCTATAAATTGCAGACACCGGCTTTCTACTTGCTTGTAGAGTAGAGATAACTTCCTCTGATAGACCCCTAGATCTTAGGATTTGATGCTCAGGATCCAGGCTGATAACGGTAGGGCTTCTGGGTTCTGGTGTAAAACCGGACCCGGGCAGAGAAGGTCCTTTCTGTTTGGCAGTAGAATTAGACTTACCAGTAATTCGGTTTCTAGAAACCTTCCACGACAGCATCCTAATGGGGGACAGGAAGCACAAGAGAGGTTAAAAAGCCCCTCCCACCTCCCTCTCACCAGTGACTTATAACGTAACACCATAGCACCGGTTACCTTAACATTCTCAGAATTGTCCAAGAACACATGGAGGGAAATAGTGCTGTCGTGGAAGGTTTCTAGAAACCAAATTACCGGTAAGTCTAATTCTATTTTCTCTAGCAACCTTTCACGACAGCATAGGAGGAATACCAACCTATACTGCACTAGGGGGGGACAACGGCCTGAGGTACTTTTCGGCCAAAGGCTAAATCCCTGTTGGACAAAGTCCAACCTATAATATTTAGCAAAAGTATGGCCGAAGACCAAGTTGCAGCCCTGCAGATCTGCTCGGAGGATGCACCTGGCCTTTCAGCCCAAGACACTGAAGTAGACCGTGTTGAATGAGCCATGATGTTTTCTGGGGGGAGCATATCCTGTGCCAGATATGCCTCGGAGATGGCCTTCTTAATCCAGTTTGCAATCGTATTTCTGGTCACCTTCCTTCCCTTATTTCTGCCTGATGAATGGATGAGCAAGTTCTGGTCGATTCTCCAAGGTTTGGTAAGGCCTTACGTCCAACATATGGAACGCTTCTTCCTTAGGATTTGCTGGGTTCTGGCAGAAAGAGGGGAGCGTAATGTTTTGAGACCTATGGAAGTCGGACACAACTTTTGAAAGGAAAGATGGATCCAAGGAAAGGACTAAATAATCATCCCTAATCGTCAGGTATGGTTCTCTAACTGAAAGAGGCTGTAATTCTCCTATACGCCTTGATGATATTATTGCAACAAGAAAGGCAGTTTTACAAGAGATAAGCTGTAGCGTACATAACGATAGAGGTTCAAAGGGAGACTTTGTGAGTCATTTAAGCACTACATTCAAATCCCATGAGGAACCATAAGTTGTCTCTTTGAGTGTAGCCTAGTAGCTGAGGTCATGAACCTCCTTATCCAATGGTGGTTGGTCAAGTCCTGGTCAAACATAGAGCTTAAAGCAGCAACTTTTACCTTCAAGTTGCTAGGCCTGAGGCCTAATTCAAGCTCACTCTGTAGGAAATCCAGGATGCAAGAAATATTGGGGTGCACTGGGTCTGGAGGAACCGGAGACACCAAGAAGAGAATCTTTTCCACACTTTGTTGTATATGGCATTAGTGACTGGTTTTCTTGATTTTTGTAGTGTCGCAATTACTGCGTCAGATAGACCTCTACCCTTTAGTATTTGGGCCTCAGTAACCAGGCAGCTAGCTTCAATCCCTGAAGATTCGGGTGGTGTAGGGGACCTTGTAGTAGGAGGTCGTCTTCTAGAGGTAAGTAGACCGGGCCTTCTATTTGAAGCTCTGTTATCAAGGCAAACCAGCTTCTTTGGGGCCACTAGTATGGTCGGAGTCCGATCCTCTCTGATTTTTCTCAGGGTCATTGCTAAGAATGGAATTGGGGGGGAAGGCATTTGCCAGATTGAAATTCCATTTGTATGCGAAGGTGTCCACTCCCAGAGATTTGTCCCTGGGGTTCAGGGAGAAAAAACTTTTTACTTGAGAGTTCCGGCCCGATGCTAGCAGATCTACTTCTGGAAGGCCCCACCTGTCTACCAGTGTCTGGAAAATTCTTCCATTCAGACTCCACTCGCCTGGCTGAATACCATGTCTGCTCAGGAAGTCTGCCTGAAGATTGGAGCTTGCCTTCAGATGGACTGCTGACGAGAGGAGGTGTCTTTCGGCCCAGAAAAATATTCTTTCTGAAATGCACTTTAGGCCGCTGAACTTCGTGCCCCCTTGGTGTTTTAGGTGGGCTACCGTAGTCATGTTGTCGGAATATACCCTGATATGATGATCCTGGACCAGGTCTTTCGTTGCTATGAGAGCTTCCTCCACAGCTTTTAGCTCCCTGAAGTTGGAAGATCTTGCACTTACTTCTCGACTCCATAACCCCTGGTATGGGGTCTGGGATACCATGACTCCCCAGCCTTTTTTGCTGGCATTTGTAGTTACTGTGACCAAGGGGGATTGAGACCAGCTCACTCCCTTGCTAAAATTCCTGGGGTTTATCCACCATGCTAAGAATGCCTTTACGCATCCTGGAGTGAGGACCCTTTTGTCGAGAGTGGTGGTTCCCATTCCAATTTCCCAGGATGTGGGACAGAAGTATTCTGGAACGGCCTGTGCCCAGGACACCGACTGTATGCAGGATGTCATTGACCCTAGGACTGACATGGCTGACCGAAGGGTTGGGGAATTTTGTTTCCTGAAGTTCGTCATTTTTGAGATTATAGAGACCCGATGATCCTCCGGAAGGAAAGACATCTGCCTTCTTGCATCCAACAGGACTCTCAGGAATCTTCTCCTTTGAGAGAGTTGGATCCGGGATTTTTTTTATATTTGGAATCCATCCCAAGGATTGAAGAATGTCCAGAGTCTGCATCACCGGATTCTGCAGGGCCTGGTAGGAAGCACCTATTATCAGCAGGTCGTCTAAGTAAGGGACTATACATATGCCCTGACTCCGAATATAGGGCACTGCCTCTGCCATAATCTTCGAGAACACCCTTGGGGTTGATATGCCAAAGGGGAGTAGGTTGAATTCGTAGTGCCTTATTTCTGGACCTTTCTGAACTGCAAACCTCAGGTACTTCCTGTGGTGTGGATGAACAGGAATGTGAAAGTACGCATCCTTCAGGTCTATGGTTGCCATGAAGGAGCGAGGGCCTATTAGGGGAATGGCGGTTTTTACCGCCTCCATTTTGAACCTGCGGTATGTGATATGTCGATTGAGGTCTTGTCATGGGTGCATCGCCACGAAGATTGTCGCGATTGCACATTCTGACTTCTCGCAGCTGAGTTGCTGTTTCTTTGTGTTTGGTAATGAGGGAGTTAATTTTACCTAGCTCTTTGCTAAGACTAGGTCCAGCCTCGCCCGGCTGCTTTTGATTATGTTCTAATTAGCTTCCTTTATATAGCTGCCTGTCTGCTGGTTAGATGCCGGTGAAAGCATTCATACAGACTGCAGATAGGATCGGTTCTGAGAAGACTTAAGCTAAGAGCTCTTTTGTTGTTTCTCCTCACCTTGCTTATAGTTTATCTCCTAGACCTTTGGTGTTCCCTCTGTGTTTTAATGTTGTATGCAAGACAGTATTTACTTTATCCCCTGTCTGTCTCGTTTGTCTATACTGTTTGTTAACCTTTACCTGTCCATTCCCTATGGTGGTAATCAGGGTCCTTCTAAGGACTAGATTACAGTGGTCAGGGATTTATAGGAGACAGGGTTTACGCTGGTGGCCTGGACCTCTGTACCTTTAACAGTACCTCCAGGTAGAGGGACTAGTCAGGACCCCAGTTTAGGGTCAGCATAGACCACGGTCCACCTCTAGCCAGAGACAGCGTGAAAAGGATTCAGTATTGACCCACAGGATATTATGTCAGGTAATACTATGCTATATATACATGTTAATGTTACCTATTTATATGTTATATAGAATGTTGTCCCACTTGATAGACTACTGACATTATATATTTATACATCTGCTAGACAGCGTGACATTTTCACCGGCCCAAACTATAGATTCTCCCCAGCTACTATGGATCCAGTAGCCCAGCTTGCCCTGCAGTTGCAGAAATTGTCCATGGAGTTTACGGACATTAAGTCCAAGGTTTTGTCCCCCCCGGAGCAAACCAGATCTGAACCTAAGGTTGCTCTCCCGGAAAGGTTCACTGGTGGGCGGGACAAATTTTTTACCTTCCGGGAGGCATGTAAATTGTACTTTCGGCTACGGCCTCGGTCATCGGGGAGTGAGGAGCAGAGGGTGGGAATTGTCATCTCGCTCTTACAAGGGGACCCTCAATCCTGGGCGTTCTCTCTTCCTCCGGGCTCCCCGGCCCTCCAGTCAGTAGATCGATTTTTTGCTGCCCTGGGGCTGGTGTATGATGACCCGGATCGGGTCTCCCTTGCTGAAACGAAGTTACGTAGGATACAGCAGGGAGATCGTCCGGCGGAGGAATTTTCTTCTGAGTTCCGTAGATGGGCCACAGATACTCAGTGGAATGACCCAGCTCTTAGGAGCCAATTTTGTCAAGGGTTATCTGACAAATTAAAAGATGTTTTGGCTCAGTATGATTCTCCTCCGTCACTGGAGGCTGCTATGGCCCTTGCTATTCGTATTGATAGACGGCTTCGGGGGAGGTGCGAGGTAACTCCGCCCCCTGTTATTACTCCACCCACTACTAAAGTCCCTTATATGGAGGTTCCCCTGGTCTGTTCTGAGGAACCTATGCAGTTGGGTGGGACATCATTTTGTAGGAGGGAATCGGCGGTGCGCCGCAAGACAAGGTGTTTCTTCTGCGGGAGAGAGGGACATTTTGTTGGGGGGTGTCCCTCCCGTGCCTCATTGAGAAAAAAGTCACCGAAAAACTGTTAATCCCAGGTTGTGTGGTGGACGACAACCTGGGAGTAGGTATTTCGTCCCCAGGTCCGTCTCAATTTCTCGTGCCTGCGGAGGTGGTGGTTGGTGCGAGAGTTGAGAGGATTTCTGTTCTTCTTGATAGTGGGTCTGGGGCTAATATGGTGGACGCTCGGTTTGCCCAGGTGCAAGGTATGCAACGGAGTGTATTGGCCAAACCGATCCCTATACTTTCTATTGATGCCAGACCTCTCGGTCAAGGTAGCTTTGTACAAGCTGTTCATAACATAGACCTTCGAGTAGGGGCAATACATAAAGAACAGTTGTCTTGTTATGTGTTGGAGGGTCTTCCTACTCCTATTGTGTTGGGACTTCCCTGGTTGGCTAAACATAACCCAGTGATTGATTGGCAATCCAGAAAGATAAGCCAGTGGGGTGAATTTTGCAAGAATAACTGCATGAACACGGTCATCGGTGCGGTCGTGCCTAGGACTTTGCCTCCTTTTCTGGAGGACTTTGGGGAGATGTTCTCAGAGGAGGGGTGTCAAAAGTTACCTCCTCATCGCACGTATGACTGCTCAATAAAATTGCTTCCTGATGCCTTATCTCGTAGTTTCCCAGGGGCCGGAAAGACGGATGACCCGGTTCCTATCCTTCAGGAAGGAGTGGTGGTATCGGCTGTGTGCTCTGAGCTTGAGGAGGAGGTGTTGGAGGCTCAGGGGGACGCCCCTGTAGGACCTCCAGGGAAACTGTTTGTTCCTAATCAGTTAAGACAAAAAGTTATCGAGGCACATCATAGTTCTGCTTTAGCAGGACATCCAGGGAGTAAAGCAACTGTGGATCTCCTTTCTCGCCGGTTTTGGTGGCCTAACTTAAATAAAGAGGTAATAACTTTTGTCGCGTCCTGTGGAGTTTGTGCTCGCTCTAAGACCCCACATACCCGTCCATCTGGGGTTCCTGAGGAGGAACGATTCTCGTTGTCACTTGCTTCAGTTTGGAGAGGAGTGCTGAATGGTCTGAGTGCTATGGGGAACTGTTTCAAGCGGAGGTCTGATAGGAGGAGAGTGTCTGGTCCGGACCTAGGTGTGAACGATCTGGTGTGGTTGTCTACCAAGAATATAAAACGCAAAGTTCCCTCCTGGAAACTGGGTCCCAGGTTCATCGGTCCATACAGGATCAGTTCTATAATTAATCCTGTGGCATTTCGTCTGGACCTCCCTCCTACGTTTAAAATCCATAATGTATTCCACAAATCGTTGCTTAAGAGGTACGTGGCGCCAGTTATACCGTCACTTCTACCTCCTCCTCCAGTGGTGGTCAATGGTAACTTAGAATTTCAAGTGTTGAAGATCATTGACTCACGTCTGAATCGCCGGTCCCTTCAGTATTTGGTTCATTGGAAGGGATATGGTCCTGAGGAGAGGACGTGGGTCTCTGCGTCTGAGATTAACGCAGATCGATTGGTTCGGACCTTCCACACGACTTACCCGGACAGACCTGGCCCTGAGGGTCCGGAGGCCCCTCGTAGAAGGGGGGGTACTGTCATGGGTGCATCGCCACGAAGATTGTCGCGATTGCACATTCTGACTTCTCGCAGCTGAGTTGCTGTTTCTTTGTGTTTGGTAATGAGGGAGTTAATTTTACCTAGCTCTTTGCTAAGACTAGGTCCAGCCTCGCCCGGCTGCTTTTGATTATGTTCTAATTAGCTTCCTTTATATAGCTGCCAGTCTGCTGGTTAGATGCCGGTGAAAGCATTCATACAGACTGCAGATAGGATCGGTTCTGAGAAGACTTAAGCTAAGAGCTCTTTTGTTGTTTCTCCTCACCTTGCTTATAGTTTATCTCCTAGACCTTTGGTGTTCCCTCTGTGTTTTAATGTTGTATGCAAGACAGTATTTACTTTATCCCCTGTCTGTCTCGTTTGTCTATACTGTTTGTTAACCTTTACCTGTCCATTCCCTATGGTGGTAATCAGGGTCCTTCTAAGGACTAGATTACAGTGGTCAGGGATTTATAGGAGACAGGGTTTACGCTGGTGGCCTGGACCTCTGTACCTTTAACAGTACCTCCAGGTAGAGGGACTAGTCAGGACCCCAGTTTAGGGTCAGCATAGACCCGGTCCACCTCTAGCCAGAGACAGCGTGAAAAGGATTCAGTATTGACCCACAGGATATTATGTCAGGTAATACTATGCTATATATACATGTTAATGTTACCTATTTATATGTTATATAAAATGTTGTCCCACTTGATAGATTACTGACATTATATATTTATACATCTGCTAGACAGCGTGACAGGTCTTTTAAGTTTATTATTATTCTCGCCTCCCCTGTGGTTTTTTTTTTACCAGGAATAACCTGGAGCAGTGACCTCTTCCGTGTTCTTCCACATGAACCAGGGAGATGCCGATTGACTGGACTAGGTCCTGTATGCCAGATCTTAGTATTGCCTGAGCCTTCCAAGATGGTAGGGGGTGGGAAAGCACTCGAATTCCAATAGATGGCTGTCTCTGATGACATTGAGAGCCCAAAGGCAGTTGGAGACCAACTGCCAAATGTGGAGGAAATTCAGGAGCCTCCCCCCATGGGGTCAGAGTCATTGTCTCTCCTGCTGTTGCTGGAGGACAAGGATATTCCTACCTCTTCCCTTAGCATAGCTCCATCTCCGTTTTCCCCTTTCCCTTTGCCTGGAAGGTTTGATTATGGGAAGCTCGAAAAAAAAACACTTCCTGGGGATCTTTTGCTCAGGGAGAGCCTTTTTCTTATGAGTGGCCCTTTCAAGGGTTTCATCCAAGGCTGGGCCAAAGACATATTCACCCTTGAAGGGTATGGAGCAGAGTCTGATCTTAGAGGTAACATCCCCGCTCCACATCTTGAGCCAGAAAGCTCACCTGGCAGAGTTAGAGTGTACCAGCGACCTGGCGGAGGTATGAATTGTTTCCATAGATGCATCCGCCAGGTATCCCATAGCTTTCTGGAGTAGGGGAAGTGAGTCAAGGAGCTCACCTCTTGAGGTCCCCTGAGAAATGTGATTATCTAGCTCCTCAAGCCACCTGAAGAGTGATCTAGAAACACATGTGGAGGCAGAGGTCTCTCAGGCCTTCCTTAGAAGGCTCTCTATCTTACGGTCCATTGGGTCCTTAAGATGGGACACATCATCAAAGGGAAGGATTGTCTTTTTTACTACCCTTGCCACCTGGACATCTACTTTCGGGATGTCCCAATTAAAGGCATCACTTTCCAAGGGGAACTTGTGCTTAAGCTCTGAAGGCGAGGAATAACGTTTCTCTGGGTATTCCCATTCTTGTGAGTTCGTATCCACTATGCTCCTGTGCACCGGGAAACCCGCCTGTTTGGCCCCCTCTAATCCTCCAAACATTTTATCCTGGGCTGACTGAGTTACTGGTTCCTCTTCTAGCCCCATAGTGGCACGAACTGCACTGACCAACTCCTCCACATACTCCGAGGAAAAAATATATTTTCTGGCCTCAGAACTTCTATGGGCTACTGATTCCTCCCATTTCTCAGAGCCTGAATCATATGATTGCTCTGATTCAGAACCTGAGTCCTCTGTCTGAAGCTTGCATTTTTTTTGAGGGAGACGGGCCCAGTGATGGAGGCGAAGGAGGCGGGGGAGGGGAAAAGGCAGCTAGTGACGACTGAACCTCCTGTCTGACTAGGCTGCGAATCTCATCAATTAAGGAGGGGTGCTCTGCTTTGATCACTCCATCGGTGCATGTCGGACGCAATTTTTTCCTCCATGAAGTGGGAAGTCTTGTGTTACAGATGCCACATTTAATTGCTTTGGTGGTGCTTTTATGGGAAGACTTGTCTCCCTACTACTAAAGGAGAGAAGTACTTGGGCAGAGCTGGGCTCTGCAGATGCAGGGCAGGAAGAGCTATCCATGCTGACAGGGGATTTTTGCCTTACCTGTCGGCGTCTTCTGGCGGGCTTATAACAGGATAAACCGCCCCCAGCGGTCATGTTACTCCCCCCCTCCTCCCGGGGTCCGGAGCAGGCCTCATAAAACTCAGCGTGCTCCCCACGCTGTCGGCATCCAGGGCCCGCCATAAGCCAGGCCGGAAGTTCCCTGCGCTCCAGCTAGAACGCATACCCCGGAAGTGACCACATCCAGAGACGCCACTTCCGGGACGTCGACACCGCGCGTAAGCAGGGGAGGAGGAGGCCGGAGGGCTGCAGGAGGCCTCCGGGTGGATCACTGGCCCGTTTTACCCCCAAAGGGGGCGCAGGTGGGCCAGATAGGTCCCAAATTCAGCAGAAGATGGGAGCAGTACGGAGGAGGGGAGGCAGGACCACCGACCACCACTGCGCGGCATGACTACGATGAGGTAACTGCAGCAGCCAGCCACGCAGCATATCCCTAACCTCTCCATGCCCCATGGGGGACAGGAAAAACACTGGTGAGGGAGGTAGGAAGGGCTTTTTAACCTCTCGTGCTTCCTGTCCCCCATTAGGGTGTGGAGACAACCTCCTATGCTGTCGTGGAAGGTTGCTAGAGAAAAATAGGTTCTTCTTCTGACATTTTCTTCATCAAGGGGAACCAACTCCTCTTCGGCCAGAAGGGTACCACCAGTATGACCGTGGCCCTGTCGTCACAATTTTTCTGAGAATCCTTGGGATAAGTGAGAGAGGTGGGAATGCGTATAACAGGGCATCGACCCCCGCAGGGCTTTCTAGGGGGTTCAGGGAGTAAAAGGTTTCGACCTTTGCATTCTCTTTTACTGCAAACAGATCTACTTCTGGTATTCCCCAACGCTGGCATTTTTGGTTGAACATCTCGTCGTTCAACTCCCATTCTGTTGCGGATACTCTTCCTGCTTAGGAAATCAGCGACCTGGTTCTTGGTACCTTCCAGATGGACCACCGAGATCGAACGAACCGACTTCTCTGCCCATCTGAAGATCCGTCCTGCTAGACGCTGTAGTGCTGGATGTCTTGGACCCCACTGGTGACGGAGGAAGGCCACCGTTGTTGTATTGTCCAACAGTAACTTTACGTGTTTGTTTCTCGCCAGGGACTGGTCAGACGATAGACTTTCCAGACTGCGTGCAGCTCTCTGAAGTTTGAGGACTCCATGGACTCTTCTGGACTCCAATGTCCCTGAAAATATCTTCATCGCACGTGTCTGCCCCACCCCTGTTGACTTGCGTTTGTGGTGACTATGACACCCGGAGACTGAACCTATGAGACACCCGCATGAAGATTTCAGGGGCTGGTCCACCAATAGAGATCTCTTGACCCGAGGGGACAGCCGCAACTCTTTGTCTAGCGAGCTTTGCTTCCTGTCCCAGGAAGTTAGGATCGCCTGCTGTAGCTCCCAAGAATGGAACTGGCTCCAGCTCACACAAGGAATGCAGGTGGTCATTAGTCCTAGGATCTTCATGACGCTCCTGATGGAGACCCGGCTCCTTGTAAATTGACGAATCCTCTCCTTCACACCTGTTTTTCTTCCGGTAGGTAGGACATTCTTGCCATCGAGTCTAGAGTGACTCCCAAAAAATTTATTCTTGGTTTGGGTTCTAGATCTGATTTCGCCCAGTTTATGAGCCAACCCAGATTCTGCAGTGTGGAGATCAATGACTGACCATCGATTCTGAGCTGACCTACCGAGCCTGCCACTACCAAGAAATCATCTAGGTAAGGGACCACCGTGATGTTTCGCTTCCTTAGGTAGGCCACTACCTCCACCATCACCTTTGTAAAAACTCGGAGCTGAGGCTAGCCCAAAGGGAAGGCAGCGAAACTGATAGTGGTAGATTTTGCCTTCCTTTTCTACTGCAAATCTTAGGTACTTTTGGTGGCCTGTGTAGATTGGTACTTGGTAATATGCACTCTTTAGGTCTAGAGTGCACATTACCACTCCCTTTCCCAACAGAGGAATTGTGGATCTTAGAGATTCCATCTTGAACCTTTTGTATGTTAACCATCTGTTTAGGGGTCTGAGGTTGATTATGGTTCTGGATGCCCCTGACGTCTTTTTTAGCGAGAAGAGGCTTGAATAATGCTCCCTGCCTTCCTCTTGGACAGGCACTGGAATAATTGCAGCTATTTCCAGGATGTCCTAGATATCGGACCACATAGGGGAGGATGAAACGAGATGGGGGCTGGTTACAAGAAATCTCTCTGGAGGCAGAACACTGAATTCGATTCTGTATCCTTGAGAAATCACCTGCAGGAACCAAGGACTTCTGAAAATCTCCCGCCAACCTCAGGAAACTTGGCAGACGCCCTCCTATTCTGATGGCGTCATTTTTTTCTGGATCCTGAACCTGAGCCAGAGAAGATAGAATCTCTATTTTTGCCTCTGCCTCCTCCCACTTTGGGATAGCTCCACCTTCCCGTCTTTCCTTTCCACTTGTAGTCTGTTTTCTGACTGAATCGGGGCCTACGAAAGGGCTGATATTTTCTGCGTTTTTCCTCAGGAAAACCTTTTTTCATCTTAGGCTTTCTCTAGAATGTTGAGGACAGGTCCAAAAACCTTCCCCCTGAGAAAGGAATAGAGCAGAGTTTGTTTATTGATTGCGTGTCTCCAGACCAACTCTTTAGCCAGATGGCCCTTCTGGCTGCTTTGGCCAGAGACTGGCTTCTGGCAGTGAATCTGATAGACTCCGCTGAGGCGTCTGCCAGAAAACCGATCGCCAGCTTTAGTAGAGGAAGAGATTTAAGGATAGTCTCCCTAGAAGTTTTGGCCGTTCGATGCTCCTCTAGATCATCTACCCACAAATGCATAGAGCACACTACTAATGTTGCTGCTATATTTGTGTGCATGACGGCCGCCAAACTTTCCCAGGCCCTCTTTAAGAGCCCGTCCACCTTACAGTCTATAGGCTCCTTTAGATTCAAAAGGAATGGCCGTTCTTATGGAAACCTTCGCTACTGGGATATCTATTTTTGGAATATTTTCCCAGGGCTTTACCTCCTCAGAATCGAACAGCAGACGAAGTCTAAAGTCTCTGAGAATCACAAGTCTCTTTTCTGCCTCTTCCCACGCCTCTAAAATCATAGATCGTATGTGGGGGTTAACTGGAAAAACTTTTGAGGTCTGCGAACGTAGCCCCCCGAACATCTCATCCTGTATTAGAGAGAGTTGTCGGGGGCTCCTCAATCTGCATAGTCCGTTTCACCGCCCCCAGGAGCTCGTCCATATCCACGGACGAAAACAATTATCTTCTCCCCTTCTCTGGGGGATCCCTATTTGATTCCTCCTCTTCCAGCTCCGATTCGGAAAAGGCATCTTCCGAAGAAGTGTCCGATTCCCTCTGTCTTTTTCGGGATCCCTGGGGGATCGACTATGTGATCTGAGGGTATACCAGACCCGATACCGAGGCCTGCACCTCCTCTCTTATAATAGACCGCATGTTGGACATGAGAACAGTCTGTTCCTCCCCCACAATTCGCATTGTGCATGCCTCGCAGAGAGGCTTCTGCCAAGAGTCTTTTAGCCTTATGGTACAAATAGGGCATTTCCTATATTTCCCCTGCTTTTTGATCTCCTTTTTCTCCGCTGATGTGGAGGCTCACGTGCCCCTGAGTACTCATGTGCCCCTGAATCTCGGCCCCAATCTCCATCTTTGCGGTCTCTTCCATACTGTTTAGCACAAGTAGGAAGGACAGCCCCGGGATTGTCAGCCGTTTTTGCTTGGACCCCTATTACCTTATATCGTTGGTGGAGTTCACTTGGGAGCTGGAGCGCCGCCCGACCTGCCCCGGAAGTGGTCCTCTGAGGAGGAGACGCTGCCCCGCTGCAGGCCGCGACCCGGAAGTGGAAGGAGACGCGGCCGGAAGTGGTGTGACGCGGCAGCTTGTCATGCCTGCGGGCTTCTTCCCTTTGCGGCAGTGATATCTTTTCCTCCCGGGACCCGCGTGATGAAACCCCTGGAGACGGTCTTCACAGAGGCGGTCCCCGGCTTCAGAAATATTCGGGGCACCGTCCCAGATCGAGAGCCCCCGTCAGCAGGAAGCGACCCTATACCACAGGAGCTGCGCTGCACTGAGGGACCCTGCTGTCAGCAGCAGAAGTCTTGAGTTGGGAAGGGAAAGGCTGGCCCCCCCGATCCTCACCATCTGCATGGAACAGTCGGGTATGTCTTCTCTCGTCTTTCCTATCCACAGTGGGACAGGAAAAACACTGAAGGGTGGTAGTGGGAGGGTCCTTTTACACTCTCGTAGTTTCCTGTCCCACTGTGGATAAGAAGGATGTCCTCCATGGTGCTGTCAGGTGGTGACCTGGAAAAATGATAATTACTTACGGGTAATTTGATTTTCCAGATCCATGACAGCACCGTGAGTGAGAGATGGATTCCGCCCCCAGAAAACCTGCAGTGGAGATAAAAGGGGGCGGCACCTCTCTCCTCAGTTTTGTTTACAGAGCATGGAAGGTGACCGCCTTATTAGTTTAATTTGCTCTTATTTTTTTTTTTTATATGTATATATCTATACACGCACATTTTTATGCACATAACGGTACTTTTATACCACATTATACTAATTTCCTCGTGAACCATACCACCATCACCAAGATAGGGCGGGAATAATGCTGTGCTGTCATGGATCTGGAAAATCAAATTACCCGTAAGTAATTATCATTTTTTCCCTTCCTCATGACAGCACCGTGAGTGAGAGGAAGAAATAGAAAGATTCCCAGGGTGGGACGACAGCAGATAACACTTTCCTTCCAAAGGCGAGATTTGAACGCCCTAGGTCTAGCCTGTAATGACTAAAGAAGGTAGAGGGTGACGACCATACTGCTGCATTACAAATCTGTTCTACAGATACATTAGCCCTTTCAGCCCAGGATGTAGCTATGGCTCTCGTCGAGTGGGCTGTTACCCCCAGTGGGGGCATTCTGCCCAAGGAAGAGTAAGAAACAGAGAGAGACATACGAAGCCACCGTGCAATGGTTGATTTTGAGGCCTGCCTCCCCGTTTGTCCCCTGGAAGGAGACAAAAAGAGCTGGCGATTGTCGCCAGGGCTCCGTTGCTTCTAGATATTGAAGCAGGCAACGTCTAACATCTAGACAATGGAAGGTTTCTTCTCCCTAGGATTTTGGATTGGCACAAAAGGAGGGTAAGATTATTTCTTGGTTTCTGTGAAATTTTGAGTTTACCTTCGGGAGGAAGGCTGGGTCAGTTCTATTAACCACCCTATCATCTAGGATGGTAGTGTATGGTGGGTTAGCAGAGATAGCTTGTAACTCGCTAATACGTCGCGCTGACGTTAGGGCCACCAGGAGAACTGTTTTAAGAGTTAAGGATTTAATTGAGATGGATGAAATGGGCTCAAACGGAGGTGAAGTCAAAGCATTAAGAACTAAATTTAGGTCCCAGGGAGCTACCTTCAAACATGGCTTAAAGGGACTGGACGTAAATGAGACTCGAATGAACCTATATACCCAAGGGTGGTTAGCAAGTTTCTGTTCAAACAACACACCTAATGCTGCGACATGTACTTTTAGAGTACTGGTGGATAGTCCTCTCTCTAGCCCTTTTTGGAGGAACTCCAGTACTTCGGATATTGGGACTTCTTGACTTATATTTGGTGGGGAACGTCCTGAAAACTCCAAGAATTTTTCCCAGATCTTCTGGTGTTTTTCTCTTGTTACTTTCTTTCTACTTGCAATCTCAAGGTAGTAACTAATGGTTCTGAGAAACCTTTTGCTAGCAGAAGTCCCCTCTCAAGTTCCATGCGGTGACATGCAGTCTGTGAACTTGAGGGTGTAGCACTGGACCTTGATTTAGGAGATCTGGAAGCTCCGGCAAGATCCATGTGTCCGAGACGGACATGCGTCTGAGCCACGTGAACAATGCACTTTTCAGTCAGAAGGGTGCTATTCGGATTATTCGCACCCCGTCGTCCCGAATTTTCTTCAGGACTGTTGGGATCAGTGTGAACGGGGGGGAACGCATATGCTAGTTGGAAGTTCCACTGGTGTAGCAAAGCATTTACCCCTTCTGGATTTTCCCTCGGATTCAGTGAGTAGAATCTGTCCACCTTCCGATTTTGCCTTGTGGCCAATAGGTCCACTTGCGGAGTTCCCCAGCCGGCACAGATTTCTTCAAATACCTTCTGGTTTAGGGACCACTCCCCCTGGTGTAACACATGGCGACTTAGAAAGTCCGCTACAAGGTTGTCTGACCCTCTCAGGTGTGTGCTCGATATGGACAGAAGATTGACCTCTGCCCATAGGAACAATTTTCTGGCCTCTTCCATTAATAACTCTGACCTTGTGCCACCTTGTCTGTTTATGTATGAGACAGCTGTGCTGTTGTCGGACAAGACCACGTGGTGTTTCCTTTGATATCCTCCGTTATCCGAAGGATTGCCTGTCTCACCGCTGCTAACTCCTTGAGGTTGGAGGTTGCTCTTATCATTCTGGGCCCCCACTGACCTTGTAGAATATGATTTGACATATGTGCGCCTCAGCCCAGAGGTCCTGCATCTGTGGTCAGTACTACTGGGTCCTGGATCGACCAAGGAACGCCCTACTTTAGGTTTGATGTCTCCTGCCACCATTTTAGTGAGTCGCGTACTTGTGGAGACAAAGAGACCTTTTGATTTAAATTGACGGGGTTTCTCGCTTGCTCTGCTATTATCTGCCACTGTAACTGTCTGGTGTGTACCTGAGCCCATCGAACCGCAGGGATTGTTGCAGTCAGCATACCTAGGAGTGACATTGCCCCCCTTTGTGATGTGGATTCAGTCGATTGCATATGGTCTATCCTTTGCTGTATAACAAGTATTTTCCTGTTTGGGAGAACACTTTCCTGCGTGAGGGAATTTAATTGGATACCCAGAAACTACTGTATCTGGACTGGAATCATTTTTGACTTTTTTAGGTTTATTATCCAGCCCAGGCTGGTTAGTACCTCCCATACCCTTTTTACTGCTTTTAAGCCATCCTCCTGGTTGTCCGCTATAACGAGAAAGTCGTCTAAATATGGGACTAGAAGTATACTTTCTTTTCTCAGGAAGGATGCTACTTCTGAGATTATCTTTGTGAAAATACGTGGGGCTATTGAAACCCCGAAGGGTAGGCATTGGTACTGTAGGTGAGTGGGAACCCCCGCAATTTCCACTAATACCCTCAGAAACTGCTGATGCTTTCCAAAGATTGGGACCTGATAGTTCGCATCTGAAAGATCTATTACTGCCATGTAGCAGCCTGGATACAGTAGTTTTACTGTTGATCTTAAGAGTCTCCATTTTGAATCTTTCTAACCGGATATACCAGTTTAAGGCCTTTAGATTGCAGATCACCCTTTTGGAACCATCCGGTTTTGGTGTTAGAAACAGGGTGTTGCAAAAGCCTCTCCCTTCCTCGTGGGATGGGACCTTTACAAGTACTTCCTTCTGGATAAGGAGCTGAATTTCTTCCTCCAGATTTGATTTGTTTTGGAGACCCGTGTAACTGCCATATGTTGAGGGGGGAGGGTGTTGAAGTTTAGTTTTACCCCCTTTTCAATCAGGTTGGTTATCCATTGTGAGGACGGCAATGCCTCCCACTGATGGACAAAGAACCGCAGTCTTCCCCATACCGGACCTCTGGCGTCATTGGTGTTTAGGGTCTGGTTTGTGTGGAGGTTTATTGAATATGAACCCTCTATCCTTCCTATCCCTCCAGGATTTCCCCCGCATGGCTCTATCATCTGACCGAACTCGGCCTCCTCTACCGGACCCCCGAAAGGACTGCCGAAAGTCACCCCAGCGCCTTTTAGATGAAGTTGGCGGAGGAAAACGTTTCTTTTTGTCTGCTGCTTTTTCCAAAATTTCGTCTAGGGCTTTCCCAAATAGGTATTGGCCTTCCAAGGGGACTCCGTAGAGTTTAATCTTTGACTGAACATCTGCTGACCAGTTTTTTAGCCAAAGAGCTCTACGACCAGAATTAGATAGGGCACATGCCCGGGCCGCAGAGCGGACTGAATCAACTGCCGCATCTGCTAGAAACCCCGCAGCTTTTTGTAAGGGGGGGTATTACTTCCAACAAGGTATCCCTCGGACATTTGTTTCTTATCTGGTCGCTTAGTTCTTCCAACCACTTAACCATAGCACGAGCCGTGCAAGTGGCGGCTACCCCTGGTTTAAATGACCATGCTGACGCCTCCCAGGCTGACTTAAGAAAAGCATCTGCTTTTTTGTCAAGGGGATCTTTTAATGCTCCCATATCCTCAAACGAAAGTGCTATTCCCCTGGAGATACTGGCTATAGCTGCGTCTAATTTTGGCGCCTTATCCCACTTTTCGCAGATTTCATCGTCAAAGGGGTATTTTCGTTTTAAGGGCCTGTGGAACCGACATTTTTTTATTCGGCTTTTTCCACTCCCTTTTAATCAAATTCACCAGGTTATCATGGAACGGAAAAATTTTCCGCTTTTTTCCTTCCAAATTACTAAACATCGCGTATTGGACCGACTTGTGTTCTCTAGGTGTTTCTACCCCCATAGTTGACCTGACCAGTTTAAGTAGTTTTCCTATATCCTCAGATAAAAGATAGGGGCGACCATATTCACTACCTGAGGACTCGGCTTCTGAGTCATCGGAAGCTGCTATTTCCCCCGGTTCGTCTCCCGACTCTACATCTGAATTATGTGCAGGTGGGGGAGTGGGTCCCAGTATGTATCAGCTGTTGCTTAATCTGCTCTTTTACAGAGGTTTTTACTTCTTCCCTAATCATTGTCTTAATGTTCTGGAATAAAGATGGCGACTCTTGCGCCAGTTTTCTCTATACATTTGCGACAAAGTCGCTTCTCATACGCTCTAGGGAGGGTTTTTAAACATAGAGCGCAGGCTTTATTTTTCTGTTTGGCTGTAGCTTTCCTTGCCTAAATATAAGACAGAAAGAAACAGCACGTTATGAGGGTCTCATTTTCTTCGCCTTACAAAGGCACTCACCCACCGCCCTCAGGTACCGCAATCGTTGGTGGGTCCTGGACAGGCACCGACGTTTCCTCTGCTGGGTCTGCCATAATGTCTGTGGAGCTGTTTGCCACCGTTATTTGTGCACAGCCACTTCTTATATCAGGGATGGGAGCGGTGTTTTGCGCTCCTGAATCACCTTCATTCTAGGAGCATTCAGGGCACCGCTCTCCCCCGGCGTGTGACGTCACTTCCGATGTAAAACTGGAAGGCGTCGCATCCCACAAGCGCCTGCATGTGGATGCCACGCCGCTTACTCCCCGGCTCAGCCTCCGGCAAGGAGCGGTCGCCGGGGGTCCAGGCGCAGGATGGAGCGCCCCTGACAGCGTCGCTCAGCCTCTCGGCTTACACCGCAACCCCGCTTCCCAGGCGCTGCCTGCCCGCTGCCTCCTGCCCCCGGACACTACAATACCAGAGGGGATCCCTCCTGAGGTACAGAGATCGCCGCACGCTCCCGGAAAACAGTGTACATAGCAAGCTGTCAAATCACCCCTACTGATCAAATGGTACAAGCTCTGTTGGCTGCTGCGTGAAACAGTTTATCAGTTCCTACTTGAAAGAATAGTTGCTACACAATAAATGAAGCTGTGCATTGCAGCTTCTTTAAAAGTGTTCACATCTGGCAGCCAACCAGAGCTTGCAACAGCTGATTGGTGGGGGTGCCGGACCTACATTGATCTTATATTGATGACCTATCCAGTGGATAAATCAATGTGATCGCATAACTACTACTTATATAAACACATTTTAGAAGACAATTGATGCAAAGTAATAAAATCACTTAACATGTATTGTACAAAGTTTTTATTAGCATATTTACACAATTGCATACTATATATTATATCTCTATTACAAACTTATACACTTCAGATAGATATGCTGGTTTTAAATAGTCCTTCAGCTCATCCTTACTAACCCAAACATAATCTCCCTTTTTCTTATTTGTGGGCACAGATTTGTTCTTGAGCAGAGCTTTGAAAAAGAAAACCTTGGCTCCCATCTTATCTTCACTTCGCAACGTTTTGGGAAACTTGTACTTGTAAAAGCCACATGGGGCATTGCCTAAGAAATGAGCCTCAATGCTATTTTCTGTGAAAAGAAAAAAAAATGTTAGAGATGGCAGATAGTTGGGTTGTGTCCATTCACATTTCAAGACCAGCAGAATCCCCCAATACTTCACTGTGGCCTATAGTCAGGCAGAATTAAAGGTGAGAACAAGTGTATGGGTGGGGATCAGCCCACTACTCAACATTCCCTTATTGAAAGGTCTTACAGAATAACTAAACATTGGAGATTTTTTTTGTGCCCTCTAAAGGGTATGCCACACTAAACAATATCGCTAACGGGATCGCTAAAAAACGTCACTATTTAGCGATCCCGTTAGCGATATTGTTCAGTGCGGCAGCTTCCAGCGACGAGTTTCCTGCTGTGATCTCGCTCGTCGCTGGAATCGCTCCGGACCCTATTTCATCGCTGGCGCTCCCGCTGGGTAAGTATCTTATCGCTGTGTGGCACCTTTTCTTAGCGATTTAGCGGTACTTTTGTACCGCTAAAGTCGTTAAGAAGATCGCTAACGGCGATAGCGTCGTTAACTATATCGCTAAATGCGGCAGCATTTAGCGATATAGAAACAATCCCGCTAGCGATCTCATTAGTATGCAACGCTAACGAGATCGCTAGCGGGATTGCTTAGTGTGGCAGTACCTTTAATTGCAAGTTGATCAGTAGGGGTCTAGGTTTTGAGTTTTATAATAATACTAATGTCACCTACGGTGCCCTACTAGGACTGCATTGCGTCTCCTGGTCTTGAGTGACATATCAATGTTATCCCTGCAGCCAATTAGCACTGGCTTCACTCTCCTATGGAGGTAATTGAAATAATAAGGAAGCAAAAGCTGCGGCTGCTCACACTTCCTTTGGCTGTCTTGATTTGTCCGGATGAGGGGACAGTGACGCCAGTGATGGCATGACAATGCCAAGAGAACTCCAGGAGAGCTAGTGCAGTCACTGCTGGGATGGTGCCAGCACCGAGAATAGGTGTTGTTATTTTACTGGAGAGAAAACATATGGATTGACAAAGGGTAGTCTGAGTAGTGAACTTATCACTTAAGGCCTCTTTCACACTTCAGTCGTTTGCCGTCAGTCTCAATCTGTCAAAGTGTAATAAAACGGATCCCTTGCAGATTGTAAAAAAACTGATGCAGCGGATCCGTTTATTCGACGGATCAGTCAAGGTTGCCAAAGTGAACTTTTGAACTCTGTACATGCTGTGAGAAAGAGAGAGAGAGAAAGAAATTCTTCTGGGCATGCTCATTATAAAAAACAGATTCCGTTGTCAGATATGAAGGATGAAGACGGATCCGCTGCCCATAGGCGGCCATTGTATAAAAAGGCGTACGCGACTCGACGCAGAAAAAAAACGTTGAAAAGTCCGTCTACTCCAGACAGCGGACGCCAAAATTGTGACGGATCCGTCGAATGACGGATGGACCGGACGAACATCCGTCGCTAATGCAACTCTATAGGAAAAAAATGGATTCCGCAAAAAGAAAAAGGCGGATCCGTTTTTTTCGCTAAAAGGCGGATTTTGACTGACGCTGAACGACTGAAGTGTGAAAGAGGCCTTAGGCCTCTTTCACACTTCAGTCGTGCGACGTCAGTCAAAATCCGTCAAAATGTGAAAAAAAACGGATCCGCCATTTTTTTTTGGCGGATCCGTTTTTTTTCCCATAGACTTGCATTAGTGACGGATTTTGACGGATGGTCGTCCGTTAGGTCCGTTTTTGGACGGATCCGCCAAAAAATTGGCGTCTGTCATTTCAAAAAAACGTCCAATGCAACGTTTTTTTGACCGCCAAAATGGCGGACAACGGCGGATCCGCCGCATCCGCCATTTTGTACAATGGCCGCCTATGGCCATTGTACAACGTCGCGGATCCTGCGCAGGCGCACTGCTCTGCCCTGGTGAGGGCAGAGCAGAATACTGCAGTGCGCAGGCGCCGGACCTCTCTGACCTTTCCCGGCGCCTGCGCACTGCAGTACTCTGCTGTGCCCTCACTAGGGCCGAGCAGTGCGCCTGCGCAGGAGCCGCGACGTGACCGAAAGAAGAGGCCAGCATCGCCACAAGATGGGAGGCCCCGGACCTGACCGCGACTCCCTCCTGACCCGACCGCCCCCCGGAACACCCCTGGGTGAGTATTTTATAACTTGTTTTTCTTCACTTTCAGGTAGCATCGGGGGCTTATCTACAGCATTACAGAATGCTGTAGATAAGCCCCTGAAGGCAGTGGCCCTATCTCATATGGCCAAAATGGGGTGACAGATTCCCTTTAATGTTGTGTGGTAGTACTAACATTTCCCTCATGTCTGCTTTACATCAGCATCATCTGTAAAATGTTTTATTTTGTTAGCATTTTAGAAGGTTTAAAAATTTACCAGTAATTTTTCATGTTTTCAAGGAAATTTACAAAACGCATTTTATAGGGACCATTCAGTTTTGAAGTGACTTTAGGGATCCTATATATTGGAAACCCCCAAAAGTTATACCATTTTAAAAACCGCGCCCCTCAACGTATTCAAAACACGGATTTTGGTAAGAACTTACCTGTAAAATCCTTTTCAGCGAAGGAAGGAAGAGAGACACAGTATTCATTACTGATGGGTAGGCGGAGCCCCAGATCAGGATGTCACCTCAGATCAAAAGAGTGCTGACTGGCTGGCCCCTCCAGCTCGGGCTCCTCCTACTCAGCTCCAGTCGTACCAAAGCTTTGAGGAAAAGAGCCAAGATCACCAGCGGAGCAACATAACCCCTTCTGAAGGAACTTCAGAGAAAAAACACAAGGATACAGGTTATGCATGCAAAGAAAGCCAAAAACCACAGAGTTCCAGGTACTACTCACGGAACCTGACTACTGCGATGAGCTGGCGATGCTGGAACAGAGCCTTAGCGCGCTGACCTCAGCCCAGATAATCGCTATCAGATAAGGGTCGCGCTGCATCTGAAAACATCAACACACTTCTGCCTTGGGAGGGTGCTGTGTCTCTCTTCCTTCCTTCGCTGAAAAGGATTTTACAGGTAAGTTCTTACCAAAATCCGTGTTTCAGCTGCAGATGGAAGGAAGAGAGCCACAGTATTCATTACTAATGGGACGTCCCAAAGCAGTTCAAAAATAAGGGTGGGAAAAACCAATAAAAGGCAGAAACCCAACAACCTTAACAACAAAGCGCAACCAGCGCTAAACACAAGTTCATCCAGAACTTTAAACTACAGCTGCCTGCAGGACCCTACGTCCGAGGGCTGCATCAGCGGAAACACTGACGTCCACTTTATAAAACTTTGTAAACGTGTGGACAGAGCGCCAAGTTGCCGCTCGGCAGAGCTGCACTGCCGAGGCACCTTGATGAAAAGCCCACGATGAGGCCACAGCTCTCGTAGAATGGGCTTGAATCTTAATCGGGCAAGATTCACCCCGAAGACGGTAAGCTTCCAAAATAGCTGACCGGATCCAACGAGCTATAGAATCCTCGGAAGCTCGTTGACCACGCCGACGACCTGCTGGAACCACAAACAGGGAGTCCGTCTTACGAAAACCTTGAGTAATAGATAGATAAAACTGCAAGGCCCGCACTAAATCCAATGTGTGTAAATCTCGCTCTTTCGCATTCTTCGGATCCGGACAGAGTGAAGGCAACACAATATCCTGGTTAACATGAAATTGTGACACCACTTTAGGCAAAAAATCACCCCGAGTGCGAAGCACTACACGATCCGGAAAAAACTCCAGAAAAGGAGGCGAACAAGAAAGAGCTGCCAACTCAGAAACTCTCCTCAAGGAAGTGACTGCAACAAGGAAAGCCACCTTCCAAGAAAGTAAAGAAAGGCTAGCAGAAACCATAGGCTCAAAAGGTTTATGCTGAAGAGCCTCCAAAACAAGGTTGAGCCGCCAAGGAGACACGGGTGCCTTCCGCGGCGGAAACTTACGAGATATACCTCGGAAAAAGGAGAGCACGTCTCTATTTGAAGCAATGGTTCTCCGAAACAATAAGGACAGAGCAGAAATCTGACCTTTCAGAGTGCTTACTGCCAAACCCTTGTCTAGCCCATGCTGTAGAAAAGCCAACAGGTTGGGAATGGAAAATTTTCTCGGGTTCCGAGAGGACCCCAAACACCACGAAAAGAAGGTTTCCCAAATTTTGTGGTAAATCCTAGTAGTAGCCGGACATCTTGCAGCACGAAGGGTAGCAATGACCTCGGCTGAGAAACCTCTACGGGTCAAGATTTCGGTCTTAAGAGCCACGCCGTCAAACGCAGGGACATCAAGTCCGGATGACAAACGGGCCCCTGAGTCAACAAGTCCGGTTGAAGAGGGAGTGGAAAAGGAGGTGCCGCCAACAGCGACATTATTGTCGAGAACCACACCCTTCTTGGCCAGTCTGGAGCTATCAAAATAGCTGGAATTCTCTCTAGTCTGATCCGACGCAGTACTAGAGGAAGTAAGGATATCGGCGGGAATACATAGATCAGCTCGAACTGATCCCACTGAGCCACTAGAGCATCCACCGCCACCGCCTTCGGATCCTTGTACCTGGACATGAATGTCGGTAACTTGGCATTGAACCTGGATGCCATCAAATCCACTTGGGGGGTTCCCCAGCGAGAGCACAGTAGTGCAAACACATCCGGATGGAGGCTCCATTCCCCGGAATCCATCCTTCTGCGACTGAGAAAGTCCGCTGTAACATTCTGAACCCCTGGAATGTGAATCGCCGAAATGGCTGGTACATTGGCCTCTGCCCAAATCAGAATTCGGGACACCTCTACCATGAGTCTGGAACTCCTTGTCCCACCTTGGTGATTGATATACGCGACAGCCGTCGCATTGTCTGTCTGCACACGGACTGGCAGACCGCTCAAAGGGACCGTTCAATGTTGGAGGCAAAGGAAAATCGCCCTCAATTCCAGGATGTTGATCGGAAGCACAGACTCTTCCGATGACCATACCCCCTGAATCCAGAGATTGTTCCAAACACCCCCCCAGCCCGTCAGGCTGGCATCGGTGGTTATGACTGACCACTTCGGAGGGAGGAAAGACTTCCCCAGGGAGAATGCCCCTGGACGTAACCACCATTCTAGAGAATCCCGCACCGCGCGAGAAATGGTGACACTGCAATCCAGCGATTGCGACTGATTCCATCGACTCAAGATGAACCTTTGAAGAGTCCTGGAGTGGAACTGGGCAAAAGGAATTGCCTCCATTGACGCCACCATCAGTCCTAGAAGACGCATACACTTCCGTAGAGACATTGCCGTTGAGGATCTCATAATCTGTACATGTCGAAGAAGACATGACTGTTTGTCTGGTGGTAGGGAAACTACCGACCGAAACGTGTCGAGATGCATTCCCAAAAAGAGGATTGTCCTCGATGGTTCCAGGGACGACTTCTCCCAATTGACCAGCCAACCGAAGTCCTTCAGAAACTGAAGAGACAAATCCCGAGCCGTCAACGCCTCCTCCTCCGAGGAAGCCATGATCAAAAGATCGTCCAGATAAGGGAGAATCGTAATCCCCTGTCTTCGAAGGATTGCCATGAGAGGCGCCAGAATTTTTGTAAAGACCCTTGGCGCTGAGGCTAAGCCGAATGGCAGAGCCACGAACTGGTAATGATTCTGACCTATGGCAAATCGAAGAAAGCGCTGATGAGCCTTTCCGATGGGAATATGCAAATAGGCGTCGCGAATGTCGATTGACACCAGAAAATCGTTCTGTGACAGAGCTGCCACAACGGAACGAAGCGACTCCATGCGAAATTTCCGGGCATGGACATGCCGGTTTAATCGCTTGAGATCCAGAATCGGGCGAAATTTGTTCTCCTTTTTGGGAACTATAAAAAGGTTGGAATAAAAACCTTTTCCTCGGTCCTGACGGAACCGGTATCACTACACCCTTTTGTAGCAGAGATTCGACCTCTCGCTGTAGAGCGACAACAAGCTCGGGTTCCGACGGAACGCGAGACTGACAAAAAACATTTGGGGGTCGAGAAGCAAACTCTATGAAATAGCCTGCCGACACAATCCGCGTTGCCCAGGAATCTGGAACGCGAGCCATCCAAGTCGCCTTGAAAAGAAGCAGGCGACCCCCCACTCGAGAATCCTCGAGTGGACCCCTGGCGTCAATTAGACTTTGCGGGCTTCTTGTCAAGTTCCCGCTTGTCCTGGCGGAAACTCTGCTTCCAGGAAGTACGAGTTTTCTGAGAGGATTTCTTTCCTGAGAAGGAAGGACGACCCGATCCCACGAGGAGTGACTAGATCGTCCTCGGCCCCGAAAGGACCGCCGACCACTATAGACACCAGGCCTACTGGACACCGAGGCCATGGCCCTACGCTGTGGTAATGCTGATTCCTTCGCCTTAGCCTTGGAAATCAGCTCTGTGAGGTCAGATCCAAAAAGATGGCCACCCTTGTAAGGTAAGGCCAACAACCCTTGTTGGAAACTGCGTCCCCCGGCCCACTGTCTGAGCCATAAAGCTCTTCTGACTGTGACCGCTGAAGCTTGCGCTTTGGCCAGCAGAGATGCCGTATCCAGACCGGCATCAAAGATATAACAGGCTGCCGTTTCTAACCATTCACAAGTTTCCCGTATCTCAGATAACGGAGATTCATTGTGCAACTCCGTCTTCAGACGTGCCAACCAACTTAGAGAAGCTCTAGCAGCACACATGGATCCTAGCACTGCTCGGAATCCATGACCCGCAGCCTCATAACTTGCTTTTGCCGCCAATTCTGCTTTTCTATCCAAAGGCTCCTGTAAGCTCGCTTTTCCCTTAATAGGGAGTAGTGAGGATTTATTAAGCTGAGATAAAGACACATCCACTTCAGGAGCAGAAGTCCAATTAGCCTTTAACTCCGCAGAGCAAGGATAAAGTGTATCCAAGAAATGCGTTCCATGAAAACGCTTATCTGGACATAGACGTTCCTCCTCTATTACACTATTAAGCTCATCCAGAGCTGGCAATGTTGTACGCGAAGCACGGGACTCCTGGAACATGCGTGCTGATTTACCAGGACGACTAGTTACCTCCTCCGGTAACTGTAATATATCTCTCATGGCTTCAATTAATGCCTCCGTACGCTTCGCCATAGAGGAACGCCCCTGCGGCTCGTCCGCATCTGAATCGGATATTTCTCCATCCGAATTTAAAGGGGAACTCTGCCCAATATCAGATACGTCTGACTCGCTCCGTGTAGAGGCCGGTAACGGCCTGCGTCGCTTCCTCTGAGAAGAATTAGCAGACACATATTGACCTAAAAGGTCAGACAAGTTGTTGATTGATCGAGCGATATCGTCCAATTTTTCACCGCTGTCGACCGCAGCGCTAGACGTTGTGGAGGTCTGCGTATCTGATTGCCGCAATGGCACTGGGACATGGTCCGCGGCATCTGAACTCTGTTCAGACATGTCTCACCTGTATGAACAGGTCAAAGCGATAATACCAGCAAAAACTATGCGGTTTTTCTTTTTTTTTTTTTTTATATATGCTGAAGGGTTAACGCTCCACCAGGCAGGGTTACCCCAGCGGTATTCAGTCAAAAAATTTTTCTGGTAGAAATAACCCTCAGAAGGGTTAATATTGCAAACTCACCACAACATATATATATGAAGTGTGAGTCCCAGCCAATTTTATGTCTCTAATGAGACTGCAGCTGCAGGATAGCGATCGCTGCGCTGCAGGGTGAGGAATCAGCACTCACCCAGCTGGCCGTGGTGTCTTATGAGGAGAGGAGCGGTCTGAGGAGCCCAGGAGCCTGTGTAATGGCCGCCACAGTGAGGGAGTCGCAGGAGAAACGCCAGAGCGCGCGTCTTCCTGCTCAAAAGACCGGGAATAGATAGGCCACGCCCCCTGCTAGCTCAAATATTGAGCGCGAACTCCCCGCTCCTGCTCCCTCTCTGTCCTGCAGCTATCTGCCTGCGGACAAAAGATCACCACATCTACAATGTAACAGCGCTGTCACAGCAGCGCTGAAGCATACTGACATACAGTAGTAGCGCTGTCACCGCAGCGCTGAAGCACTCACACATTATTATAATAAAAATTGTGTGGAAAACTCATCAGCTCAGCGCCACAGGGACCCCTAAGGGTTTCTGGCGCTATGCCCATGCTTCCCCCCAGGGCGGGAAGCGCAGTGACCCAGCGTGTGGTTTGCGCCCCCGCCAGGGAAAACTCTCCTCATCCCCCAGGGCCGGCAAGGATTCTGCAGGGACCATTATGTAATTACAGATCCGCCAAGGGAGAGGCTGGTGAAAAACACTGATAAACATGTAATAGCGCTGTCACCGCAGCGCTGAAGCATACTGATATACATGTAATAGCGCTGTCATCAGACGCTAAAGCACTCACACATTAATAATAAAATTTTGTGTGGAGTACTCACCAGCCAAGGCGCCACAGGGACCCTCAGGGGTTTCTGGCGCTATGCCCATGCTTCCCCCCAGGGCGAGGAACGCAGTGACCGCACGTGTGGTTTGCGTCCCGCCAGGGAAGCTCTCCTCATCCCCCAGGGCCGGCAAGGATTCTGCAGGGACTTTGAGTAAGTACAGATCCGCCAAGGGAGAGGTTGGGGTACAGCAGCGCTGGTACCCCTGAGACCTCTAGACCAACTAGTGATCCAGGTCTCCTGTCCGAATATAAAATAATAAAATCTTCTGAGGAGCTGCATTAGCAGCGACCATCCTTCTGGACCTCAAATCTTAGACTGGAGCTGAGTAGGAGGAGCCCGAGCTGGAGGGGCCAGCCAGTCAGCACTCTTTTGATCTGAGGTGACATCCTGATCTGGGGCTCCGCCTACCCATCAGTAATGAATACTGTGGCTCTCTTCCTTCCATCTGCAGCTGAAATTGCTTTCAGGTAATTCATTAACCCTTCAGGTGTTTTTTTGGAATTAATGCAAAGTGGCATGACAGGAATGAAAAAGTTTATTTTTACCAACCAAATTTTGATAACTTTTGAACAGGCCACTAGAGCTGGCAGACTAAGGCCGTTATTTGGTTGTGAACTACCATGGCAAACATCAGGACCACATGATCAAGATCTCTTGGAGCCAATGGGGTTAAAAAGGAAGCCCTCCACATGCTGTTAACGATCTAGATGTCAGTCATTGATAGCAGCATTTAAGGGGTTAACCATAAACGGGGCCAACACTGTGGCTGATGCAGCAAGTTGTCAGCTATAGTGTACAGTCATGGCCAAAAGTTTTGAGAATGACACATATATTATATTTTCACATGATCTGCTGCCCTCTGGTTTTTATGTGTGTTTGACAGATGTTTTTATCACAGACAGAAATATAATAATTGCAAACATATGAGTAACAAAAGCTTATATTGACAGTCAGAATGAGTTAATGCAGCAAGTCAATATTTGCAGTGTTGACCCTTCTTCTTCAGGACCTCTGCAATTCTCCCTGGCATGCTCTCAATCAACTTCTGGACCAAATCCTGACTGACAGCAGTCCATTCTTGCACAATCAATGCTTTCATTTTGTCAGAATTTTTAGGTTTTTGTTTGTCCACCCGTCTCTTGATGATTGACCACAGGTTCTCAATGGGATTAAGATCTGGGGAGTTTCCAGGCCATGGACCCAAAATCTCTATGTTTTCTTCCCTAAGCCATTTAGTTATCACCTTTGCTTTATGGCAAGGTGCTCCATCATGCTGGAAAAGGCATTGTTGATCACCAAACTGCTCTTGGAGGGTTGGGAGAAGTTGCTCTTGGAGGACATTCTGGTACCATTCTTTATTCATGGCTGTGTTTTTAGGCAAGACTGTGAGAGAGCCGATTCCCTTGGCTGAGAAGCAACCCCACACATGAATGGTTTCAGGATGCTTAACAGTTGGCATGAGACAAGACTGGTGGTAGCGCTCACCTTGTCTTCTCCGAATGAGGCGTTTTCCTGATGTCCCAAACAATCGAAAAGGGGATTCATCAGAGAAAATAACTTTACCCCAGTCCTCAGCAGTCCACTGCCTGTACCTTTTGCAGAATATCAGTCTGTCCATGATGTTTTTTCTGGAGAGAAGTGGCTTCTTTGCTGCCCTCCTTGAGACCAGGCCTTGCTCCAAGAGTCTCCGCCTCACAGTGCGTGCAGATGCACTCACACCTGCCTGCTGCCATTCCTGAGCAAGCTCTGCACTGCTGGTAGCCCGATCCCGCAGCTGAAACACTTTTAAGAGACGGTCCTGGTGCTTGCTGGTCTTTCTTGGGCGCCCTGAAGTCTTTTTGGCAACAATGGAACCTCTCTCCTTGAAGTTCTTGATGATGCGATAGATTGTTGACTGAGGTGCAATCTTTCTAGCTGCGATACTCTTCCCTATTAGGCCATTTTTGTGCATTGCAATGATGACTGCACATGTTTCTTTAGAGATAACCATGGTTAACAGAAAAGAAATAATGATGCCAAGCACCAGCCTCCTTTTAAAGTGTCCAGTGGTGTCATTCTTACTTAATCATGACAGATTGTTCTCCAGCCATGTCCTCATCAACACCCACACCTGTGTTAATGGAGCAATCACTGAAAAGAGGTTAGCTGGTCCTTTTAAGGCAGAGCTGCAATGATGTTGAAATGTGTTTTGGGGGATAAAGTTCATTTTCTAGCCAAATATTGACTTTGCAAGTAATTGCTGTTAAACTGATCACTCTTTATAACATTCTGGAGTATATGCAAATTGCCATTAGAAAAAGTGAAGCAGTAGACTTTGTAAAAATGAATATTTGTGTCATTCTCAAAACTTTTGTCCATGACTGTACAGCTGACAGCTGCTTGACTGTTACCTGTCAGAGGATGCTAATCTCTTATATCTCAGGTCAGTAAAAAGACATATTGGTGGTCACTAAGGGGTTAATATCCAAACTTAGAACAGCTTTAATTGAAATAATTAAAATAGCTCGCTGCCTCACTTCTGCACAATTTAGATAATAGCGCCACCTCCTAAGGCAAAGTTAATATCAAGATGGGTGTAAACCGAAGAATTGTAAGGATAGAACTATAGTTTAGCTATGTCAGATTACAAAACCTTTCATCAGCTCTGATATACTGCCCTTCCCCTCAACATCACAATTGCAGCCAAGTATACTTTCTTCTGAAACGCTACAGCGTTTCAGAGAAAACATAGTTAAGAGATGTGGCTTGTGATGAGTCTGGTGCCGTCCCCATCCAGCATCTCCCAACGTCGCTCCAAGTGATTGACAGGTTTTTTCTATAGTTCTAGATGTGTGAATTTCCCAAAGCAGCGTTTCAGAGAAATACGTACCTGGCTGCAATCGTGCTGCTAGGCTCCAACTCATGCTGTCTGTTCCCTTTAAGTAGGGTTTAAACAATGCGGTTCCCGGTCTTGGAAAACTAAACTGAATAAAGTAGATACCTGATAAGTTAGAAAGGGCTCGTTCTGCTGTCTGCCTCATTGTTTCTCCAGCCAGCCGCTCAACCTGAGGGAACATCCAGACTTCTTCATTGCCAATCTTTTCTTTAACCAATAGAACTAAAGGGTTTTCTAGTTTCCTGTTGAGCGACGTCCGATCGTTCTGTTCATCTGCTTCTGTAACAAACAGAAAATAGAGTGATCATGCTCCGCAAATATTAGATTATACGCACTAGTCTTGTGCCATCTACACTATGGAATCTAGCCCCTATTAGTAGTCCACAGAGGCATTAAATATCACTCCTGCTTCCTAATGTGGCCATACAATGGTGATACAGTAAGCTACGAAGTCAATGGAAAATGAGGACCAAGCTGCTGCTACACCCTCTGGCAGTGATTTATGTGCTAAGAGAACAAAGGATCCTCCGACATTAACTGTGGGGATGACCACTACACATAAGATGTTCAGCCAAGTTCAACAATAATGGTGGCTTCGGCTGTCATTTATATTAAGTTTAAGGCCAGACCTAGAGCATAAAAAAGGCAAGGCTCAGGAGGTGCCACTACAATGAATTAGGCAATCTATAGAGACAATCAAATCCTACGACCTGCGTTGGATAAAAACCTGGAAGCACTCCTAGGGACTAGAGCATGATATGACATGGCCTGTAAGCTAGAAAGTGCTGATTTTTTTATCTTTGACATTGCACAGTGATGAAAGCAACTGTTTAAGGCAAAGGGTACTAGACGCAGCAGAAATCTTGGAGTTAGGAGAGCTTCTAGTGAATAACAGGTCACTGGATGAACCAAGAGTGTATCAAGGTTAGTAGAGAAGACAGGAGAGTCTAGTGTGTAAGGAAAAAGCCATTAATGTACAGTCCAAAAGCAGGCGCTGCCCAGAGAAATCAGTCGGGAAGATAAGAGATTTTATTACATGATTAATACTGTTTCATAAAATCAGTCTTTGCATCTCCTTTCCCTTGGCAGCAGCTGTTTTTGGATTGTACATTAACGGCTTTTCCTTTCTTCCGTGGAACACCTCTGGACGGCACCACGTATCAGAGAACTACAATCCCAGTGTTGCAGTTCACCAGCCCAGCTAGAATCAAGTGTGTAACATGGATGGAGTGCTTCACAGGGACATAAAGTGGATGCACATGGATTTAAGGGACGAGGATCTGCTCCAAAATCAACATGGTACATGCAATTTGGATGTGGATTTGCTGCAGTTTTTACCAAAAGCCTATAAGTAAATGTGCAGCTAATTACACCCAAATCTACATTGAACACATTCATAAAGTGCCAAAGATTCATTGTAGGCACATCAGTATTGTAAAGAGTGTTATTCCCATTCTACCAAGTTATAACCCATTGTAAGGGATGAGCTCTCTGGTGCGCACACAAGGATCTTGATCTTTGGTTCAAAACAAAAGAGAAGTTTATTAAATGTCCATAAACCATCCAACTTAAAACAAGGCAGCATCTTCTGGGTACAAAAGGTATAACAAAACGGAAAATAAACAGTCGATATATAGAATGGGCTCACCTGTTTAGATGTCAGTCCTTCACTCAGCTTCTAGCAGACTAAGGCCTCTTTCACACTTCCGTTGTGTGACGTCCGCCCAAGCGTGAAAATGGCGGATCCGTCAGAAAAGTTAAAAAACGGATGCAAAACTGGTCAGTTTTCTGACGGATCCGCCAAGAACATTTCACCCGAAAATGATGAGAGAGAGAGAGAGAGAGAGAGAGAGAGAGAGAGAGAGAGAGAGAGAGAGAGAGAGAGAGAGAGAGAGAGAGAGAGAGAGAGAGAGAGAGAGAGAGAGAGAGAGAGACCGGACAGTGTTTTCTACATTTACAATGGTTTTCAATGGAGGTGACGGATCCCGTCAAAAACGGATGCCAACGGCGGCCATTATACAAAATGGCGGATGCGGCGGATCCGCCGTTGTCTGCCATTTTGGCGGACAAAAAAAACGTTGCATTGGACGTTTTTTTTGTAATGAAGGACGCCAATTTTTTGGCGGATCCGGCCCAAAACGGACCTAACGGACGACCATCCGTCAAAATCCGTCACTAATGTAAGTCAATGGGAAAAAAACGGATCCGCCAAAAAAAAATGGCGGATCCGTTTTTTTCACATTTTGACGGATTTTGACTGACGTCGCACGACTGAAGTGTGAAAGAGGCCTAAGGGTCCCGTTACACATAGCGACTCACCAGCGATCCCGACAACGATATGCACTTGTCAGGATCGCTGGTGAGTTGCTACATGATCGCTGCTGAGCTGCCAAACAGGCAGCTCTCAGCAGCGATCAGGACAGCGACTATGCGGGTAACAAGCGATGCACGTCGCTTAGTTACCGGCAGTGTACCTTAGATACCAGCGCCCTGGTGCAGGGAGCTGGTAACCAAGGTACACATCGGGTTTCCAGGCACCGCTCAGAGCTTACAAACCTGCTGTGTACCTTGGCTACCAGCTCTCCTGCACCAGCGCGCTGGTATCTAACGTACACATCGGGTTTTCATGCACCGCTCGGCGCCTGGAAACCCAATGTTTACCTTGGTTACCAGCTCCAGCTGGCTGATCGCTGGTCTCCCGCCTGTCACAAGCAGCGATGTGGGCTGGCCAGCGGGAGACCAGCGATCAAAAAATGGTCCAGGACATTCAGCGACACCCAGCAGGGGGGCTGATCGTCGCGGAGTGTCACACTAAGCGAGATCGCTGGCTAGGTCGCTGCTACGTCACAAAATAGGTGACGTTTCAGCGATCTCGCTTAGTGTAACGTGACCTTAAGCCACACAATCATGGGCTTTCTCCGTACACACAGTACCCTAATGAGACAGCCTGGCTACTGTATATAGGCTGTGCCACACCCAAAGGTAGAGATATGGGAGCAGACAGTCCCACCCATTTCTGACTGCTCCTAAAAACAGAACCCTTGCTATGTCCCATTAACCCAATCAGCGCTACTTGTGTTGGAGCCCACTTTTTTTCGGTCTTTCCATCACTGAGGCAAATTGTTACATATATCACCCTCAGAGAACCTGTCCGGCTGCATGCCTACACTATCTACAAGAAAACTTGCTGATTCTATTATGGGGCTCTGAAGTGCATGCTTGTCAATGCTCCACTCCCCGTCCATGGTCAGTGCTCCACTCCCCGTCTATGGGACCACCAGAAATAGCTCAGTATAGCGCTCGTCTGGTGGTCCAAAAATCAATAAATGAAGTGGTGGATCACGTGTGCAGTCACCTTTTTAAATGCCCTGTTCTTGGAATCACTGGGCTTCCCAGTGATCAGCAAATTACCTATTCTGTAAATACACGAGTTATTATACTTGTTAATAGGCTATTCTGTATAGTTTTACATACATTACTGCCCCAATGGGGCTCACAATTAAGGTGGCAGATTTCTAAGCTTTTGTGAGCGCTTCATGCCATGGACAATGTGGTCACATTTTCCTTTATGTGACTGCGCTGTCCACTGTGTTGCTTGAGTGAAAGACCTTGTAAATGTGAAAAGAGGCATGTCGTTTTGTAAATTTCCTCCCCATTTAATATTGTCAGCTACCGTATCTACACATCAAGCTGCTTGAGGGAAGGGAGCAATACCTGTTACTCTTGGGGCAAGTTTCATTTGCTTCCACTTTTGTTCCCATGTATCCTCCATGTCTTGCGCTATCACAACGTCCTGCTCCTCTTCATCATCAGAATCATACTTATCTGACTGCTTCCTCCTCAGACGCTCTGCATCTTTCATAAGCTGGAGTTCGTGATCTGAATAGAAACTTTTCTCTAGGTCAATCTGGAATATACCAAGAATATGACAATAAACCCCACATGCTGATTAGCAATAGCTACCTCTCCTAGGTCCTGACTCCTCATGATGTATAAGACAGGATTCTGGAACAAAACACTTTCAATTGTTGCAAAATGTTTGCACAACTTATAGTCACGCAAAAATTTTGCAACTTTTGGCATTGGCCAGCTTTGCCAAAATGGGCAAATCAGGGGTGGGACAGCACAGGGTAAAGCCAGCCAGGCAATCTCTGCAAAAACGCACTTTAGTCGCATGAACATTTCTGGCACAGGCACACAGCACTTATAAAATGTGCCCAATTCATTAAGTCGCATGTGCCTATTCGTGAATTAGGTGCATCTTACTCCCATGGTTCCTCCATTGGGACCGGCGTACAAAACACCCTTCTTAATGAATTGGGCCCATATTGTATGTGCTGCAAGATACTAACTTCAGCATTATCCTGGATTTACACCAACCCTCTGTGATCCACTAAGGGGCCGACTACCAAATGATACTCACAGAGGACATTGCTCTAGTCTTCAAATGCCCCAGTAATAACAGGCAGTTAGCCTATTGCACTTGCTCCACAGACTCGTCTTCTTCATACATCACCAGGATAACAGTCCCATCAGCTCTGCTCTACTACATTACATGGTCAGTGTGTCACCATCTACACTAATAGCAATGGCTGAGAAGTAATTCCCTAATGAATGAAACATGAACCTGTGAGGCAGTTTTCTCACTGTAAAGGTTACCTAACATCTACGTTTACACTTCTGGAGGTCTATTTGGCCACCAATGACCTAGGTGTCAATTTTCAACCTGGCCAATAATCCATTTAGGTTTCCATCATACTGTAGAAGTGTGAAGTGCTTTCAGGACCCATGTGCACAAATCATAATACCCTTTTACAGAAGTCTTTCCCTTGTACCAGGTGATGATATACTGGTACCATATGCCACCAACATCCCTTCAGTGAGGACCCAATGTAGGTAATGTGCAGCAGACCCTTTGGCTATTACCCCAGTGTACAGAAAAAAAGAGCAGCTTGGTCGGCTGCCAACAGTGCTGGATCATGCCATCACCTAGTAAGGTGGATAAGGGATGCTGAATTCTCATATAACCTCTGTAAGAGCCCAATCTGTACAACAAAAAGGCAGAGATGCTCACCTGCCCAGGCCTTCAAACAAATGCACTATCAGGATGCAGTGGACCCACGTCTTTAACCCCTTAAAGACCAAGCCATTTTGTAGGTTAAAGACCAGGCCAATTTTTACATTTCTGACCACTGTCTCTTTATGAGGTTATAACTCTGGAACGCTTCAACGGATCTTGGCGATTCTGAGATTGTTTTCTCGAGACATATTGTACTTCATGATAGTGGTAAAATTTCTTCAATATAACTTGCGTTTATTTATGAAAAAAACGGAAATATGGCAAAAATGTTGAAAATTTTGCAATTTTCAAACTTTTAATTTTTATGCCATTAAATCAGAGAGATATGTCACAAAAATTAGTTAATAAATAACATTTCCCACATGTCTACTTTACATCAGCACAATTTTGGAACCAAAATTTTTTTTTGTTAGGAAGTTATAAGGGTTAAAAGTTGACCAGCAATTTCTCATTTTTCCAACAAAATTTACAAAATCATTTTTTTTAGGGGCCACCTCACATTTGAAGTGAATTTGAGGGGTCAATATGACAGAAAATACCCAAAAGTGACACCATTCTAAAAACTGCACCCCTCAACGTGTTCAAAGCCACATTCAAGAAGTTTATTAACCCTTTAGGTACTTCACAAGAATTGAAGCAATGTGGAAGGAAAAAATTAACATTTAACTTTTTTTCCCAAAATTTTTCTTTCGACACAATTTTTTAAAATTTTGTCAAGGGTATCGATAGAAAATGAACCACAATATTTGTTGTACAATTTCTCCTGAGTACATCGATACCCCATGTGTGGGGGTAAACCACTATTTGGGCGCATGGCAGAGCTCGGAAGGGAAGCAGCGCCATTTGACTTTTTTGGCTGGAATTGAGATTGGACGCCATGTCGCATTTGGAGAGTCCCTGTGTGCCTAAACAGTGGAAACCCCCCACAAGTGACCCCATTTTGGAAACTAGACCCCCCAAGTAACTTATCTAAATGTGTTGTGAGAGCTTTTAACCCCCAAGGGCTTCACAGAAGGTTATAACGTAGAGCCGTAAAATTAAAAAATCATGTTTTTTTCCACAAAAATGATCTTTTCAACCCAATTTTTATTTTCCAAAGGATAAAAGGACCCCAAAAGTTATTGTGCAATTAGTCCTGAGTACGCTGATACCCCATATGTGAGGGTAAACCACTATTTGGGTGCATGGCAGAGCTCGGAAGGGAAGCAGCGCCATTTGACTTTTTTGGCTGGAATTGAGATTGGACGCCATGTTGTATTTGGAGAGCCCATGTGTGCCTAAACAGTGGATACCCCCCACAAGTAACCCCATTTTGGAAACTAGACCCCCCAAGGAACTTATCTAGATGTGTGGTGAGAGCTTTGAACCCCCAAGGGCTTCACAGAAGGTTATAACGTAGAGCTGTAAAATTAAAAAATCATATCTTTTCCACTAAAATGATCTTTCCACCCCCAATTTTTATTTCCCAAAGGGTAAAAGGACCCCAAAAATTATTGTGCAATTTGTCCTGAGTACGCTGATACCCATATGTGGGGGTAAACCACTATTTGGGCGAATGGCAGAGCTTGGAAGGGAAGCAGCGCCATTTGACTTTTTTGGCTGGAATTGAGATTGGACGCCATGTCGCATTTGGAGAGTCCCTGTGTGCCTAAACAGTGGAAACCCCCCACAAGTGACCCCATTTTGGAAACTAGACCCCCCAAGGAACTTATCTAGATGTGTGGTGAAAGCTTTGAACCCCCAAGGGCTTCACAGAAGGTTATAACGTAGAGCAGTAAAATTAAAAAATCATATCTTTTCCACAAAAATGATCTTTCCACCCCCAATTGTTATTTTCCAAAGGGTAACAGGACCCCAAAAGTTATTGTGCAATTTGTCCTGAGTATGCTGATACCCCATATGTGGGGGTAAACCACTATTTTGACGCATGGCAGAGCTGGAAAGGGAAGGAGCGCCTTTTTCAAATGCAGATTTTGATGGAATGGTCTGCGGGTGTCATGTCACGTTTGGAGAGCCCCTGATGTGCCTAAACAGTAGAAACCCCCCACAAGTGACTCCATTTTGGAAACTAGACCCCCCCAAGGAACTTATCTAGATGTGTGGTGAGCACTTTGAACCCCCAAGTGCTTCACAGAAGTTTATAACGTAGAGCCGTGAAAATAAAAATATCATATTTTTTTTCCACAAAAATAATCTTTTTGCCCCCAAATTTTTATTTTTATAAAGGTTTCAGGAGAAATAGGACCCCAAAAGCTATTGTGCAATTTGTCCTGAGTACGCTGATATCCCATATGTGGGGGGGAACCACTATTTTGACGCATGGCAGAGCTCGGAAGGGAATGAGCACCGTTTTTAAATGCAGACTTTGATGGAATGGTCTGCGGGTGTCATGTCGCGCTTGGAGAGCCCCTGATGTGCCTAAACAGTAGAAACCCCCCACAAATGACCCCATTTTGCAAACTAGACCCCCCAAGGAACTTATCTAGATGTGTGGTCAGCACTTTGAACCCCAAGGGCTTCACAGAAGTTTATAATGTAGAGCCGTGAAAATAAAAAAATCATATTTTTTTCCACAAAAATTACCTTTTTGCCCCAAATTTTTATTTTTATAAGGGTAACAGGAGAAATAGGACCCCAAAAGCTATTGTGCATTTTGTCCTGAGTACGCTGATACCCCATATGTGGGGGGGAACCACTGTGATCGCCTTACTGCGATCTTTGGGAGGCACAATGAACAAATCCACAAAAGGTGAAGAATTCGTTTTCTTTTTTACGCCGTTCCTCGTGCAGTATTAGTGATTAGGCGACTTTATTCCTCGGATCGGTGCGATTACACCGATACCAGATTTACATCCTTTTTTCATGTTTAGCTTCTGTCACACTCTAAAAGATGCTTTTTCTTGGAATAATTTTTTGTAAGAAATTTTTGCATCGCCGTATTTTGAGAGCTATAATTTTTCCATATTTCGGCCGACAGAGTTATCTGTGGGCTTATTTTTTGCGGGACGAGCTGACGTTTTTATTGGTACCATATTCAGGCACATAACGTTTTTTGATCGTTTCCTATTCCGATTTTTGTGGAATCAGAATGAACAAAAACCAGCAATTCAGGAATTGTTTTTTTTTTCCTCCGTTCCGTGTGTGGTAAAATTGATAAAGCAGCTTTATTCTTCGGGTCACTACGGTTACGGCGATTCCTCATTTATATATTTTTTTTTGTTTTGGCGTTTTTTACACAATAAAAAATTTTATAGAAAAAATAATTATTTTTGCATCAGTTTATTCCGCGAGCTATAACTTTTTTATTTTTTTGCTGATGATGTTGTATAGTGGCTTGTTTTTTGCGGGACAAGATGACGTTTTCAGCGGTACCATGATTATTTATATCTGACTTTTTGATCGCGTGTTATTGCACTTTTTCCAAGCGGTATAATGATACCGCTTGGAAAAAGTATAATTTACTACTTTTTTTTTTTTTTTTTTTTTACGGCTTTCACTGAAGGGGTTAACTAGGGTTACGCTTTTATAGATGGGATTTTTACGGACGTGGCGATACCTAACGTGTATGTTTTTTGTTTTTTATTTTTTTTTATTACATAAAAATGTGTATTTTTTAGGGGATTTTTTTTTAATTATTTTTTAATATTTTTTTTACAATTTTTTTTAAAAAAATGATTTTTTTTTAACTTGTCCCTTTATGGGACTTTCACTTTTTTTACTTTTTATTGCAGTTACAATGCATTGCAACTATAGTGGAAGCTGCTGTGACAATGATCACAGCAGCTTCCCGTAGCTAAATGACCCGGAGGTTGTCATGACAACCCCCGGGTCATCAAGGCAGAGATCGGCCCCTGCAAATACATTGCAGGGTGCCGATCTGAGGCAGAGGGAGCTCCCGACCCTCTGCCTCCCCCCCTGAGCTCTGCGATCGCGCTCGATCGCAGCAGTCAGGGGGTTAACAGCCAGGGGCGGTGGGGGCTCCGCTCCTGGCTGTCAGTGCAGGAAGCCTGGCCACTGCAGCGCCGGCTCCTGCACTGATCGCGCTGGGGAAGCTGAAATTTCAGCTTCTCCTGCGCGATCGCTGCTGTGTTTGGTCAGTCAGATTGACTGACCAATCACAGCGCTGTGAGTGCGGGGACCGACGGCAAAGGTCCCCGCACCGCTTGCCGTGCCTGTCAGCTGTCTGTGACAGCTGTCGCACTGATCTACCACTGCGTGTTTACACGCAGTGGTAGATCAAAGGCATGACGTGCAGAGTCCGTCCTGGTGCCGGAACTGGCACCTTGCCATGACGGACTCTGCACGTCAGTGGACATTAAGGGGTTAATATGACGGCAAAACAGGTGCAAGAATACCGATGAAACAACCGCTCACAACCTACCAATCCATGGAGGGGGCGGCTGCTTGGTACATTGATGCACAATGAAGACTTGTATGCAGCGCTGTTCACATTATGGCAATGCACAGCATCCAGTTAAACAGCCTAGTATTTACACCCTTCTATTAGATCAGGCGGGCTGCCCAGCGCTATTAAGATGCATCCCATGTGAACAGACACCACAGTGTTCACATGGGATGCATCTTAATAGCACTGGGCAGATCTAATAGAAGGGTGTAAATACTAGGCTGTTTAACTGGATGCTGTGCATTGCCATAATGTGAACAGCGCTGCATACAAGTCTTCATTGTGCATCAATGTACCAAGCAGCCGCCCCCTCCATGGATTGGTAGGTTGTGAGCGGTTGTTTTATCGGTATTCTTGCACCTGTTTTGCCGTCATATTAAAGACGTGGGTCCACTGCATTTGTTTGAAGGCCTGGGCAGGTAAGCATCTCTGCCTTTTTGTTGTATTTTTTTAATTTTTGGAGGATTTTTAAGTCCTCTTTTTGTGCTATTGCTGTTTAGAAGAGCCCAATCTGCCCTTCCATTCACAGCACAGGGGTAGAGCATACTGAGGTAGCGCCATCCACAGTGGGTGTAGAGTTTCCTCTGTCCCATCATCCCCAGATACATGGCTATATGTGATAACATTGCTGTATGCACTCCAAAATGGTACCGACAAAAGATACAACTCAGCATCCGGTAAGAAAAAGAATGTCGGAAAGAGAAGTAAAAATTAGTTTTTTTCTGCACCATTTTACCACAATTGCATTTTTTTCATTTTCCAGTGCATTGTAAAATTAATTTCATCATCCAAAAATTACAGAAAATAACCCGTCCTGCAAAAAAAATCAAGCCCTCATATGTCAATGTCAGCAGAAAAAGAAAAATGTCATGGCTGTTGGACGAAGGAAAGCAGAAAAATAAGATATCCACATCGCTACGGAGGTACAATAATAAGAAACTGTGTAAGAACACAAATGCCTAGAAGAGATATACCACCTTTATGCTGATGACACTCAGATGGCACAGACATCACCTCTCTGCTCAAACAAAAAAGGCAGCACTCTGTAGCGCCATAGCATGCAAATATGAAATTTGAATTGAATTACTGTATTACAGATATGCAAATTGCCTCTTCAAAAAAAGAGAGGGCTTGTACTCTATAGCGCCACCTATTGGAAGTAGCGATCCTACAAGTCACAATCAACCCTTTAACGAGTCTTGTAATATGACTTAGGATAAAAGCCAAATCAGTATCTCCATTTGCAGACACGGTGTTTCGGACTATTGGTCCTCGTCAGTGCAAAGTAGGAGAGATCTGATTTGGCTGGATGAGAGACTCTGGACTGAGGTCTAAGGGGGGGTAAGGTCTCTCCTTGTGGAGAGTGACATACCAGCTCTGGCGTGTCGAGGTAAGGAGGCTTATTCGCCGTGCAATGCTCCTCTGGGAAATTTAATATGCAAATTGCCTCTTCAAAAAAAGAGAGGGCTTGTACTCTATAGCGCCACCTATTGGAAGTAGCGATCCTACAAGTCACAATCAACCTGTATTACAGATAAGAAGACTTTATTCTAAGAGGACTGGCATCATGTTAGGTCCTGGAAACAAGAATCGCCTTAACGTGGCTTCCAGGTACACATTGGCCAATTTATGCGCTAAGCATTCTGAATTTTTCATATTTCTAATGCAGTAATGCAATTCAATTTTCATATTTGCATGCTATGGTGCTACAGAGTGCTGCCTTTTTTGTTTGAGTGTATATGAGTTTGTGACTCTAGGTAAGCACCTGTTCACACTTCGTTTATGCTTGGATGTGACGGTCAGTTTTTTTAAATTTTTAAAATTTGTCACCTCTCTGCTGTCCAGAATCCCAGAGTGTCTATCAGTCATATCCTCCTCCTCCTCCTCTCGCTTCCTCAAACTCAATGTGGACAAATCTGAACTCATCATCTTTCCTCCATCTCACAGATCTTCCTTATCTGATCTATCACAATTAACGATATCACGCTTTCCCCCGTACCGGAAGTCCGCTGCCTCGGAGTAACCCTTGACTCTGCCCTGTCCTTCAAACCGCACATCCAAGCTCTTTGCACCTTCAGCTCAAAAATATCTTCAAAATCCGTCCTTTCCTCAACCCTCAATCTACTAAAATGCTTGTGCATGCCCTCATCATCTTCCGCCTCAACTACTGCAACATACTTTTCTGTGGCCTCCCTGATAACACCCTCGCACCTCTCCAGTCCGTCCTCAACTCTGCTGCCAGACTAATTCATCTCTCTCCTCGCTACTCCTCCGCTTCTCTCCTCTGCAAATCTCTTCCCTGGCTCCCATTCCCTCAGCGTATCCAGTTCAAATTACTAATACTGACCTACAAGGCCATATATGACCTGTCTCCTCCATATATCTCTTAACTAATGTCCCGATATCTTCCTTCACGTAATCTCCGGTCCTCCAAGACCTCCTTCTCTCCTCCACACTTATTCGCTCCTCACCCAACCGCCTCCAAGACTTCTCCCAAATATCCCCCATCCACTGGAATTCTTTGCCCCAACACGACCGACTATCAACCACACTCGGATCCTTCAGAGGGAACGTGAAAACCTGCAATGACCCGGCTGCCTCCTCACCACTACCGGAACTGCTGCAACCCCCAACCTGCTGTCTCCTTCCCCACCATCCTGTAGAACAGGGGTCCCCAACTGCCGGTCCGCGGCCCAGGACCGGGCCATTGCAGTTCTGTTGCTGGGGGGCGGAGCCACGGCACAGAATGCTGAACACACATGGAGCAGGCAGCTGTTGCACTGTAGTGACAGCTACAGCCACCGGCTTCCAGAAGACATCGATACTTACCTTCCGTCGCTGCATCCCTGTCGGCCGCTTCATCCAGTGCTGAGCGGTGACGTAGTACCGCTCATTAAGGACATGAATATGGACGCATATTCATGACCTTAATGAGCGGTACTACGTCACCGCACTGCACAGGAGGAAGCTGCAGCGGCCGACAGGGATGAAGGGAAGTTCAGCGACGGTGTGAGGGTAAGTATGGGGGAGGACGGGGGAGCCCAGCCATGCATACAAGGGTGGGAGCAGAGCCTTGCATACAAGGGAGGGAGCGGAGCCATGCATACAAGGGTGGGATCGGAGCCATGCATACAAGGGAGGGAGCGGAGCCATGCATACAAGGGTGGGAGCCCAGCCATGCATACAAGGGAGGGAGCAGAGCCTTGTATACAAGGGTGGGAGCAGATCCTTGTATACAAGGGTGGGAGTGGAGCCATGCATACAAGGGTGGGAGCCCAGCCATGCATACAAGGGTGGGAGCGGAGCCTTGTATACAAGGGTGGGAGCAGATCCTTGTATACAAGGGTGGGAGCAGAGCCATGCATACAAGAGTGGGAGCGGAGCCTTGTATACAAGGGTGGGAGCGGAGCCTTGTATACAAGGGTGGGAGCGGAGCCATGCATACAAGGGTGGGAGCAGAGCCTTGTATACAAGGGTGGGAGCGGAGCCATGTATACAAGGGAGTCACATTCACATTATAAATGTTATAATTAAATGATAAGTATGCACTACTACTAAACTACAACCCCGTCCATAGTCCCGCCCCTTATAACCAAAGCCCCACCCCATCCACACCTCCATCCCCGCCCTGTCGGGCCATGGAAGAATGGTCTTGCTTGAAGCCGGTCCCTGGTGCAATAAAGGTTGGGGACCACTGCTGTAGAATATTTATTCTCAAAGTCCTTATTGTGACAGCGGCCATAATCACTTCAAATTCACATATTACACCAAATCAATTATGGAAGAGCCCATAAGAGATATGAAGTGAGAAAAAACAGAGATAGTTTAAAAAAATTATTATGTTTATTTGATAATTATTTAAAAATAAAAGAAAACAATTATAAAAACAGGACAATGGACCTCCAAATAGAGAAAAGGGGAGTTAAGGGTATGCCACACTAAGCGAGATCGCTACTGCGTCACCATTTATGACGCAGTAGCGATCTCGTTAGCGACTTAACTGTGTGTGACATGTAGCAGCGATGTGGCCCCTGCTGAGATGTCGCTGATCGCTTATGAACGTTCTGAGCCGTTTTTTGGTCGTTGGTGTCCTGCTGGTGAGCCTGAATCGCTGAGTGTGACACCCTTTATGAACGATTTCACCAGCATCGCAGGTGGGACTAGGTTTTCCCAACGACCGCAGAGGTTGTTATACAGATCGCTGATGAGATGTGTTTGGAATCACAGATCGCTGATGAGTTGTGTTTGGAATCACACAGCTAAGTCGCTAACGAGATCGCTACTGCGTCATAAATGGTGACGCAGTAGTGATCTCGTTAGCGATCTCGCTTAGTGTGGCATACCCTTTAGACACCAGCTCCCATCATGGTGTGAAGTGGGCAATAAATTGTTCATAAGTAGCCAATTGTTCATATGCAAAGTTGAAAAACTGACAATCCAAATTCATATGTAATATATGACATAAGGTGCAAAGTGCATTGTTAATAAATACCTAAGTACAAATTTATATGATGTCAGCCAAAGCAACTGGTTCAAATCAAATTCAATTTGCCCACAGCCCAGAAGGGGTTAATTACAAAAGAAAAGCCCTGACAACATTGATATGGAAAAAACCCTCCATGCTAGTTATATGTGCTGACATCATGCTGAGAAAAACCCATATAATTATACTGCGGTCACTGAAAGACTCAAACACATGGACTTGGCAGCTGAACGGTTATAAGGCAAAACAACTTGCTCTTCAGAATACTGAGTGCTATTAGCCCTTGTATATGTGTGAAGGATTATATACAACCCGAATGAGGGTTTACTTCAGACATGAATATTACTCCATGAGGGTAGGTAGTAAAAAGCACCATGGTACATGTACCTTAAATTAGCAGGAGGGCAGGATTATCAGGAACAGTTCATAAGTGAAAGCTGAGGCGCTCCCCACACAGCCCGACGAGCGCCGTTTAGCAAGTGCTTCTTCCTGGGGCGTATACGCCGGGCTGTGTGGGGAGCGCCTCAGCTTTCACTTATGCACTGGTGCTTTTTACTACCTACCCTCATGGAGTAATATTCATGTCTGAAGTAAACCCTCATTCGGGTTGTATATAATCCTTCACACATATACAAGGGCTAATAGCACTCAGTATTCTGAAGAGCAAGTTGTTTTGCCTTATAACCATTTAGCTGCCAAGTCCATGTGTTTGAGTCCTTCAGTGACCGCAGTATAATTATATGGGTTTTTCTCAGCATGATGTCAGCACATATAACTAGCATGGAGGGTTTTTTTCCATATCAATGTTGTCAGGGCTTTTCTTTTGTAATTAACCCCTTCTGGGCTGTGGGCAAATTGAATTTGATTTGAACCAATTGCTTTGGCTGACATCATATAAATGTGTACTTAGGTATTTATTAACAGTGCACTTTGCACCTTATTATGTCATATATTACATATGAAATTGGATTGTCAGTTTTTCAACTTTGCATATGAACAATTGGCTACTTATGAACAATTTATTGCCCACTTCACCATGATGGGAGCTGGTGTCTAAAGGCACTGCCACACTTAGCGATCGCACCAGCGATCACGACAACGACTTAACCTGGCGAGATCACTAGTGCGATCGCTATGTGATCGCTAGTTAGATTCCAAACAACTCATCAGCGATCTGATTCCAAACACATCTCATCAGCGATCTGTATAACGACCTCTGCGGTCGTTGGGAAAACCTAGTCCCACCTGTGACGCTGGTGAAGTCGTTCATAAAGGGTGTCACACTCAGCGATTCAGGCTCACCAGTGGGACACCAACGACCAAAAAACGGCTCAGAACGTTCATGAGCGATCAGCGACATCTCAGCAGGGGCCACATCGCTGCTACATGTCACACACAGCTAAGTCGCTAACGAGATCGCTACTGCGTCATAAATGGTGACGAAGTAGCGATCTCGCTCAGTGTGGCATACCCTTAACTCCCCTTTTCTCTATTTGGAGGTCCATTGTCCTGTTTTTATAATTGTTTTCTTTTATTTTTAAATAATTATCAAATAAACATAACTTTTTTTAACTATCTCTGTTTGTTCTCACTTCATATCTCTTATGGGCTCTTCCATAATTGATTTGGTGTAATACACCGCTGTAGAATGTAAGCCCGCAGGGTCCTCTCCCCTCGGTATCAGTCTGTGATTGGCAGTTTGATTACTGTAATTAGCATGTGACCCTCCTCATGTACAGCACCATGGAATCACTATAGAAATAATAGAGAAAGGTCCTGAGCAGCCGAAATGCTGCCTGCAACCAGACATTGGCCGAGTAACAGGGATTTCACTGGAGTTTCCCATGTGAGCGCCGCCTGCTTTCTTTCTGTAGCTGATACCAGAGAGCAGCAGCGCGCGTGTCGCCGGGGTCAGCGGCGGGCTCCCGCTGTACCTGCTTCAGCAGCTCCTCCACCTCCCGCTGTAGCGGCGTCTTGCTCTGAGCCACCACTGCCGGCCTCTTCAGACACACAGCCCCGTGCAGCCTCCACGGAGACACCGTGCTCCCGGGTGCAGAAGCCAAACCTCGGCATCCCACAATCGAGGCCCGGAAACCCAGTACCCTACACCCCAGCGCGCCGGCCAGCAGCCTCCGTACAGGCGCAGCCATCTTGTGACCACGTGATGCGGCACGCTGCTGTCAGGGCAGACTACAGCACAAACTTTACAGGGGGGTGGATTTGTTTTGCCATTCCGTAGCTACTAAAGTTTTCTTTATGAAGAAATTCTTTACACAAATAAATTTACATTTACATATTCGAACAATCCGTTATTTTCAGCTTTATTCTATAGTTCTTAAATAACTCTCCTATTCGTATACTCCCCTTTCCTTCTGAGAAGAAATGGTTTAGTCCAGAGGTAGGCGCTGCTCATTTTTCAGGTGGGGGACGTGCAATGTTATTCTTCTACCTCAGTGCGTTTAGTTGTGTTAATATGAAAAACATTGAATAGAAATATGTTATTATTAATTTATTCTTTTGGTAAGAAATAACAGACACTCAATTATGTGGGTAAATAGCCTGGAGAAATATGACCTGTTGGACGGCCCCCCCTCATCGTGTAGTGACATGGTATGGACCATTGACCTTGCTGCATGTTGAAGTGTGATGCTGAACCGGGAGCTATGAGCCTGGCAATGAGGAGGGCAGTGCTGCTCCGGGAATACTGCAGCAAGCATGGGGGTGAGTGGGGACCGCAGCGCTGTGCGGCGCAGTGACGGAAAGCCTGACGAGCACACACTAAATACTAATGAGCCACGTGACTTACTGTTCCTCAACTACTGTAGACTGCAACCAATCAGATCACGTCTTACATTTTGTAACTTGCCCTAAGAATGAAAGCTGCGGTCTGATTGACTGTTTTTGGTCCACCAGTGCTGTGTACGTGACATTTTCTTCACAGAGGTTTAGACTTTCTCCCCAACCTATGAGGAGAACCATCAGTCAGGGTGTAAGAGCGCTGCGTGCCACCTGGGATGGTCTGGCTCATGCGCTGCCTAGTCCTGGAAGATGTTTGTCACACATGGCACTCCAAGTAAAAATAGCACATGCACCCCAAAATGTAATACACCCTACACAAGACCTGCTAAACAAGCCGAGACCCCCAGACCAGACTCCTAACCCTACACAAGACCTGCTAAACAAGCCGAGACCCCCAGACCAGGCTCCTAGCCCTCCAGAAGACCTGCTAAACAAGCCGAGACCCCCAGATCAAACTCCTAACCCTACTCAAGACCTGCTAAACAAGCCGAGACCCCCAGACCAGACTCCTAACCCTCCAGAAGACCTGCTAAACAAGCCGAGACCCCCAGACCAGACTCCTAACCCTCCACAAGACCTGCTAAACAAGCTGAGACCCCCTGACCAGGCTCCTAACCCTACTCAAGACCTGCTAAACAAGCCGAGACCCCCAGACCAGACTCCTAACCCTACACAAGACCTGCTAAACAAGCCGAGACCCCCAGACCAGGCTCCTAGCCCTCCAGAAGACCTGCTAAACAAGCCGAGACCCCCAGATCAAACTCCTAACCCTACTCAAGACCTGCTAAACAAGCCGAGACCCCCAGACCAGACTCCTAACCCTCCAGAAGACCTGCTAAACAAGCCGAGACCCCCAGACCAGACTCCTAACCCTCCACAAGACCTGCTAAACAAGCTGAGACCCCCTGACCAGGCTCCTAACCCTACTCAAGACCAGCTAAACAAGCCGAGACCCCCAGACCAGGCTCTTAGCCCTCCGGAAGACCTACTAAACTAGCCGAAACCCCCAGACCAAACTCCTAACCCTACTCAAGACCTGCTAAACAAGCCGAGACCCCCAGACCAGGCTCCTAACCCTCCACAAGACCTGCTAAACAAGCTGAGACCCCCAGACCAGGCTCCTAGCCCCCCAGAAGACCTGCTAAACAAGCTGAGACCCCCAGACCAGGCTCCTAGCCCTCTAGAAGACCTGCTAAACAAGCTGAGACCCCCAGACCAGGCTCCTAGCCCTCCGGAAGACCTACTAAACTAGCCGAAACCCCCAGACCAAACTCCTAACCCTACTCAAGACCTGCTAAACAAGCCGAGACCCCCAGACCAGGCTCCTAGCCCTCCAGAAGACCTGCTAAACAAGCCGAGACCCCCAGACCAGGCTCCTAGCCCTCCAGAAGACCTGCTAAACAAGCTGAGACCCCCAGACCAGGCTCCTAGCCCTCTAGAAGACCTGCTAAACAAGCTGAGACCCCCAGACCAGGCTCCTAGCCCTCCAGAAGGCCTGCTAAACAAGCAGAGACCCCCAGACCAGATTCCTAAACCTCCACAAGACCTGCTAAACAAGCTGAGACCCCCAGACCAGACTCCTAACCCTCCACAAGACCTGCTAAACAAGCCGAGACCCCCAGACCAGGCTCCTAACCCTACACAAGACCTGCTAAAGAAGCCGAGACCCCCAGACCAGACTCCTAGCCCTCCAGAAGACCTATTAAACAAGCCCAGACCAGGCTCCTAACCCTACACAAGACCTGCTAAACAAGTCTAGACCCCCAGACCAGACTCCTAACCCTACACAAGACCTGCTAAACAAGCCGAGACCCCCAGACCAGACTCCTAACCCTACACAAGACCTGCTAAACAAGCCAAGACCCCCTAGACCAGATTCCTAATCTATCTAGACCCCCTTATACCCAAAATGGAAGCCGCAATTCTGCAGGCCATAGACGCGACCCCCTAGATAGAAACAGAGCAGCCCCTCTAATACACCTGAGCAGACCCCCGCCCCTCTCCAGACTGCAGCCCTGACCCCTCTGTACAGTCCGCTCCCCTTCCACATGCAGCCATTTCCCTGCTCACATAGGTCCTGCAATCTGAGCTTATTCCCTTCTGGCACAACCTTTGTGACCCCGGACTGATCATCACGACATGCGGCATTTTCCTGCCTGGACCAGTGCACGAGTCTACAAAAAGTCATGACTTGTGACCGCCGACTCAGGCATAAAGATAAACAGGGCACACCTGATATATGTGAACTCGGCCATAGAAGTCAAGGGTCCGCATGCTGAGCACATCGGCTGACTTTATCTAGTGTTTGGCCACCTTTTCTTGGTGGTCCAGTCTTGTTGTGTGTTTTCGGTAGTTTTATCTCCCCATTGTAGCTGGGCACATCCTGGGGCAGTTGGCACAAATGTTCTCTGCTATCTGGAAGAGCCCGCTTACACATGGCTCCTCTTTATCTGTAAATCACCCTGGTGACTACAACACCTGTACAGCACGGATGGCATGTGACATTACACAATGGCCTTTGTGTTATTACATGAAAACCAAAAATGTTCTAGAAAAGGTTCATTAAGCCGATGGAACAGGTAATGAATGTGTGCAGGTGGGTGATAATTATAGTGGAGGTGTTCTCCATAGATGACCCAGCAGGGACGATGCCGCACTGTGCCATGTGATGACTCCATTTTCTTTATATTCAGAGCATTAGGATCGTCCTGGCTCCGGCCTCTGTGTGTGAGCGCACAGAAATCTCTCAGCTCATCAGAAAATCCCATCAGTGACCAAGCTCAAAAGAACTGAGGTAAGTATAGCGTCACACCAAATCTGTCCTGGTGAAATGTGTCCTCATATAGGCTCTATTAATGAAGGGGGGGTTACAGGTCAGCTATAGGGTGCAGTCATACTGCTATATAACCAGACCGAGACTGGACCGCAGTGCATGGACTGGCCGGCGGCTCTCGAGTGAGACTGCTGAATAGAAATACATGAAGCTGTCACGCTCGGGTCGGGAGAGCCGCCGGCCAGTCCATGTGCTGCGTTCTGATTTATACGGCACGGCCGCCCGCTCTCGGACCCGAGTGTGCGGCTGCATAGAAATACATGCAGCCGCACACTCGGGTCCGAGAACGGGCGGCCGTGCCGGATGTTGATGCGAGAAAGTCGTGCGACTAACTCGCATCAAACTCGCCAGTGTGACGCCGGCCTAAGGGTGGTCGTAGATGCTTCATGCTACAAGCTTAAAAAACAGTTATGCCCAAAGGATGATTTTGACATGAAATAGTGTGGCAATTGGGCATCATGGTGGACGGATTTTCAGTTGTATGCAGCATGATGTCGCATCTGCAATAACCTTTGAAGGGAAAGTATCATCAGAAAATGGCCTATTGTCTAAAGATTCTCCCTACTACTTGGAAATCCCCTTTAATTCTGCAGCCAATCGGAGGATGATGATGGGCTGTAGCACTTGCACTTCCCTCACAAAAGATCAGGTTTTTGAGTTAAATACATTTTTTGGCAGTTTTTTTTTTTTATATCACCTGTAGGATAAACGGCACTTTTTCCGGTTTGTGCGTACAGGTAGGATACCGCTCCCTAGTTAGATCACCAAAGAAAACTCAGCACTCCCTATGGGCAAAAAGTGATACAAAAAGTAACATCACTTCCTCCATTTGAGGGCTCTTTCACACATCAGTGTGTCCCGTACGTGTGGTGACAGTTTTCTCAAGTACTGGAGTCACTTGCACATGTAAACCAATTCAAGTGAATGAGTCTGTGTACATGCCAGTGTGTTTCCACAGACCGTGTGACCGAGGGCAAAACACACTGACGTGTCTGTTTTTTAACAGCAGCACAGGCCGCAAAATGTCGTGCACACGGATGACATCCGTGTGTCATCAGTGTGACGTGTACCGTGACCTGGGAAGCAGCGGTATTATTCGCACTGTTCCCCGGCTTTGGGTGCTGAAGACAGCTCTCATCATTCTCCACTGCTCGCGCTGTTATCAGCGCTAGCAGGGGACAATGTTGAGAGTTGTATTCAACTGATAACAGCGAGAGCCGGCGGCTGCTGATGGGAGTATTTATCAGCCACTGCCCATACTGTAAATAATAATTTTAAAAAATGTCATGGGGGTTCCCCTGTATTTTTGATAATCAGCCAGCAAAATTGTTAGCTGCGGGCTGCAACCCTCAGCCGTCAGCTTTAGCAAGGATGGTTATCAGGAATAGAGGGGTCCCCATGCTGTATTTTTTAATTCTTTAAATAAAGAATTAAAAAGAAACCGCATTGGGTCATCCCCCCCTGTTTTTGACAACCAGCCAAGCTAAAGCAGACAGCTGGGAGCTGGTATTCTCAGGCTGGTAAGGGGCCATTGATATTGCCCCTCACCCCCTCCCAGTCTAAAAATAACAGCCTGCAAACCGCCCAAAATAGGCACATGTATTAGATTAGATGCGCCAATTCTGGCGCTTTGCCTGGCTTTTCCCACTTTCCTTGTGGCAGTGGAAATTGGGGTTCATAGCTGTGGGGTTGATGTATACTACATACAAGGAACAAATACTTCCACACCATGACCAGATCACATATTACCACCACATAGTGAGCGAATAATACCACATACAAGGAACAAATGCAGGTGCATCTCACAAAATTAGAATATCATCAAAAAGTTAATTTATTTCAGTTCTTCAATACAAAAAGTGAAACTTATATATTATATAGAGTCATTACAAACAGAGTGATCTATTTCCAGTGTTTATTTCTGATAATGTTGATGATTATGGTTTACAGCCAATAAAAACCCAAAAGACATTATCTCAGTAAATTAGAATACTTTAAAAAAAAGTATTGAAAAAAGCTTGAAAAAATGATTTTAAAGTCCAAAATGTTGGCCACTGAAATGTATGTTCAGTAAATATACTCAATACTTGGTCCGGGCTCTTTTTGCATCAATTACTGCATCCATGCGGCGTGGCATGGAGGCGATCAGCCTGTGGCACTGCTGAGGTGTTATGGAAGCCCAGGTTGCTTTGATAAAAGCCTTCACCTTGTCTGCATTGTTGGGTCTGGTGTCTCTCATCTTCCTCTTGACAATACCCCATAGATTCTCTATGGGGTTAAGGTCAGGCGAGTTTGCTGCCAATCAAGCACAGTGATACTGTTGTTTTTAAACCAGGTATTGGTACTTTTGGCAGTGTGGTCAGATGCCAAATCCTGCTGGAGAATGAAATTTCCATCTCCAAAAATCTTATCGGCAGAGAGAAGCATGAAGTGCTCTAAAATTCCCTGGTAGATGGCTGCGCTGACTTTGGTCTTGATAAAGCACAGTGGACCTACACCAGCAGATGACATGGCTCCCCAAACCTTCACTGATTATGGACACTTCACAGTAGACCTTGGAAATGAACGTCCCAGAGTCTGGAGAAGAGTGGAGAGACAGACAATCCAAGCTGCCTGAGGTCTAGTGTGAAATTTCCCCGTTCGCCAGTAAGGGCAGTAATGCCCTGATGGCCTTGTCCCCCACCCATCTTGAGAATAAAAGGGATGCAACTCTTTCCCTCTTCTTTCTGTTTGGTTCCCAGAACCCTAATCCCACTGATTATAAAGTGATGGAATACTATCCTAGTTTTTCAGAATGGAGTAACTCTTTAAAGGGTATTTTTCAAGTTCCTGTGCAGAAAACAAGAACAATAACAAAAAAATTGCTAAAAGAAGCTATTCCCGCCTTTTAAATCACCTGCCGTATCGATGCTCCCTGTCTTTGTATATTGACTGCAGTGATGACACCCTATTTACTCTCTGCATGTCATGGTCCACCACTGATATTGCACCCCTGTGGCTCATTATACTAGAATTATTGGGTTGTGCGCCTTATGCATAGTTTTCGACACCCTGACTATTTACTTGACCGCTGCTGCCAATCACTAATTTAAACTTTGCACCAACAAAGGCCTATGTGGATCACCAGGTGTTAGGTTCTTGATGCCTTTATTATTTTATATCATTCACTCCCTTTCTACACATTTGGTAGAAACATAGAAATCCCCTTAAATTCTTCTTTAACCTATGTCTGCTGCAAGATAAGAATTTATATTTCCAGTTATCGTCCTAGAAAAAAATAACAGCACATAAAGTGGACCAATAGAAAATTGTCACATCAATAACTTATTTTTATTTAGAAATGTTAGTTTTGCTTGTATTTCATTGATCACAACAAATTCTAGGGAGATTGCGTTTTTTCTATTTTGCTTATATTCTTATACATTTGCAGACAATGGATAAGTAACACATTTTTATTGATTACTGTTGTTGAATTACTTGGCAGTAGCTTTATTACCGCCATTGAAAATGCTTACAGCCTGCAGTGATTTGGCGCTAGACCACAGGCTGTTTGCCCCAGATCCATAATGCGCAGAAAAACGTCAATAATATAAAAAGCAAAACTTACTGTACAGAAAAGAACGGGGAATATAGAATTCTTTATTGCTTTACATGTAACTTATCAGTTGTATTTTAAATGGCAAATAATGTACCCAAACAAGTCACCTAGTACAGCCGTCACAGTATGTGTGTGCTGGGTTCAGCATTTCTTAAAAAAATACTCAAGCATATTCAGTATTATTGATCACTAGTAATGGGATAAAAAAAAATTTTGGGCCCATGAATATGGTAAATGGGTTGTAGAGCTCAAAAAAATAGTATATATGTTCAAAAAGGCAAAGAATAGAACGTACTATTGTATTTCAGTTAGCAAAGCCACCTGATCTTCAGGTCCAGGCAGCCTCAAATCTGGCTTGTGCATAACTCCGATAAGAGCGTCTTATGTCAGCGTGTCGTCAGTGAAGGGGTCAGGCTGACTCGCTTATTTCAGTAGGTATGTCAGCGCCCTTCTCTATAACAGCCGATGCATAACAGACAAAGGGCCTGACTCCTGTACAGTCTCTTCTAATATAGGAAAGATAATGTCACTTCTTAACTGCAGTGAAGAAAACCACAATTATTGATCTGGCAGCATGTCATAGCTCCAGGAACCACATTTTACAACGTCGCCAATGTTCTGGTTCCACCCAGACCGCTGGTGATAGTCTTAAAGGGGTTGTCAGAACAAAATAAAAGTTTGGACAGGGGACTGGATATGTAAAAAAAAAAAAAAATACAAATTCAGTCCTCCTCCCTGAGTTTACTGGCAGCACCTGGATCCAGCGCAGGCAGGGTCAGAAAGTGGGGACGTCGGCGCCACCTTTGGCCGAACTGCTGTAGCCCATGATTGGCTGCATTAGACTGGTGACTTTGAGTAGCAAATCGTCATAAAATATCTAATGATACACTCCTCAAAGTAGTGTAACCGCTGCAGCCAATCACAAGCTGTTGCAGGCTGGTGGGTGGTGTAACGGTGAAATCGACACTTCTTGTCCCTGTGCGAGATGCAAGTGAGTGGCAATAGATGAGTATGGCTGTGTTTGGTATTTTATACATATCCAGTCCTCTGGCAAAGTCTTATCTTGTCCGGACAATAACATCAAATAGAGGCAGAGATATAAATAATCTTTCCTCTGTGTCGCTCACAAGCTGAAGGTTAGGAAGCAGGGACCAGCACAGTTATCTTCACCTGTTAATTAGTGTTAATAAGTCCTTTGTGCTGCTCTTTGTTACTCATTTGCAGATATTGTTTGGGACCTGAACAACCCATTAGGGCTCCGTCACTCATAGCGACACACCAACAATCCCGACAACGATATGCACTTGTCAGGATCGCTGGTGTGTCACTACATGATCGCTGGTGAGCTGCCAAACAGGCAGCTCAGGCAGCGATCAGGACAGCGACACTGTGGGTAACGTCGCTTAGTTACCCGCAGTGTACGTTGGATACCAGCCCGCTGGTGCAGGGAGCTGGTAACCAAGGTACACATCGGGTTTCCAAGCGCTGCGCGGCACCTGGAAACCCGATGTGTACCTTGGTTACCAGCTCCCCTGCAGCAGCGCGCTGGTATCCAACGTACACATAGGGTTTCTAGGCACCGCCCGGCGCCTGGAAACCCGATGTGTACCTTGGTTACCAGCTGATCGCTGCGTGCTGGCCAGCGGGAGACCAATGATCAAAAAAATGTCCAGGACATTCAGCGACGATCAGCGATACCAAGCAGGGGGGCTGATCGTCGCTGAATGTCACACACAGTGATATCGCTGGGGAGATTGCTGTTGCGTCACAAAACTAGTGAATCAGCAGCGATCTTGCTAGCGAGATCGTAGTGTGTGACGGGGGGCTTTAGAAAGCAGGTGATAGTGGGGAAAATAGGTATTTGATAAGCTACAGAGTTTGCAAGTTTTCCCACCTACTAAGAATAGAGGTCTGTCCTTTTTATCGCAGGTACACTTCAACTGTGAGAGACAGAATCTAAAATGAGAAACAGAAAAGCACATTGTATGATTTTTACATAATTAATTTTGCATTTTATTGCATGAAATACGTATTTGATACAATAGAAAAACAGAACTTAATATTTGGTACAGAAACCTTTGTTTGCAATTACAGAGGTCAGACATTTCCTGTAGTTATTGACCAAGTTTGCACACACTGCAGCAGGGATTTTGGCCCTCTCCTCCATACAGATCTTTTTTGGGGCTGTTGTTGGGCAGCATTGAGTTCTTGCTCCTTTCAAAGATTTTCTATTGGGTTCAGGTCTAGAGACTGGCTAGGCCACTCCAGGACCTTGAAATTATTTTTATGGAGCCACTCCTTAGTTGCCCTGTGTGTGTGTTTCAGGTTTTTGTCATGCTGGAAGACCCAGTCACGACCCATCTTCACTGCTCTTACTGAGGGAAGGAGGTTTTCATTCAAAATCTCGTAATACATGATCCCATCCATCCTTCCTTCAGTACGGTGCAGTGGTCCTGTCCCTCTTGCAGAAAAGCAACCCCAAATTATGATGTTTCCCCCACCATGCTTTACAGTTTGGGCTGTGTTCTTGAGGTTGTACTCATTCTTCTTTCCTCCACCCCCCAAACACCGCGAGTGGAGTTGATACCAAAAAGTTCTATTTTAGTCTCATGTGACCAAATCACCTTATCCCATGCCTCCTCTGGATCATCCAGATGGTCATTGGCGAACATCAAACTGTCCTGGACTTGTGCTGACGTGAGCAGGAGGACCTTGCGTGCCCTGCAGGATTATAATCCATGACGGCGTAGTGTGTTACTAACAGTAATGTTTGAGACTGTGGTCCCAGCTCTCTTCAGGTCATTGACAAGGTTCTCCTGTGTAGTAGTGGGCTGATTCCTGACCTTTTTCAGAATCATCCTTACCTCAATGTTTCTTCCAATTTCTAATAATTGTGCCAACAGTTGCTGCCTTCTCACCAAACTGCTTGCCTATTGTACTGTAGCTCATCCCAGCCTTGTGCAGGTCTACAATTTTGTCCCTGGTATACCTATACAGCTCTTTGGTCTTGGCCATGGTGGAGATGTTGGAGTGATTGATTGAGTGTGTGGACAGGTGTCTTTTATACTGGTAACAAGTGCAATTCATACCGGTAATGAGTGCAGAGTAGGAGGGCTTCTTAAAGCGAAATTAACCTTTCTGTGAGAGCCAGAATTCTTGCTGGTTGGTAAGTGATCAGAAACTTATTTCATGCAATTTAATTACCGTATATACTCATGTATAAGCCGACCCGTGTATAAGCCGACCCCCCTAATTTTGCCACAAAAAACTTGGAAAACTTATTGACTCGCCTATAAGCCGGGTGTATAAGTTGCCGTCCTGCTCTGTGCTCCCCCATCCAGCTCTGTGCGCCCCCATTCTCCTCTGTGCTCCCCTCCTCCTGCTCCATTATCCTGTCCTGCTCCGCGCTTTCCATCCTCCCCCGTCCTGCGCCGTGCTCCCCCATTCTCCTCTGTGCCCACCCCATCCTGCTCCGTGCTCTCCGTCCTCCCCCCCCCCCGTCCTGCTCCGTGCTCTCCGTCCTCCCCCCCCCCCCGTCCTGCTCCGTGCTCTCCGTCCTCCCCCCGTCCTGCTCCGTGCTCTCCGTCCTCCCCCGTCCTGCTCCGTGCTCTCCGTCCTCCCCCCGTTCTGCTCCGTGCTCTCCATCCTCCCATGCTCTCCGTCCTCCCCCCCCCCCCCGTCCTGATCCGTGCTCCTTATCCTCCTCCATCATACTCACCCTCCCCGTGCCATCGCTGAACGTCCCAGCCGTCAATCCTGCGTTCTCCCCGGCTTCCTGCAGCTCTCCAGCGCTGAGCGGTGACGTAATACCCGCTCATTAAGGCCATGAATATGGAGGCCACGCCCATGGGAGTGGCTTTGCGTCCATATTACATGACCTTAATGAGCGGGTATTACGTCACCGCTCAGCGCTGGAGAGCTGCAGGAAGCCGGGGAGAACGCAGGATTGCAGGGACGTTCAGCGATGGCACGGGGAGGGTGAGTATGATGTCCCAGCCACCGACTCCTGCCGCCGCATCCCCTCCCCGCTGGTTTCTGCCCTATGACTCGTGTATAAGCTGAGGGGGCATTTTCAGCACAAAAAAAGGTGCTGAAAATCTCGGCTTATACACGAGTATATACGGTATGTAATAATAATAATAATAATAATCTTTATTTATATAGCGCCAACATATTCCGCAGCGCTTTACAGTTTAATAATTATTCAGTGGGATTTTTCTGGATTTCTATTTTTAGGTTCTGTCTCCCATAGCTGAACTGTACCTACAATAAAAATTACAGACCTCTCCATTATTTGTATGTGGGAAAACTTGCAAAATCGTTAGTGTATCAAATACTTATTTTCCCCACTGTATTATCTGTGTTATCTGTTCTCTACAACAAATCTCTCGCTCCCAGCAGAGGAGAAGCCACATGGGCTTTCAGCTGCGAGATGAATGGATGAGGTATTGTGGTTTTGAGAACATCTCCAGACAGCAACAGAAAAAATGTCACATTTCTAGTCATACTGGATACCAGTAACCTCACTCTGTACATACATAAGTGAAACAAATGGCTTTTTTAAAAAATATTCTTTTTATTTGGGGAGATTTTTTTTAACAATTTCTGGGAAGGGGATTATAGTTATAGTCAATAAGGTGAATAATAAAACATAACATAGTGATCTAAAACTTGTTCTATTAAAGGGAATCTGTCACCGCATTTTCGCCCTATGAGATAGGGCCACTGCCATCAGGGGCTTATCTACAGCATTCTGTAATGCTGTAGGTAAGCCTCCGATGTCACCTGAAAGTGAAGAAAAACGAGTTATATTATACTCACCCAGGGGCGTTCCGCCGTCCGGTCGGGTCCGATGGGCGTCGCGGTCCGATCCGGGGCCTCCCATCCTGTAGCGAAGCCGGCCTCTTCTTTCCGTCCCGTCGCGGCTCCTGTGCAGGCGCACTGATCTGCCCTGGTGAGGGCAGAGCAGAGTACTGCAGTGCGCAGGCGTCGGGAAAGGTCAGAGAGGTCCGGCGCCTGCGCACTACAGTACTCTGCTCTGCCCTCATCAGGGCAGATCAGTGCGCCTGCGCAGGAACCGCGACGGAAAGAAGAGGCCGGCTTCGCTACAGGATGGGAGGCCCCGGACTGGATCGCGACGCCCGTCGGACCGGATGGTGGAACGCCCCTGGGTGACTATAATATAACTTGTTTTTCTTATCTTTCAGGTGACATCGGGGGCTTATCTACAGCATTACAGAATGCATTACAGAATGCTGTAGATAAGCCCCTGATGGCGGTGACCCTATCTCATAGGGCAAAAATGGGGTGACAGATTCCCTTTAAACAAGCAAGTACGAAGATATATTCAAAGAAGAATCAACAGAGAAAAAAAGGTTAATGCAAGAGGAAAAGAATGTGGAAGGAAAATTTAGGAAAGGTAGGGGGAAGGGTAAGGAAAGAACAGGGCATAGGAGAAGGTTGGATCAGATAAAGGTGGAGAGTAGGGAGAGGGGAAAAGATCATCCTTATTGCAACAATATTTATAATAAAACAATTTTCAATTTGCTTTGTTAAATATGTAATTGTACTTGTACTTCTTGGCATATAATAAAGCTTTTAACCTAAAAGCGGGCATTCTGACTTGAGGAAAGAAATAGGTTCCAAGATGACCATGTGGAATAGTATTTTTTTTAAAGAATTGTTTCTTAGAGACAAATGGCTTTTTTTTAACTCATTGCATTGTCTGGTCGTCCAACAGCCTGTTTCCACCAATGCCTGGCGAGCCAAGTTCATTAAGGTGGCGAGGACTGAAGTATGAAGAAGTGCCAATCGTCCATATCAAAGCCACATATAACAAGTAAGTGGTGTATTACAGAGGATCTGTCACCTGCCGGAAATATGGCATTTTATGACACTGATATAAATGCCGCTGTTCCTCTGAATCTGGCGGTTTTCTTTTGTTCCTGCACCTCACCATTCCTGATTTATGGACTCCCCTTCTCTTTATATAATTCTAGTGTTTTTAGCCAACTGGGCGTCTTCCTCTGATCTTTCCTATGGGCATCTTCTAGAAGACTAGATTTACATACAGAGAAGTAGAGAACATATCACAGGAAAGGATGAAACCAAGGAAAGAAAGGAAAACAACGATAAGTTCAGGAGAACAGTGGCATTTATTTCACAATTAGAAAATCTATAATTATGGCGTTTGGTAGTTGCAGTAATATTGACCCATCATTTCTTAGTTTATTTGTATTTATTTTACTCTCTTATATAGCACCATTAATTCCACAGCGCTTTACAGACTTTATCATCGCTGTCCCCGATGGGGCTCACAATCTACATTCCCTATCAGTATGTCTTTGAAATATGGGAGGAAACCGGAGAACCTGGAGGAAAACCACACAAACACGGGGAGAACATACAAACTCCTTGCAGATGTTGTCCTTGGTGAGATTTGAATCCAGGACCCCATTGCTGCAGTGCTAACCACTGAGCCACCTTGCTCTTTACAATTCAATGTGCTTAGGCATCAGGAAGTGAGTGGCGCCAATGACATCATGTCTAGTTACTTGTCTTCTAAGAGCAGTTTCCATGCTGAGTTTATATGTTTAACCATTTAAATGTCCTGTTCAAATACTGATGCTTGGTCTCACAGGCGAGCCACATATACTGCAAGAGGTTAAAAGGAATCTGTCTGCAGGCTTTTGCTATGTAGACTACAGCAGTGTGTGCATGCTAGTCCGACTCCACCCCCTCCTTGATAAGCTCCCCACTGTCTATAGACCAGGGTTCCCCAACTCCAGTCCTCAAGGCCCACCAACAGGTCATGTTTTCAGGATTTCCTTTGTATTGCACAGGTGATGCAATTATCACCTGGGCAATACTAAGGAAATCCAGAAAACATGACCTGTTTGTGGGCCTTGAGGACTGGAGTTGGGGAACCCTGCTATAGACAACGTACATACAGAGACTGGTGCGGGTGGGGTTAGCTTTCTCGGCTCTGCTACATGCTAAATCTACAAACCCTGATTGTGTCGCCACTGCTGCACCTGGTAATCTAAGTGATACATCCTTGGAATAATGGTCTCTTTGCCTACATAAGGCTGCTGTCTGATGAGGTATCAAAAATCTGAGGACATATTCCCTTTAAGTTTATTGCAGTATATAGTATAGTATTGCTGTTTATAGTGTAAGCGATCAAATGATCACGGGTTCAGGACCACTAAGCAGACTAAAATAAAAGTAAAAATAAGTGTTTGAAAAAATATACTGTACATATATAAAAATTAAAATTGCCCCACTTTTTCCAGTAAAGAAATAAACACACATTTGTTAGTGACCTGTCCATAAAAATCCAATCTTTCAGAATATAATATAATTTGGACCGTATATTAAATGCCAAAAAGAAAGTGAATCGAAACAAAGAATTGCTATATTTCAGTTTCTCCCTTCACTTAAACATGTAATAAAAAGCCATGAAAACATTGTATGGAGCCCATAATAGTGGCAATAAAAAACGTCAGCGTGTTGCACAGAAACAAGCACTCGCACAGGTTGTCTTGACTGTACAGGTTTGTTTTTATTTTACCTTTTCACACCACTTGAAATTTTTCTCCCTTTTTTCAGTACACTGTATGGTAAAATGAATCGTGCCATTCAAAACTACAACTTGTCCCACAAAAAATGAAGGGGTTACCGTAAGTTAGTTGAAGGCCTTGCACTACCTGGTAGATGTAATATATACTTAGTATCCATATATATCCCTTTATCACAGTAACAATTCTAGCAATAAGCCTGCATGGTCCCCACTGCTCCGTGAGTTCTTCACACTGAATGACGGCGTCTGTTTTGGGACCTGAAGCTTTTACCTAGCGACAGTAATTATCAAGGATAATCATCAATGATCAGCGCGATGTGTGAAAGGAATGAGTAGTTCTTGTGATAAGTGGGTCAGTGGTTATGACTGATCCCTTAGTATCCCGAGATGTGATATGTCCTCACACTGTTCTGATGACGGGATATGGCGGTGTTGTACATGCACGTGGCTGCCATCAGTCATCGGCCTTACCCTGCGCCCTTGGAATCATCCTTCTGGACCAGTGCACTGAGCGGCATTGAAAGGTACCTAATGAACAGCAATCAATACTGTTAGAATAGCAAGTGTCGCTAATACAGCTATCTTGCCTAGTCCTGTCATGTAATCCTGCCTGCTGGAGAGGAGTAGGGCACAGGCTGCCCCCCCACGTGCGGCACAGTAGGATTTGTCTGCTGGAATAACCAAGTGTTTAATTGAAATGTGCAACAAAACAATGGGACTCTTCTGAGAAAAGCCGCTGCTCTATTTTATCCCAATTGTTCCTACTGAACCAAACTATTGAAATAGAAAGTCTCAGAATAATTTCACTTTTAGTATATGGTAAAATCACTGTAGAAATATGGAGCAGTAACAAGTGCATAAATTATCCCTTGTAGGATGAGTGTAACTTTTTTTAGTGCTCAGACTCCATGGATTCCAAAAGAGCCTATGGTGCCCTAAATAATAACACGGAGGACTATGATAGCAGAGAAGCCTATAATTAGGAAAAAAAATGGTCCTCCGGACAACAACTGTGGTTTGAATGCTCAATTTTATTAAACTAAAACAATTTAACCCCTTAGTGACCGAGCCAATTTTTACAATTCTGACCACAGTTATTTTATGTGGTTATAGCTCTGCAACGCTTTAACAAATCCCACTGATTCTGAGATTGTTTTTTGCGTGACATATTGTACTTCATGTTAGTGGTAAAATTTCTTTTGATAAGGCTTGCGTTTATTTATGAAAAAAATTGGAAATTTGTCAAATTTTGAAAATTTTGCAGTTTTCAAACTTTTAATTTTTATGCCCTTATTTCAGAAAGTCATGTCACACAAAATAGTTAATAAATAACATTTCCCACATGTCTACTTTACATCTGCATCATTTTTTAAACATTTTTTTGTTAGGAAGTTAACGACCCAAACTTTTTTATTTTCCAAAGGTATCAGGAGAAAATGGATCACAAAATTTGTTGTGCAATTTCTCCTGAGTACACAGATACCCTGTATGTGGGGGAAATCTACTGTTTGGGTGCATGGCAGGGCTCAGAAGGGAGGGAGCACCGTTTGACTTATTGAACGCAAAATTGGCTGGAATCTATGGCGGGCGCCATGTCGCATTTGAAGACTCCCTGATGTACCTAAACAGTGAAAACCCCAAAATTCTCACTCCAGCTCTAAACCCAACCCTAACCACAACCCCAACACAACCCTAACTGCAAAGAATGGAAAAAATTAAAAAAAAAATATTTATTATTTTTATCTAACTAGGAGGGTGACAAATGGGGGGTTTGAGTTACTATTTTTTTTAATTTTGATCATTGTGATGGGATCTATCGCAGGGATCAAAATCAACCAAAAGGAAAAATCTACTATGGTTGCCGGGTACCGGCCGGCAGATGTAGGCGTGCGCACTGTGCATGCTTCCGCCATTTTCGTCCGGGAGGATGACGTGGAGGGCCGGGAGATGGGAGCAGGAGGGTCTGGGGATGGCGGAGGTACCTGAAGGGCTCGGAGGACCCCATTTCTCTCTCCTCTGGTATGCTAGATCTCATCGGAGGAGAGAGAAATTAATGGAAAACCAGACGTTTTTTTTTTTTGTGGCAGCCGAGACCCCAGAGATTTTCTGGTGCTGAGGGGCGCTATACACTTATTTCTCAGTAACGTTGAAAAGCGGCACTGAGGAATAAGTACCATTAACTGCCGCCATTAAAAGGCGTATTGGCTGTCATTAAGGGTTAAAAGTGCAGAGATGCTCAGAGACCATGCAGGAATGGAAAAGACTAAGGCTACTTTCACACTTGCGTTTTTTTGCGCTGCGTTTTGAGCGCACATGAAGCGCATTAAAAAAACGCATGCAAACGCTTGTAAACGCTGCAATATTTAGTCGCATCAGCATGCGCATTTCGACAAAAAAACGCAGCGTTTGTCTGCGATTTCATGCGTTTTTGCATCGGCGTTTGGCGTTTTTTTTGGCGCATGCGTTTTCTATTTGTCACATTATCATCTCTGTCTCCATCATCTGCCTCCATCATCTCTGCCTCCATCATCTCTGCCTCCATCTCTGCCAATCTCTGCCTCCATCATCTCTGCTCATCATCTCTGGCTCCATCATCTGTCTCCATCATCTCTGGCTCTATCATCTCTGTCTCCATCATCTCTGGCTCTATAATCTCTGGCTCCATCATCTGTCTCCATCATCTCTGGCTCTATAATCTCTGGCTCCATCATCTGTCTCCATCATCTCTGGCTCTATCATCTCTGGCTCCATCATCTCTGGCTCTATAATCTCTGGCTCCATCATCTGTCTCATCATCTCTGGCTCTATCATCTCTGGCTCCATCATCTGTCTCCATCATCTCTGCCTTCATCATCTCTGCTCCTCATCTCTGGCTCTGTCATCTCTGGCTCCATCATCTCTTGTTCCATCATCTCTGGCTCCATCATCTGTCTCCATCATCTCTGCCTCCATCATCTCTGGCTCCATCATCTGTCTCCATCATCTCTGGCTCTATCATCTCTGTCTCCGTCATCTCTGGCTCTATAATCTCTGGCTCCATCATCTGTCTCCATCATCTCTGGCTCTATCATCTCTGGCTCTATCATCTCTGGCTCTATCATCTCTGGCTCTATCATCTCTGGCTCTATCATCTCTGGCTCCATCATCTCTGGCTCCATCATCTCTGGCTCCATCATCTCTGGCTCCATCATCTCTGGCTCCATCATCTCTGGCTCCATCATCTCTGGCTCCATCATCTCTGGCTCCATCATCTCTGGCTCCATCATCTCTGGCTCTATCATCTCTGGCTCTATCATCTCTGGCTCTATCATCTCTGGCTCTATCATCTCTGGCTCTATCATCTCTGGCTCTATCATCTCTGGCTCTATCATCTCTGGCTCCATCATCTCTGCCTCCATCATCTCTGGCTCCATTATTTACAGAAAAATCGCATGCGTGCAAAAGCGCTGACGAGCGCAAAGCCATGCGCACGCCAGCGCCCCCATAGACTGCAATGTTATTTTTTGCGCATAGCATGCGCACACGTGCGCACGCGTTTTTTTAAAGCGGTTGGGCGGAAAAAAAAAATGCAACATGTAGCGTCTGGCGCGTAATTCAGGGTGGATTGATTTAAATCACGCCGATTTAAATCAACGATTTAAATCATGATTTAAATCAAATGATTTTTTTCTATTTAAATCAGATCGATTTAAATCGTGATTTTAATCATGATTTAAATCACTGATTTAAATCAAAAGATTTTTTAATATAAATCACGATTCAAATCTAAAACTTTCAATCATTGTTCAATTAACTCCACACTTCTAGCTTGGTTTCACTTTCTGTAGCTTGGTTACAGTTTCTTTTTCCATTCAGTTGACATACCCAAACTTGTTGGATAGTCAGTCAGCAGTACTTGGCTGTAGTAACAATCAAACTTCAGAAGTGATCTGCGTGAGCCATGGCAGGTCGTAAGAGAGACCCTATTTGGGTTCATTTTGTTGAGATGCCAGCAGAGCTTGGAAAGAAAGGTGGGAGAGCAAAGTGCAAATACTGTCAAAAGGATATCCAAGGACTTGTTTGCCGTTTGAAATCACATTATGAAAACTGCAACCAGAAGGGAAATGAAGATGTTGATAGTGATACAACTAATGTCAATGAACCCCCACAGCTTCTTATGCACCAGGACCCTAGCACTAGTGGTAAGTCTGGCAATTACAACCTATTTTAACAGACGTTTTACTGGGATGGTTAAAGTCTATGAAAAGAAAAATTTCTAGCACTAGTTCTGGAGTATAGAATTAAAATTTATGTTAAGGCAATATTTCACAGAAGATTAACGTTAAGTAAAAATAAGAGTGTGTATACGCCTATTTTTTATTGTAGGCTACAATTCACTTTTGAAGTCTGCCAAATTGACCATTTTTTAAAAAAAACATTTTTAAAACTTTTGTGACATAATTTTTTTCAGTTGCTCTGATATTACTAGTATTACAGCAACTTCACCGGAAACTTGAGTAGCATAACTTTTGAGACAGCCCTTATAGGACGAGGACCATTACATTGTTCAAAAAGTTTGTTTCAAAATATTTTCGTTATATTTCTTCAAATACGCAGTCGAATTATATTTTTAATTACTGTGCTTTCAGGGTCAAATATGGCTTGTGCTGCACGTGACAATCAATATCTGGGTACAACTTCAACAAAGCAGCCCAGCAAAAAACTTTGCGTGCAAAGTGTAGAAAAATTCCTCTTAAAGACTACGACGAGCCAGAAAGAACATTTTGATGAATTAATTGCTAAATTCATATTTGCAACCAATTCTTCTTTCCGACTAGTTGAACACCCATTGTTTGTACAAATGATCGAAGGAATAAGACCAGGCTACAAACCACCAAGTAGATTTGATATCTCAGGAAAACATCTTCAGGCTGTATACGACAAAGAAAGAGCGGCTTGTACAAAATATTTGAAAGACAAAGTTGTTAACATGAGCTTGGATGGTTGGAGCAACATCCACAACGACCCCATAATTTGCACTTGTGTCACAACAGAAGATGGTGAAACTTACCTTACAGACACAATCGACACATCTGGAAATTCACATACTGCTGAATATTTACTTGAAATTGCTAAGAACTCAATTCACCAATGCCAAGAACAGTTTGGATGTAAAGTAAGGAGCTTAGTTACTGATAACGCAAGCAATGTGGCAAAAATGCGAGCGGAACTGGCACATGAGGATGACACAAATGTCATTACATACGATTGTTCTGCCCATTTGTTTCATCTTTTGGCAAAAGACCTGCATATTTCGGGTGTCAAGGAACGTGTTGTAGAAATTGTTAAATATTTCTGCAATAATCATTTTGCACATGCAACCTACAAGGAAATGGGAGGACTGAAGTTGGTTCTACCACAAGATGTTAGATGGAATACCTTGGCTGAATGCTTGGAACTGTTTATTAACAACTGGTCAAAATTAGTGTCCATTTGCGAAACACATCGGGATAAAATTGATGCTAATATACGAAGCAAAGTATTAAATCTTGGTGTGAAGAGAAATGCCGAGGACCTTTTGGAAAGGTTAAAGCCAATATCTATTGCGTTGGATAAAATGCAGAAAGATACTGCAACCATAGCTGATGCCACAGAAGTTTGGAAAGATTTAGAAGGTTCGCTAGATCGCTTGAACCTCTCAAACAATGTAAAGGTTGCAATACATCACCGCAAGGACCAAGCATTAAAAGAAGAACACTATTTAGCCAATATCTTGCATCCCATCTACAGAGGGAAAAAACTATCTGAGGCGGAAATCAACTCTGCAATGGAGTGGCTCGCCAATACTAACCATGACATTGTGTGCTGAAATTGAAGTGTGAATCTGCACCATTTCAAAAATACATGTTTGCAGATAACGTCGTTAATGAACTAAAACCACTGGACTGGTGGAAGTCGCAATCACTTGTTCTTCCAGCGAAGATAATAAATGTAGCTACTCAGCTACTGACTGCATCGGCTTCATCGGCAGGAGTAGAGAGATTGTTTTCTTCATTTGGTTTTGTGCGCACAACAGTCCGAAACCGCTTAGGAACTGCTAAAGCAGGACAACTAGTTTTCCTATTAAAAGTCCTAAATAAACAGTAGGCTTAAAGGACTGATGTATTCACTGAAGATGTTTGCTTACTTCAAACGTTAGAGATAGGCTATTGTTAAAAAGTACTTACTCTCTGTAGTTCAATTCTGATTGTTTAATAGTGCAAATAAAAATTATTAGGTTTCATAATCATCAACTGTTTTAATATTTTTATTTGTGTAAAATAATTTGATTTGCAAAAAGACAAAGTTTTGCTTGTGTACAACTTGATTAAAAAATCCCATTTAAATCAAAAAAATCCGATTTAAATCAAAAAAATCCGATTTTTTTTGATTTTTTTTAAAAAAATCATGATTTTATCCACCCTGGCGCGTATGGGCGCACACCGGGAAAATGCGCAGCGCACGACAAACGCACATGAACGCGTGCAAGCGCTAGACCCTGCGCCCGCCATGTTAAAGATAGGGGAACATTGCGCATGCGTCCGATAGCGCAAGACGCGCTGCGCAAAAAAACGCAAGTGTGAAAGTAGCCTAACACCGAGTAAGCATTGAGTCAAGTAAATTCTATGTATACTGTGTCCCTGATTGCACATAGAAAGGGGGAATAAACTAAGAGTGTACAGATAAAGTATCAATAATACACACAAAATTGTATTGATATACTGAAAGCATCCCTATCACTAAAGTGCAAACAGACAGCTGGCTAGCTGTATCAACAGACACAGAAAAGAATACTGCTGGAAGGTGCTGGGTTTATCTCTGGTCTGTACTGCAGAAACAGGTAATTATAGATCAGTAATTTGGATACCGTGATCTGGAGTAATCATTCCACAGAGAGACCCAGAGATAACATATAGCCTTAAATTGCAGTACAATATCTACATAATGTATGCTGTATGACAAGTGTTCAACATAGTTACCCAGGTTCCAGACAGCTACAGTGTAACCCTTTAACGCTCATTTCAGCAATTCTTTCTAAGAAGGGGTGCGTGAGGAATGATTACTCCAGATCATGGTATCCTTTATCTATAACTACCTGTTTCAGCATTGAGGTCCTGGACATAAATCGAATATGCCACCAGGTCTGCGGTCAACATCAGCATAGCGTGTCTAGGTTCTGCCTGGTTTCTTCCACCCAATAGAAGAAAATCTCTTATCAGTGGCAGGGCTGTGGAGTCGGTAAGCCAAACCTCCGACCCCTCAATTTCCCTGACTCCCCACTCCACAGCTAGGTCATCCGTGTCTGATTGGTGGGGGTGTGACACCAGGCACCCTCGCGGATTAGCTGTTCTCTGTGCTGGGGAGGCCGGAAGTGCTCAGTTAAGGAGCTGCTCCGTCTACTGATAGTGGGCGCGGCCTGGTACTGCAAGTCTGTCCCCTACTCGAATCAATAGACTATCAGTAGACTGAGCAGCTCCGTAACTGAGCACTTCTGACTGCCGCCGACACAGAACAGCTGATCGGCGGGGGTGCCCGGCGTCGCACCCTGTCTGATCAGACACTGGATTTAATCCTAAACCAATGCACATTGATGCCACAGGTGTAAGCCAGTTGCCTGAGTGATAGGTCAGTGACTGCTGAGCATCCCGGAGAAAAAAAACAGTATTAGTACAGTAGCAATGCTATGTATTAAAAGGAGGCATAACCATTGGATCTACTGGTCCCAGTGATCGCATAACTGATCATGTGATTGCCGAACTATATACAGTACAGACCAAAAGTTTGGACACACCTTCTCATTCACCGATTTTTCTGTATTTCAGCAGCAGATGGAAGGAAGAGAGACACACTAGTCATTACTAGTGGGTAGGCGGAGCCCAGATGGGATAGACACCTCAGATTAAAAAGAGTGTTGACCGGCCCCTCCAGCTCGGGCTCCTCCTACTCAGCTCTCCAGTTTAAAATTTGAGGTCTCAGAGGATAGTCGCTGCTGGAAGCAGCTCCTCAGAAGATTGTTATTTTTTATCGGACAGAGACTTGGATCACCAGAAGTGGTCTAGAGGTCTCAGGGGTCTCAGCGCTGCTGGACCCCCACCTCTCCCTTGGCGGATCTGTATTACCCTATATGGTGGTCCCTGCAGAACCCTGCCGGCCCGGGGGGATGAGGATGGCTTCCCTGGCGGGGACGCAAACCGCGCTGCTGGGGTCCCTGCGTTCCCCGCCCTGGGGGGAAGCAATGGGCATAGCGCCACAAATCCCTGGGGGTCCCTGTGGCGCTCGCCTGGGTGAGTACTCCACGTTTTAATATGTGTTTAAGTGATTCAGCGACTGCTGCGGCAGCCGCTGTTACAGTGAGTGATTGGTGACTGTGGTTTTTTTGTCCGCATGTGGATGCCTGCAGGACGTGGGACGGGACCGGAGAACGGAGGAGTCCCGCGCTTTTTTGAAGCCGGCGGGGGGCGTGGCTTAGCGTTTCCCGGGCAGGAAGCGCTTCTGAAGCGCGAGATCTCCTCTGCCCTTCTCTTCCGGCTCTCTCCTCAGCGCGGCGGCCATTGCACGCTCCGGGCTCCTCACTCTCCGCTCCTCCCGTACTAAGAAGAACAGCACCGCGAAGCTCAGTGAGTCGCTTCTGCCTATCTGGGCAGAAGCTTAAAAACTCCTCACCCCCGCAGTCTGGCACACAACGGCAGCTAAGATCACGATAACGACGTCTTTAAAGTCGCATAAGATTTCTTTGAGATGCTCAAAATAGCGCAATTTTTTAGCGATTTGTTTGTTTAGTGTGGCATACTTGAGGACTGTATTGTCTGCACCTGATACCTCATAAGAGGCACCTGGGGCTTGCACACCCGTTACATTAATACAGGTCTGTGACATTAACCCCTTAGGCGGTTAACCCTTAACTGGGGACGGCTGGGGTAGCTCTCTCTTTAAGAGCTTAACCCTTCAGCGTTCGTTTTTGTTTCTTTAAGAAACCACACTCTTCTAGTTACTGACAGGTTTACCTGCCATATACTGTGTGAGGACATGTCAGATCAGGACCCAGGTGCGGACAGTTTCCCAGACCCGCTACAGGATCGGTCTCGCGTATCTGACACGCAGACCTCGACTGCGTCAAGCGCAGCAGTCGGAGGCCCCAGTGATGTCAAAATGGAGGCCCTCACTCGTTCTATTGATGGCCTGTCTGACCTTATAGGTTATTGGGTGTCAGCCAGATCTTCTCATGGCAGGAAGCGACACAGACCGGTGCCTTCCTTCCCGCGTAGCGACTCGGAGATCTCTGGTATGGAGGGTTCCCCTTCAAGTTCGGAGGGAGAGAGGTCCGATTCGGATAAAGAGGATCGGCAAAGGTACTCTGCCTCTTTTTCGGGGCGTGTAGAAGCTTTTATTGAAGCTATGAGGGAGGCGTTGCAGTTACCGGAGAAAGTAACTACACGTCCTGGTAAGTCGGCCCGGATGTTTCAGGAGTCGCATAGGTCTTTTTCGACCTTACCGTCCCTGGATGAGCTTAATGAGGCAGTGGAGAAGGAGCGTCTGTGCCCAGACAAACGTTTTCAGGGGACACGGCTTTTTGAGTCACTGTATCCGTGTACTACGGAGTTGATTGATAATTGGATTCCTTCTGAAGTGGATGTTCCATTATCCCAGCTTAGCAAATCCTCATTACTTCCTGTTAAAGGGAAGGCGAGTCTGCAGGACCCGCTGGACTGAAAAACGGAGATGGCGGCTAAATCCATCTACGAGGCCACGGGTCATGGTTTCAGAGCAGTGCTAGGATCCATGTGTGCTTATAAAGCTTCTCTGATCTGGTTGGACCGTCTATGGAGGAAATATCCGTTATCCGAGGAAGATGGACTTTTCGAATTGTTGGAGAATGCAATTCGGTATGGCTATGATGCAGGTCTGGATACTGCGTCACTGCTGTCCTGGACACAATCCTCGGCGGTCACAGTTAGGAGAGCACTGTGGCTTAGACAGTGGACCGGGGATGCGGTTTCCAAGCAAGGTTTGCTTTCTTTGGCTTACAAGGGTGGTCAGCTATTTGGATCTGACCTCACGGAGTTGATTGCCAAGGCAAAGGCAAAAGAAGCAGCTTTACCGCAGCGAAGAACTGTGGCTTCTACGTCGGGCAGGCCTACTACCGGTAGTGGTCGGCGGTCCTTTCGGTCCAGAGGACGATTCGGTAAGCCGTCTTGGGGTTCGGGTCGTCCCTCTTTTTCGGGAAAAAAGACCTCCCAGAAATCCCGCACTCCCTGGAAACAAAGTTTCCGTCAAGACAAGCGGGAATCTGACAAAAAGCCCGCTAAGGCGGATTGACGCCAGGGTCCCACTCGAGGGCTCTCGAGTGGGGGGTCGCCTGCTCCAATTCGAATCGACTTGGGTGTCCCGCGTTCCGGACGCCTGGGTGACGCGGATTGTGTCGGCAGGCTACTTCATAGAGTTTTCTTCTCGACCCCCGAACAGTTTTTGCCAATCTCGCATCCCGTCAGAGCCCGAGCTATGTGCCGCTCTGCTGCGAGAGGTCGACTCTCTTCTGCAGAAGGGTGTGGTAGTACCAGTTCCGCCAGAGGACAGGGGAAGAGGGTTTTATTCCAACCTCTTTGTGGTCCCCAAAAAGGAGGACAAATTTCGCCCCATCCTGGATCTCAAAAGATTGAATCGGCATGTCCACACCCGAAAATTTCGCATGGAGTCGCTTCGCTCCGTTGTGGCAGCCTTGTCGCAAAACTACTTTTTGGTGTCAATCGACATTCGCGACGCTTATTTACACGTTCCAATCGGAAGGGCTCACCAACTCTTCCTTCGTTTTGCCATAGGCCAGGACCATTACCAGTTTGTGGCTCTGCCATTCGGGTTGGCCTCAGCGCCCAGAGTTTTTACAAAAATTCTGGCGCCTCTCATGGCGATTCTTCGAAGACAGGGGGTCTCGATTCTTCCTTACCTGGACGACCTTCTGATTGTGGCGTCTTCCAAGGAGGAGGCGATAACTGCTCGCAACCTATCCCTTCAGCTCCTGGAGGACTTCGGGTGGTTGGTCAATTGGGAGAAGTCGTCTCTGGAACCGTCGCAGTCAATCCTGTTTTTGGGGATGCACTTCGACACTGTACGAGCAGTGGTATCCCTGCCCCCAGACAAGCAAGCATGTCTACTTCGACATGCACAGGTTATGAAGTCTTCGACAGCAATGTCCCTTCGAAGCTGTATGCGCCTTCTGGGTTTGATGGTGGCGTCAATGGAAGCAATTCCATTTGCCCAGTTTCATTCCAGGGCCCTCCAAAGGTTCATTCTGAACCGTTGGGATCGATCGCAGACTTCGCTGGATTGCAGTGTCATCATCTCCCACAGGGTACGAGAGTCTCTGGGATGGTGGTTACGTCCGGAAGCCCTATCCCTGGGGAAGTCCTTCCTCCCTCCGAAGTGGTCGGTCATAACCACAGATGCCAGCCTGACGGGCTGGGGGGGTGTCTGGAACGATCTCTGGACTCAGGGAGTATGGTCATCGGAGGAGTCTGTCTTGCCGATCAACATCCTGGAATTGAGGGCGATTTTCCTTTGCCTCCAACACTGGATGGTCCCTTTAAGCGGTCTGCCAGTCCGAGTGCAGACAGACAATGCGACGGCGGTCGCATATATCAACCACCAAGGCGGGACAAGAAGTTCCAGGCTCATGGTGGAGGTATCTCGGATCCTGGTATGGGCAGAGACCAGAGTACCAGCCATCTCTGCAATCCACATCCCAGGAGTTCAGAATATCACGGCGGACTTTTTCAGTCGTGAGAAGATGGACCACGGAGAATGGAGTCTTCATCCCGAAATTTTTGCACTGCTGTGCTCCCGTTGGGGAACTCCCCAAGTGGATCTGATGGCATCCAGGGTCAATGCCAAGTTACCGACTTTCATGTCCAGGTACAAGGATCCGAAAGCTGTGACGGTGGATGCTCTAGTGGCTTTGTGGGACCAATTCGAGCTAGTCTATGTGTTCCCGCCGATTTCCTTACTTCCTCTGGTGCTACGTCGGATCAGACTGGAGAGAATCTCGGCTATATTGATAGCCCCAGATTGGCCAAGGAGGACGTGGTTCTCGACACTGGTGTCGCTCCTGGCAGCGCCGCCACTTCCACTTCCTCTTCGCTCGGACCTGTTAACCCAAGGGCCCGTTCGTCATCCGGACCTGAAGTCTCTGCGTTTGACGGCGTGGCTCTTGAGACCGAAATATTGACCCGTCAAGGTTTTTCAGCCGAAGTCATTGCCACTTTGCGAGCTGCCAGAGGTCCGGCTACTACTAGGATTTACCACAAGACTTGGGAAGCTTTCTTTTCGTGGTGTTCAGGTTCTTCAAGGAACCCGAGGATTTTTTCCATTCCCAATTTGTTGGCTTTTCTGCAATTCGGGCTGGACAAAGGTTTGGCAGTAAGCACCCTGAGGGGTCAGGTTTCTGCTCTGTCCTTGCTGTTTAGGAAGGTTATCGCCTCGCGTAGGGACGTGCGTTCCTTTTTTCAAGGAATAACGCGTCGGTTTCCGCCGCGGAAGGCGCCTGTCTCTCCTTGGCGGCTCAATCTTGTTTTGGAGGCTCTTCAACACGGGCCTTTTGAGCCTATGGATTCCGTTAACCTTTCGTTGCTTTCTTGGAAGGTTGCCTTCCTGGTGGCGGTCACCTCTTTGAGAAGGGTTTCTGAGTTGGCGGCTCTTTCTTGCTCGCCTCCTTTTCTGGAGTTTCACCCGGATCGAGTAATTCTTCGCACACGGGGCGATTTTCTACCTAAGGTGGTGTCACAGTTTCATGTCAACCAGGATATTGTGTTACCTTCACTCTGTCCGGGGCCGAAAAATGCGAAGGAACGAGCCTTGCACACATTGGATTTGGTGCGGGCTTTAAAATTCTATTTGTCTGTTACCCAAGGGTTTCGGAAGTCGGACTCTCTGTTTGTGATTCCTGCAGGTCGTCGGCGTGGTCAACGAGCTTCCAAGGATTCTATAGCTCGTTGGATCCGGTCGGCCATTTTGGAGGCTTACCGACTTAAGGGCGAACCTTGCCCGATTAAGGTTCGAGCTCACTCCACGAGAGCTGTGGGCTCATCGTGGGCTTTCCATCAAGGGGCCTCGGCAGCTCAGCTCTGCCGGGCTGCGACCTGGCGCTCCGTCCACACCTTTACAAAATTTTATAAGGTGGACGTTAGTGCTTCCGCTGATGCGGCCCTAGGACGTAGGGTCCTGCAGGCGGCTGTAGTTTAGAGTTTTCGTTAACTTATTTGTTAGCGCTGGTTGCGCATTTTCTTAGGTTGTTGGGTTCTGCCTTTTCTGTTTTTTTCCCACCCTTAATTTTTTGGACTGCTTTGGGACGTTCCACTAGTAATGACTAGTGTGTCTCTCTTCCTTCCATCTGCTGCTGAAAGACGGATTTTGGTAAGAACTTGCCTGTAAAATCCTTTTCAGCGAAGGAAGGAAGAGAGACACAGCTCCCTCCCATGGCAGAAGTGTGTTGTGTTTTCAGATGCAGCGTGACCCTTCTCTGATAGCGATTATCTGGGCTGAGGTCGACGCGCTACGGCTCTGTTCCAGCATTGCCAGCTCATCGCAGTGGTCAGGTCCAGTGAGTAGTACCTGGGACTGTGTGGTTTTTTCCTGTTACATGCATAACCTGTATTCTTGTTTTTTTCTCTGAAGTCTTTCAGAAGGGGTTATGTTGCTCCGCTGGTGATATTTGCTCTTCCTTAGCTTGTGTACGACTGGAGAGCTGAGTAGGAGGAGCCCGAGCTGGAGGGGTCGGTCAACACTCTTTTTAATCTGAGGTGTCTATCCCATCTGGGCTCATCCTACCCACTAGTAATGACTAGTGTGTCTCTCTTCCTTCCTTCGCTGAAAAGGATTTTACAGGTAAGGTCTTACCAAAATCCGTCTTTTCACGACTATAAAAATTGTAGAATCACACTGAAGGCATCAAAACTATGAATTAACACATGTGGAATTATACATTACACTTTACAAAAAAGTGTGAAACAGCTGAAAATATGTCTTATATTCTAGGTTCTTCAACGTAGCCACCTTTTGCTTTGATTACTGCTTTGCACGCAGAAAAGGTGAACGGCTGGACTCTACATGCCTGGTTCCCACCGTGAAGCATGGAGGAGGAGGTGTGATGGTGTGGGGGTGCTTTGCTGGTGACACTGTTGGGGATTTATTCAAAATTTAAGGCATAGTGAACCAGCATGGCTACCACAGCATCTTGCAGCAGCATGCTATTCCATCCGGTTTGTGTTTAGTTGGACCATCATTTATTTTTCAACAGGACAATGACCCCAAACACACCTCCAGGCTGTGTAAGGGCTATTTGACCAAGAAGGAGAGTGATGGGGTGCTACGCCAGATGACCTGGCCTCCACAGTCACCAGACCTGAACCCAATCGAGATGGTTTGGGGTGAGCTGGACCACATAGTGAAGGCAAAAGGGCCAACAAGTGCTAAGCATCTCTGGGAACTCCTTCAAAATTGTTGGAAGACCATTTCCGGTGACTAGCTCTTGAATCTCATCAAGAGAATGCCAAGAGTGTGCAAAGCAGTCATCAAAGCAAAAGGTGGCTACTTTGAAGAACCTAGAATATAAGACATATTTTCAGTTGTTTCACACTTTTTTGTAAAGTGTAATGTATAATTCCACATGTTACATAGTTATTATTTTATTATTATTATTATTATTATTAATATTTATTTCTATAGCACCATTGATTCCATGGTGCTGTACATGAGAAGGGGTTACATACAAATTACAGGTATCACTTACAGTAAACAAACTAACAATGACAGACTGATACAGAGGGGAGAGGACCCTGCCCTTATTAAGGTTGAAGCAAGACTTTAAGTCCATCTAGTTCAACCCATATCCTATCCTAACCTGCCCTAACATGTTGATCCAGAGGAAGGCAAAAAAAAACCCACGTGGCAAACAGTAAGCTTCACATTGGGGAACAAAAATTCCTTCCCGACTCCACATACGGCAATCAGACTAGCTCCCTGGATCAACGCAGTATCTAGGAAACTAGTGAATATAGCCTGTAATATTATACTAGTTTTGATGCCTTCAGTGTGATTCTACAATTTTCATAGCCATGAAAATACAGAAAAATCTATGAATGAGAAGGTGTGTCCAAACTTTTGGTCTGTTCTGTATATGTATATATATATATATATCTCTATCTATATATACAGTACAGACCAAAAGTTTGGACACACCTTCTCATTCATAGATTTTTCTGTATTTTCATGGCTATGAAAATTGTAGAATCACACTGAAGGCATCAAAACTATGAATTAACACATGTGGAATTATACATTACACTTTACAAAAAAGTGTGAAACAACTGAAAATATGTCTTATATTCTAGGTTCTTCAAAGTAGCCACCTTTTGCTTTGATTACTGCTTTGCACGCAGAAAAGGTGAACGGCTGGACTCTACATGCCTAGTTCCCACCGTGAAGCATGGAGGAGGTGGTGTGATGGTGTGAGGGTGCTTTGCTGGTGACACTGTTGGGGATTTATTCAAAATTGAAGGCATAGTGAACCAGAATGGCTACCACAGCATCTTGCAGCAGCATGCTATTCCATCGGTTTGCGTTTAGTTGGACCATCATTTATTTTTCAACAGGACAATGACCCCAAACACACCTCCAGACTGTGTAAGGGCTATTTGACCAAGAAGGAGAGTGTTGGGATGCTACGCCAGATGACCTGGCCTCCACAGTCACCAGACCTGAACCCAATCGAGATGGTTTGGGGTGAGCTGGACCACTCACCGCTTCAATTTTGAATAAATCCCCAACAGTGTCACCAGCAAAGCACCCCCACACATCACACCACCTCCTCCATGCTTCACGGTGGGAACCAGGCATGTAGAGTCCAGCTGTTCACCTTTTCTGCATGCAAAGCAGTAATCAAAGCAAAAGGTGGCTACTTTGAAGAACCTAGAATATAAGACATATTTTCAGTTGTTTCACACTTTTTTGTAAAGTGTAATGTATAATTCCACATGTGTTAATTCATAGATTTGATGCCTTCAGTGTGATTCTACAATTTTCATAGTCATGAAAATACAGAAAAAGCTTTGAATGAGAAGGTGTATCCAAACTTTTGGTCTGTACTGTATGTGTGTGTATATGTATGTATATATATATATATATATATATATATATATATATATATATATATACATATATATATATATATATATATATATATTTCAGCTGCAGAATGGAAGGGAGGGAGACACAGGAATTCATTACTGATGGGTAGGCGGAGCCCCAGACCAGGATGTCACCTCAGATCAAAAGCGTGCTGACTGGCTGGCCCCTCCAGCTCGGGCTCCTCCTACTCAGCTCCAGTCTAAGATTTGAGGTCCCAGAGGATGGTCGCTGCTAATGCAGCTCCTCAGAAGATTTTATTATTTTATATTCGGACAGGAGACTTGGATCACCAGTTGGTCTAGAGGTCTCAGGGGTACCAGCGCTGCTGTACCCCAACCTCTCCCTTGGCGGATCTGTATTTACTCAATAGTCCCTGCAGAATCCTTGCCGGCCCTGGGGGATGAGGAGAGCTTCCCTGGCGGGAAGCAAACCACACGTGCGGTCACTGCGTTCCTCGCCCTGGGGGAAGCATGGGCACAGCGCCAGAAACCCCTGAGGGTCCCTGTGGCGCTTTGGCTGGTGAGTACTCCACACAAAATTTTATTATTAATGTGTGAGTGCTTTAGCGTCTGATGGCAGCGCTATTACATGTATATCAGTATGCTTCAGCGCTGCGGTGACAGCGCTATTACATGTTTATCAGTGTATTTCACCAGCCTCTCCCTTGGCGGATCTGTAACTACATAATGGTCCCTGCAGAATCTTGCCGGCCCTGGGGGATGAGGAGAGTTTCCCTGGCGGGGGCGCAAACCACACACTGGGGTCACTGCGCTTCCCGCCCTGGGGGGAAGCATGGGCATAGCGCCAGAAACCCCTGGGGGTCCCTGTGGCGTTTCGGCTGGTGAGTACTCCACATTTTGGTAAAATGTGTGTGAGTGTTTTAGCGACTGCTGCGGCAGCCGCTGTACATATATATGCCGGTGACTAGTTTTTCTATGTCCGCAGGAGGATGCCTGCAGGACGAGGGAAAGGAGGGGAGTACGCGCTCTTTTTATTTTTTGAATTTCGCGCCGCTTCTGAGCGCGCGCTTTACTGCAGCCTCCATTTCCGGCTCCTCTACATGGAGCACACGGAGGCAGAGCGCGGCGGCCATTGCTGATAAAGCGCTGCAGGTTGAAAGCTCCCCGGATCGTTCTCCTCCCCTCCCGGCAAGAATACGTGACCAGCTTGGTGAGTCGCTTCTAGCCCGCCGGGCAGAAGCTTAACCCCTTCACCTCCACAGCGCGGGCGCCGTCTGGGGCACTTCTGAGTGACAGATTGAGCTGTCCTGCGGCTGTTCTTGCATAAGGGGCTCGCACACTCTTTTAATATTAATAAAGAGGCTGTGGGGAGTCTGCGACATTAATGCTGCCACTATACGTTTCCGCTGACGATCCTGATGGCGTCGCATAATATTGCGATCGTTTGTGTGTCATTTTTAGTGTCGCTGGTGACTGCCAATCTGGGCAATCGCATAGGCGATTAGCGATCTCCTTGACAACTTTGGCGGTCATTGCGTTATAAAAAACAGCGCAATTTTTTAGCGATCTTGTGGAACGTTTTCTGTTTAGTGTGGCATGGCTGTCCTGCAGCTGCGACCTTATAAGAGGCGCCTGAGATTCGCACACCCTTTTTCATTATCAAGGTTGTGGGGAGTCAGCTACTTTAACCCCTTCTTAGGAGGTTAACTCTTAATGGGAGACAGCTGGGGTAGCTCTCGCTTTAGAGCTTTAACCCTTCAGCGTTTGTTTTTTATTTAAGTACTGCTCTGGTTACTGACAGGTTTATCCTGCCATATACTATGCAAGGGCATGTCAGAGACCCTCTCCCAGATCCGCTACGGATCAGCCTCGCGTATCTGACACGCAGACCTAGACTCATACACGGTCAGAGGTTCCAATGGTGTCAAAATGGAGGCCTTCACTGGTTTCTATTGATGACCTTTTAGGTTATGGAGTGTCAACTAGATCCTCTCAAGGAAGCGACACAAATCGGTGTTTTCCTTCTCGCTTAGCGAAGAAGTCCGATTCGGACAAGGAGGATCGGCAGGGACACCCTGCCTCTCTCAGGGGCCGTACTAAAATTTCTGTGGAAGCCATGTGGACGTTACAGTTACCGGAGGAGGTAACTAGTCGTCCTGGTAAGTCGGCCCGGATGTTGCAAGGGTCGCATGGGTCGCGATGACCTTACAAACTGTATCCGTTTTTCTACGGAGTTATTTGTTAATTGGACCCCTTCTCCTGAAGTGAATGTCCCTTTATTCCAGCTTAGCAAATCTTCCTGGTAAAAGGGAAGACGAGTCTGCAGGACACGCTGGACAGAAGAACGGAGATGGCAACAATTTCCATCTGTGTAGCCGTGGATCATAGATTCGGTATTAAGGATCTAGGTGTACTTGTTAAGTTCCCCTGAGCTGGTTGGACCGTCTAAGGACGGCGTGGCAAGTTTCCCTCTATCAAGGTAGATGGGCTTTTCTAGTTGAAGGATAATGCGTCACTGCTATCCAGGGAGCAATCCTCGGCAGTTACAGTCAGAAGAGCACTGTGACTTGGATGGAACGCAGTTTTCCAACAGGGTTTGCTATCTTTAGCTTAGAAAGTGGTCAGCTATTTGACTGACCTCACGGAGCTGATGCCAAGGCAAAGGCAAAAGAAGCAGCTTTACCGCAGCGCAGAGCTGTGACTTCTGCGTCTGGCAGGACTAGTGCCGATAGTTATCGGCAGTCCTTTTCGGTTCAAGGGATGATCTGACCAACCTCTGGGGGTTTGTGTCGTCTCTCTCTTTTTTAAAAAAAAAAAAAAAAAGGGGGAATTCTCAGAAATTCCGCATACCCTGGAAACAGAACTTCTGTTAAGGCAGAAGCTGGCAAAAAAAAAAAAAAATTTCGCTAAGGCGGACTGACTTCTGACATTCCGTCAGAGCCGAGCATGAAGTCGCTTCGCTCAGTTATGGCAGCCCTGTCGCAGAACGATCAATCGACATTCGCGACGCTTTTTGGCATGTTCCCATCGGAAGACCTCACCCAGGTTGTGGCTCGACCATTCGGCTTGGCCTTAACGCCCAGAATTTTTACAACGATTCTGACGCCAGAATCTCATGGCAATCCTTCAAAGACGGGGACTTACGATTCGTCCCTATTTGGACGGCCTTTTCGGTTGTGGCTTCAAAGGAGAAGTCGTCTCTGGAATCGTCGCAGGCAATCCTGTTTTTGAGGATACATTTCGACACGGTACGGGCGGTGTTGTCCCTACCTCCAGACAAGCAGGCATGTCTGCTCCAGCTTGTACAGACTATGAAGTCTGTGACAGCAGTGTCCCTTCGGAAGGTATGCGCCTTCTGGGTCTGACGGTGGCGTCCATGAGGTTTTTTCCGTTTGTCCAATTTCATTCCAGAGCTCTCCATAGGCTCATTCTGAGTCGTTGGGATCAATCGCAAGGTTCGCTGGATTGCAGCGTCACCATTTCTCGCGCGGTGCGGGATTCTCTAGAATGGTGGTTACGTCCAGGGGCATTCTCCCTGGGGAAGTCTTTCCTCCCTCCGAAGTGGTCAGTCATAACCACCGATGCCAGCCTGACGGGCTGGGGGGGTGTTTGGAACAATCTCTGGATTCAGGGGGTATGGTCATCAGAAGAGTCTGTTCTTCCGATCAACATCCTGGAATTGAGGGCGATTTTCCTTTGCCTCCAACATTGGACGGTCCCTTTGAGCGGTCTGCCAGTCCGAGTGCAGACAGACAATGCGACGGCTGTCGCGTATATCAATCACCAAGGTGGGACAAGGAGTTCCAGTCTCATGGTAGAGGTGTCCCGAATTCTGATTTGGGCAGAGGCCAGTGTACCAGCCATTTCGGCGATTCACATTCCAGGGGTTCAGAATATTACAGCGGACTTTCTCAGTCGCAGAAGGATGGATCCCGGGGAATGGAGCCTCCACCCGGAAGTTTTTGCACTACTGTGCTCTCGCTGGGGAACCCCCCAAGTGGATTTGATGGCATCCAGGTCCAATGCCAAGTTACCGACGTTCATGTCCAGGTACAAGGACCCGAAGACTGTGGCGGTGGATGCTCTAGTGGCTCAGTGGGATCAGTTCGAGCTGATCTATGTATTCCCGCCGATATCCTTACTTCCTCTAGTACTGCGTCGGATCAGACTAGAGAGAATTCCAGCTATTTTGATAGCTCCAGACTGGCCAAGAAGGGTGTGGTTCTCGACAATAATGTCGCTGTTGGCGGCACCTCCTTTTTCACTTCCTCTTCAACCGGACTTGTTGACTCAGGGGCCCGTTTGTCATCCGGACTTGATGTTCCTGCGTTTGACGGCGTGGCTCTTGAGACCGAAATTTTGACCGTAGAGGTTTCTCAGCCGAGGTCATTGCTACCCTTCGTGCAAGAAGTCCGGCTACTACTAGGATTTACCACAAAATTGGGAAACCTTCTTTTCGTGGTGTTTGGGGTCCTCTCGGAACCCGAGAAAATTTTCCATTCCCAACCTGTTGGCTTTTCTGCAGCATGGGCTAGACAAGGGTTTGGCAGTCAGCACCCTGAAAGGTCAGATTTCTGCTCTGTCCTTATTGTTCCGGAGAACCATTGCTTCGAATAGAGACGTGCTCTCCTTTTTCCGAGGTATATCTCGTAAGTTTCCGCCGCGGAAGGCACCCGTGTCTCCTTGGCGGCTCAACCTTGTTTTGGAGGCTCTTCAGCATAAACCTTTTGAGCCTATGGTTTCTGCTAGCCTTTCTTTACTTTCTTGGAAGGTGGCTTTCCTTGTTGCAGTCACTTCCTTGAGGAGAGTTTCTGAGTTGGCAGCTCTTTCTTGTTCGCCTCCTTTTCTGGAGTTTTTTCCGGATCGTGTAGTGCTTCGCACTCGGGTGATTTTTTACCTAAAGTGGTGTCACAATTTCATGTCAACCAGGATATTGTGTTGCCTTCATTCTGCCCGGATCTGAAGAATGTGAAAGAGCGAGCTTTACACACATTGGATTTAGTGCGGGCCTTGAAGTTTTATCTATCTATTACTCAAGGTTTTCGTAAGACGGACTCCCTATTTGTGGTTCCAGTCGGTCGTCGGCGTGGTCAACGAGCTTCCAAGGATTCTATAGCTCGTTGGATCCGGTCAGCTATATTGGAAGCTTACCGTCTTCAGGGTGAATCTTGCCCGATTAAGATTCAAGCCATTCCACGAGGGCTGTGGCTTCATCGTGGGCTTTTCACCAAGGTGCTTCGGCAGTGCAGCTCTGCCGGGCGGCAACTTGGCGCTCTGTCCACACGTTTACGAAGTTTTATAAAGTGGACGTCAGTGCTTCCGCTGATGCAGCCCTCGGACGTAGGGTCCTGCAGGCAGCTGTAGTTTAAAGTTCTGGATGAACTTGTGTTTAGCGCTGGTTGCGCTTTGTTGTTAAGGTTGTTGGGTTTCTGCCTCTTGTTGGTTTTTTCCCACCCTTATTTTTGAACTGCTTTGGGACGTCCCATCAGTAATGAATTCCTGTGTCTCCCTCCCTTCCATTCTGCAGCTGAAACACGGATTTTGGTAAGAATTTACCGGTAAAATCCTTTTCAGCGAAGGAAGGGAGGGAGACACAGCACCCTCCCAAGGCAGAAGTGTGTTGATGTTTTCAGATGCAGCGCGACCCTTGTCTGATTGCGATATCTGGACTGAGGTCAGCGCGCTAAGGCTCTGTTCCAGCATCGCCAGCTCATCGCAGTAGTCAGGTTCAGTGAATAGTACCTGGAACTCTGTGGTTTTTGGCTTACTTTGCATGCATAACCTGTATCCTTGTGTTTTTGCTCTGAAGTTTCTTCAGAAGTGGTTATGTTGCTCCGCTGGTGATCTTGGTTCTTCCCTAAAGCTTTGGTACGACTGGAGCTGAGTAGGAGGAGCCCGAGCTGGAGGGGCCAGCCAGTCAGCACGCTTTTGATCTGAGGTGACATCCTGGTCTGGGGCTCCGCCTACCCATCAGTAATGAATTCCTGTGTCTCCCTCCCTTCCTTCGCTGAAAAGGATTTTACCGGTAAGTTCTTACCAAAATCCGTGTATATATATATATATATATATCTATAGATGGATATATATATATATACTGTATATCTAGCATTGTCCACAGCATGCATCTGTAGCCATTGATCTTCGATTCCCAATTTTGGTTATTCAACCACTACTATGCCGCCTTTTGGCTGACACCTACCACATTTTCCCCTGTTTTTGATCATACATATATATATATATATATATATATATATATATATATATATATATATATATATATATGATCAAAAACAGGGGAAAATGTGGTAGGTGTCAGCCAAAAGGCGGCACCTACCACATTTTCCCCTGCTTTTGATTATATATATATTTATATATATATATATATATATATATATATATATATATATATATATATATATATAATGATCAAAAACAGGGGAAAATGTGGTAGGTGTCAGCCAAAAGGCGGCATAGTAGTGGTTGAATAACCAAAATTGGGAATCGAAGATCAATGGCTACAGATGCATGCTGTGGACAATGCTAGATCATATAGTAAGCAATATTATGTAAGTAAGCAGGCTTAGATAAAAAGATGACCTACCACATGTAGTTACAAGAAAGAGTGTTTGTACCACCGTAATGCACAGGATGGAGACGGAACAATTGGAAGATATGTATAAATGGAAGTGGGAAACAGAGGAGACCAAAAGATGCAGCTTAGTGATGATATAGTGGGGAGCTAATACCACTGTCACATGCCTGTAACAAGGTAGTTATAATGTGCACATGGGTAAATCACGTGGACATATGGTGCCAAAAGGGTGTAAAAGTACGGTAGTTATACAGGTGCGCATGGGTAAATCAAACGGACACATGATGTCAACAAGGTATCACGTAGATATAGAAGATATGCATGTCAGAAATCTATTTCTGCAGTGAATGTCGATACAAGATGAGTATACAGGCATTGGAGGAGTACTTTGGTGGTCCACAGTCCAAGTGCAGCGCACACTCCGACGCACGTTTCATCACAGAGTGACATCCTTTTATCTTATGTTCCATACTCTGACCATATATTCAGTGTTCTCTCTTGGTTTCCACTCTTAAAATTAGACAGAATAATCCAACACTATGACCCACTATAATAAATCTGCTGCATTCTATGACTAGACTAAAGGCACTGTCACACTTAGCGATCGCACCAGCGATAACGACAACGACACAACCTGGCGAGATCGCTAGTGCGATCGCTAGTTAGATTCCAAACACATCTCATCATCGATCTGTATAAGGATCTGTGCGGTCGTTGGGAAAACCTAGTCCCACCTGCGACGCTGGTAAAGTCGTTCATAAAGGGTGTCACACCCAGCGATTCAGGCTCACCAGCGGGACACCAACGACCAAAAAACGGCTCAGAATGTTCATAAGCGATCAGCGACATCGCAGCAGGGGCCACATCACTGCTACATGTCACACACTGCTAAGTCGCTAACAAGATCGCTACTGTGTCATAAAATCGGAGACGCATTAGTGATCTCATTAGCGATCTTGTTTAGTGTGACAGTACCTTAAGCTTTGGACAGCATTGGTACATCTGCCCCATAATCTCTGCTTTTGCTTCTTTCTGCATAGCTTACAAATGTGAACATAGCCAACATAAACGCTAATCAAATTATTATATTCATGACAAATATGTGCAACATTGTGGAGGAGAGTGATAAGTAAGTGAACATGATCGTTAACTTGATTTATAGATAAGATTTGATGACCTTTTTAAAGTGGTTGTCAACTACTCTGACAATCCCTTCTCAATGGGAGCTTCTCAATTGTAAAATAATTCACCTTTGCTGCTAGCGCTGTTCCAGTTGTGTCTGCAGTGGCTCTCCCAGGGATTGCATGACATTATTATGTTACGTGATCCCTGCTCTGGCTTCACTCTCCTCTACTTTAGACGTATAACATACGTCGTCGGGAGGAAGAGAGAGAGCAACAGCGTTACCTTCTTCCAGATCAATGTCATTTGTCTGAAGGCAGGAGAGTGATGCCAGCACTGATTGGATGACATAATAGAGAGCCAGTGCTGACACTGCTGAAACAGTGCCAGCAGCAAAGGTGATGCGTATTATTATTTTACAAGGGGGGACACGTAGGGATTGAGGTGGGGTTGTCCCAGTAATGGAGACCCCATGTAATAATTGAACAGGGTCTAGATCGAGGATCCTGTAATAATACATAAAAGTATGAAAACAGCAATGCCATATACTCCAGGTTTCTTCATAAAGTAAATCCTAGTAAATGTGTCCAAGTTTATGATTGCGTTTAGTATAAATGGTGCAAATGGATTTGGAGAACCTGGTCCAGCGCCACATTTTTAATGTGTGTCCATTGAACAGGAGCCTTTAGAGCCACCTCCTACCATTCAACAGCCACGATATATTAGTCCATGGAGAAAGCAGATTGAAGACCAGATAACCAATATGAATACTATTACAGTTATTGCAACCACCAACACATTAAAGGGAACTGGTCACCTCATTTTTCGTATATAAGCTGCTGCCACCTCCTTTAGGGGCAAATCTACAGCATTCTATAATGCTGTAGATAAGCCCCCAATGTAACCTGAAAGATAAGAAAAACAAGTTAGATTATACTCACCTGGGGGGTTGTCCGGTCCGATGGGCGTCGCAGGTCCGGCGCCTCCCATCTTCATGCGATGACGTCCTCCTCCTTGATTCTGGCGCGGCTCCTGTGCAGGCGTACTGATCTGCCCTATTGATGGCAGAGCAGAGTACTGCAGTGTGCAGGTGCCGGACCTCTCTGACCTTTCCCGGCACCTGCGCACTGCAGCACTTTGCTCGGCCCTCAACAGGGCAGATCAGTATGCCTGCGCAGGAGCGCGACAGAAGCATGGAGGAGGACGTCATCGCATGAAGATGGGAGGTGCCGGACCGCCACACCCATCGGACCGGACCCCAGACTGCCCCTGGGTGAGTATAATCTAACTTGTTTTTCTTCTCTTTCAGGTTACATCTGGGGCTTATTTACAGCATTATAGAATGCACTAGATAAGCCCCTAAAGGCGGTGGCCGCAGCTTATATCCGAAAAATGAGGTGACAGGTTCCCTTTAATAGGTTAATGTTTCTGGAAAAGTATGGTTTGATAAAGATGTGTCCAGCCATGTGCAGGTATACACTCAGTATCTTGTACGTCTTTGTGTTGCAGCACACACATCCAGGTGATGCAGCCCGACAATAAGTACATAACGCGCACATCCTGCGGAACGGAAGGCTTCCGAAACGCCAAGAAGAGCTCTTCTGTGGCCGCTCAGACAGCCGGGCTCTCAGCAGCGACTGTAAGTAGAGGCAGAAGTACTGGTGACATTATATACATCATGCACGTGTGGTATTTTGTGTTGTCTTTCAGAACAAAGGTCGACATTTTAAAATGCTTTTCAAGATATTTATTTTATTTTCAGACTGTAATCCCATGAACACAAAAGGTGTGTGATTAAGTGGTAATGCTTACCTATTGTGTGATCACTCAGTTGAAGAAGTGTCAGCCTACCAGTAAGCAACAAACCACATTTTTGTGCTGTATTTTTTTTATACTCTCCCTTAAATTAAATTTACAATTGAAAACTAATCCTGTGGATAAATTATTGGTAGCAATGGACAACAGCTGAATGTTCTAATAGAAATATTGTAGAGCGTGATACGCAGGTTGCAAACATTAGGATTCTTCCTGTTTGATGCCTAAAATTTGTGATTTTTGGAAAGCGAGAGGCCAGGGCTGTAACTTCCACTAGGTGGCAGCGCCCTCCTTAGGTTGCCAGATTAGGAGACCCTAGTGTTCCATAGATTGTGTTTTCTTTCTTCCTGCCAAGATTTCCCAGCGTGATTAGCCGTACAGGCAGGTCACAATGTTTCACTTCACAAAATAAAACTAATTAGGACAAGGCTGTGAAATGATAAACCCATCAGAGAGAGTGTGCACGGTTACATAAAAGGCCTTCATGACCTGCACGCCCATTGTTACTGAAATTACTATTTCATGTTGCCCATGGTACAGCCTCAGAAAGTTTTCCAGCAGTATTAATAAGTAGCTGCTTCACAGACAAAAAACATCAAGCAAGCCTATATCTGAACTGTTTGTATGTAAAGTGTGTACATGTGCGCTCCCTCTGTACATTGTGGAATACTGATTGGACAGCCGTTTCTTGAATTGCCTAAGTTAAAGGAAATCTATCACCAGGTTTTTGTCATTTAGTTTGAGAGCATCATGATGTAAAGGCAGAGATCTTTATTCCAGTGATGTGTCACTTACTGAGCCATTTGCTGTAGGTTTGATAATCTCCTGCTGATAAATCAGTGATTTTATCACTAGAGGACTAGTAAACCTGCTTCTAGGTAGTCCTCTATATTGATGAGCTCTGTATAATCTCGCCCCCACCACTGATTGGCAGATTCCTGCCTATGCACAGTGTACACAGACAGCTGCCAATCAGAGGTGAGGGTGCGGTTATACAGAGCTCAGCATTCACAGAACTGGTGGATCTGCAGCAGAGACAACAGTGATGTTATCAAAACCGCAGCAAACTACTCAGTAAGTGATACATAGCTGTAATTAGAATCTTTGCCTCTCCATCAGTGTTCCCCAACTCCAGTCCTCATAGCCACCAATAAATCATGTTTTCAGGATTTCACTAGTATTGCACAGGGGATAATTTCATGTAAGAATCTGTGTGACATCCGTATGGCATCCATATGGTGAGACTTTCTCGCCACTTGCAAAATGGACATATAATGGATCCATGGCTTCAAATATTCGTGAAAACTTATATACAGCCTATATATATATATATATATATATATACATATATATATATAAATATATATATATATATTATATATATATTATATATATATACATATATATATATATAAATATATATATATATATATATATATATATATATATATATATATATATATACACACACACACACACAGTACAGACCAAAAGTTTGGACACACCTTCTCATGCAAAGATTTTTCTGTATTTTCATGACTATGAAAATTGTACATTCACACTGAAGGCATCAAAACTATGAATTAACACATGTGAAATTATATACTTAATAAAAAAATGTGACATAACTGAAAATATGTCTTATATTCTAGGTTCTTCAAAGTAGCCACCTTTTGCTTTTATGACTGCTTTGCACACTCTTGGCATTCTCTTGATGAGCTTCAAGAGGTAGTCACCGGAAATGGTCTTCCAACAATCTTAAAGGAGTTCCCAGAGATGCTTAGCACTTGTTGGCCCTTTTGCCTTAACTCTGCGGTCCAGCTCACCCCAAACCATCTCTATTGGGTTCAGGTCTGGTGACTGTGGAGGCCAGGTAGCACCCCATCACTCTCCTTCTTGGTCAAATCGCCCTTACACATCCTGGAGGTGTGTTTGGGGTCATTGTCCTGTTGAAAAATAAATGATGGTCCAACTAAACGCAAACCGGATGGAATAGCATGCCGCTGCAAGATGCTGTGGTAGCCATGCTGGTTCAGTATGCCTTCAATTTTGAATAAATCCCAGTGTCACCAGCAAAGCACCCCCACATCATCACACCTCCTCCTCCATGCTTCACGGTGGGAACCAGGCATGTAGAGTCCATCCGTTCACCTTTTCTGCGTCGCACAGACACGGTGGTTGGAACCAAAGATCTCAAATTTGGACTCATCAGTCCAAAGCACTGATTTCCACTGGTCTAATGTCCATTCCTTGTGTTCTTTAGCCCAAACAAGTCTCTTCTGCTTGTTGCCTGTCCTTAGCAGTGGTTTCCTAGCAGCTATTTTACCATGAAGGCCTGCTGCACAAAGTCTCCTCTTAACAGTTGTTGTAGAGATGTGTCTGCTGCTAGAACTCTGTGTGGCATTGACCTGGTCTCTAATCTGAGCTGCTGTAAACCTGCGATTTCTGAGGCTGGTGACTTGGATAAACTTATCCTCAGAAGCAGAGGTGACTCTTGGTCTTCCTTTCCTGGGGCGGTCCTCATGTGAGCCAGTTTCTTTGTAGCGCTTAATGGTTTTTGCAACTGCACTTGGGGACACTTTGAAAGTTTTCCCAATTCTTCGGACTGACTGATTTTCATTTCTTAAAGTAATGATGGCCACTCGTGTTTCTTTACTTAGCTGCTTTTTTCTTGCCATAATACAAATTCTAACAGTCTATTCAGTAGGACTGTCAGCTGTGTATCCACCAGACTTCTGCACAACACAACTGATGGTCCCAATCCCATTTATAAGGCCAGAAATCCCACTTATTAAACCTGACAGGGCACACCAGTGAAGTGAAAACCATTCCAGGTGACTACCTCTTGAAGCTCATCAAGAGAATGAATGCCAAGAGTGTGCAAAGCAGTCATCAAAGCAAAATGTGGCTACTTTGAAGAACCTAGAATATAAGACATAATTTCAGTTGTTACACACTTTTTTGTTAAGTATATAATTCCACATGTGTTAATTCATAGTTTTGATGCCTTCAGTGTGAATTTACAATTTTCATAGTCATGAAAACACAGAAAAATCTTTAAATGTGAAGGTGTGTCCAAACTTTTGGTCTGTACTGCAGGTCATAGGAAGCTGAATAAAATAATACCTTGATATCTGTGATCTGATGTATAATCCAAAGAAATTTGTGTTTTTCTTATATGTAAATGAGCTGTTCTAGGACAATGGACCGGACACTGATCTGCATGAGAATCTGCCTCCAGAGCTTATTTTACATGAAGGGAGTCAGCGTGATGTGTAATGGCCGCTCTCTGCTGTCTTGATCTCACTGCAGAGCTGTGTGTGATTATACCTGACACATCTGTAGGTTCCTTTCAGCTTCCATCTCACAGGCAGACAGAGCTGCAATATTGTTCCAATACAGCAGAGCTCAAAGAGCTGCAAAAATGTGTTTATTATAAGATAAATTTCAGTTCTTCGTCCTTTGTTAGTTACAGCACTGCTCTCCGTTATTGGCACACCTTCATTTTTTTCATAGACTGTTCAATATCTTCAGAAATAAATGTAAAAAATCTTGAGGATGTAACTGGTACATTTAATTAGTAGTTCAAAGTTATGCAACAATAAAAATTGTTTTTTAACTTGCATGTTGCAATTTCAGAGAAGAGACAGAATAAATAGCATGTGCAGTAATAAAGGCACTCCTAATTAATACTTTGCCACACACCCTTTGGCATAGATGATAGCCTTCAAACGTTTCCTTAGCCATCAATAGGCTTCTTGCACTGCTCAGCTGGTATTTTCTCCCACTTTTCCTTTGCAGTTTGTTTAAGCTCTTGAATGTTTGCAGGGTTCTTTTTCCCAATGGCAGATTTCAGCTCACCTCAAAGATTTTCTATAGGATTGAGGTCAGAACTCATTGATGGCCATTTTAAAACAGTCCAATTTTTTCTTTTTTAACCATTCCCATGTACTTTTGGATGTCTATTTTGGGTCATTGTCTTGCTGTAGGACCCATGATCTTTGACTCAAACCAAGTTTTCTTACATTGGGTAGGACATTTCATTCTAAAATCTCCTGATAATTTTATGATTTCATGATTCCTGTAATATGGTCAAGGCCTCCAGTACCAGACGCCTCAAACCAACCCCACAGCATTATGGATCCTCCATAATGCCTAACTTTTGGTAGGGTTTTCTTTTCTTTATAAGTTTCATTGCGCCGTCTGTAAATAAACTGTTGCTTTGCATTGCTAAAGCTCAATTTTGTTTCATCTGTCCACAGAACATGTTTCCAGAAGGATTGTTGTTTGTCAAGGTACTCTTTGGCAAAGATCAGTCGTTCCTTTTTATGTCTTTTCTTCCGCAATGGTTTCTTCCTTGGCCTTTGCCCATAAAGCTCTGCCTGATTTAGTGTGCAGCATATGGTACTTGTTGAAACCATAACCCCAGATTCTCCTAGGTTGGCTTTCAGGTCTTTGGATGTTTGACATGGTGTTTTTTCCACCATTCTCACCAAACTTCGAAGACATATCTTATCAATTTTCCAATTTCCCCATGTTCAAGGAGGTTCTTGATGGTTCCATGCTTGGCAAACTTCTTAATAACATTGTTCACTATTGAAACTGAGATACCAAGGTCTTTGGAGATGGCCTTATACCCTTTGGAAGTCTTGTATTTGCTAATAATAGCAGTTCTGATGTAGGAACAGGGCCTAGCATGTGGCTTTTTAAAGCACTGAAGCCATAATTTAATGGCATTCATTCAAGTCACATGGGCACCGACAATTAATCAGAAGTGATTCTCATTTGTGATTTACTGCAGGCAATTCAAAATGTGTTTCCATACTAATTTAATGTAAAGGTTGCCAATATCAGTGCCACAGTAATCTTTAGGTTTTTCTTTTTGTCCCTCCATTGTTTTATGTTTTAAATTCTTATTTGCTCTTTTGTATTTAACTCGAGTGCTCTATGCAAAAAAACTGTTTCACTTGATTCATTTTTGTTCAGGAGATATTCCACATTATGTAGTTAAACTTCTTGGGTGCCAATAATGATGAGCAGCAATGTACATGTCTCACACTGGTAACTCCTTCTTTCATTTATAATAATCTCTGGAGGCAGATTTTCATGCAGATCAGTGTCCGGCATATAGTCCGGAACAGCTCATTTACATATAAGAAAATGTGGATTTCTCTGGAAGAAGACATTGGGTCACAGATATCAACAAAATGTGGATTTTGCTCCAGATTTGCAGTGAAATCTTGAGATGGAGTCTTGGAAATCTACCATGTGGCTGTACCATAAGAAAGCCCAATATGTTGCCAGCCAGAGACTAGTCAGTCCAGCTCTAAGAGAAACAGACCAGAGCTTGCAGAGAACTGACCTTTTGGGCTGTACTTAATATTACTGTTTTTTTTTTGTTTGTTTGTTTTGTTTTGTTTTTTCAACCAACCAGGTCATTTTGATTGTTAATGCAATGTATTGTCCTACTCCAATGATAGATTCATATGTCTCATTGACCAGTTTGAGCTGAACTTCTCAGGGCCTTCTGCCAGGTTCAAAACCAATATAGAAGTTCAGTTAAGCCGAAAGCCCAAAAAAAAGAGCGCTATGAATTTTTGGGGCTCTTGAAAAAGGCCACTTATGGCCGAAACGTTGCATTTTTTTTTGTTTATCAAGAATCTGCTGCTTTGCTGCCTTGGCTTTCCTGAACTTCTATAATGCAGTGCATTGTGGAAAGTCTAGTTAACATGAGGAAATTCCAAAATAGTGGTGAAGAGAACTATTGCAATGATGTGTTTTTGTTTTGTTTTCTTTTCTGCATTCACACATTTCTGTGTCACGGTTCAAGTATGGGCAGGAATTCACAGACAGGTCATGGGTTTCCTAACTCAAACTCTACAGTAGCAGATATGCTTTTGAGGCTGCCAAGTTCAGGTCAGGAGAACCACAGTTGGTCTGTGAATAATGGATCGCACTTTGACCATTACACATCAATATGTGAATGCAGCCTTAGTGACATAGTAACATAGTTAGCAAGGCTGAAAAAAGACATTTGTCCATTCAGTTCAGGCTATATTCCGTCAGAATAAATCCCCAGATACAATATTTTTACGCTCCAGGAAGACATCCACTGAGACTCGACTGAGTTTGCCATCACCACCTCCTCAGGCAAGGAATTTCAGATTGTCACTGCCCTAACAGTAAAGAATCCTCTTCTGTGTTGGTGGAAAAACCTTCTCTCCTCCAGACGCAGAGAATGCCCCCTTATGACCGTCACGTTCCTTGGTATAAACAGATCGTCGGTGAGATAATTGTATTGTCCCTTATATACTTATACATGGTTATTAGATCGCCCCTCAATTGTCTTTTTTCTAGACTAAATAATCCTAATTTTGCTAATCTCTCTGGGTATTGTAGTTTCCCCATCCGCTTTATTAATTTTGTTGCCCTCCTTTGTACTCGCTCTAGTCCCATTATATCCTTCCTGAGCACCGGTGCCCAAAACTGTACACAGTACTCCATGTGCGGTCTAACCAGGGATTTATACAGAGGCAGTATAATGCTCTCATCATGTGTATCCAGACCTCATTTAATGCACCCCATGATCCTGTTTGCCTTGGCAGCCGCTGCCTGGCACTGGCTGCTCCAGGTAAGTTTATCATTAACTAGGATCACCCTATCTTCTCCATGTCAGATTTACCCAGTGGTTTCCCGTTCAGTGTGTAATGATGTTATTGATTCCTTCTTCCCATGTGTATAACCTTAGATTTATCATTGTTAAACCGCATCTGCCACCTTTCGGCCCAAGTTTCCAACTAATACAGATCCATGTGTAGCAGAATACTATCTTCTCCTGTTTTGACTGCTTTACATAGTTTTGTATCATCTGCAAATATCGATATTTTCAGCTGCAGATGAAGGAAGAGAGCCACAGTATTCATTACTGATGGGTAGGCGGAGCCCCAGATCAGGATGTTACCTCAGATCAAAAGAGTGATGACTGGCTGGCCCCTCCAGCTCGGGCTCCTCCTACTCAGCTCCAGTCTAAGATTTGAGGTCCAGAGGATGGTCGCTGCTAATGCAGCTCCTCAGAAGATTTTATTATTTTAATATTCGGACAGGAGACTTGGATCACTAGTTGGTCTAGAGGTCTCAGGGTATCAGCGCTGCTGTACCCCAACCTCTCCCTTGGCGGATCTGTATTTACTCAAAGTCCCTGCAGAATCCTTGCCGGCCCTGGGGGATGAGGAGAGCTTCTCTGGCGGGAACGCAAACCACACGTGCGGTCACTGCGTTCTTCGCCCTGGGGGAAGCATGGGCACTGCGCCAGAAACCCCTGAGGGTCCCTGTGGCGCCTTGGCTGGTGAGTACTCCACACAAATTTTAATAATAATTATGTGTGAGTGCTTTAGCGTCTGAATGAGCAGCGCTATTACTAATGTCAGTATGCTTCAGCGCTGCTGTGACAGCGTTACTACATGTATGTCAGTATGCTTCAGCGCTGCTGTGACAGCGCTACTACATGTAATGTCAGTATGCTTCAGCGCTGCTGTGACAGCGCTACTACATGTAATGTCAGTATGCTTCAGCGCTGCTGTGACAGCGCTACTACATGTAATGTCAGTATGCTTCAGCGCTGCTGTGACAGCGCTACTACATGTAATGTCAGTATGCTTCAGCGCTGCTGTGACAGCGCTACTACATGTAATGTCAGTATGCTTCAGCGCTGCTGTGACAGCGCTACTACATGTAATGTCAGTATGCTTCAGCGCTGCTGTGACAGCGCTGTTACAAGAAGATGTGGTGATTTTTTGTCCGCAGGCAGATAGCTGCAGGACAGAGAGGGAGCAGGAGCGGGGAGAGTTCGCGCTCATTATTTGAGCTAGCAGGGGGCGTGGCCTATCTATCCCGGTCTTTTGAGCAGGAAGACGCGCGCTCTGGCTTTTCTCCTGCGACCCCCTCACTGTGGCGGCCATTACTCAGGCTCCTGGGCTCCTCGGACCGCTCCTCTCCTCATATAGACACCACGGCCAGCTGGGTGAGTGCGGATTCCTCACCCCGCAGCGCAGCGATCGCTATCCTGCAGCTGCAGTCTCATCAGAGACATAAAAATTGGCTGGGGCTCACAAATATATATATATTTTGGTGAGTTTGCAATATTAACCCCTTTGAGGGTTATTTCTACCAGCTAAATTTGCTGACTGAATACCGCTGGGGTAACTCTGCTTGGTGGAGCGTTAACCCTTCAGCGTTTGAAAAAAAAAAAAAACCGCATAGTTTTTTGCTGGTATTACCGCTTTGACCTGCTCATACAGGTGAGACATGTCTGAACAGAGTTCAGATGCCGCGGATCACGTCCCAGTGCCATTGCGGCAATCAGATACGCAGACCTCCACAGCGTCTAGCGCTGCGGTCGACAGCGGTGGAAAATTGGATGATATCGCTCGATCGATTAATAACTTATCTGACCTTTTAGGTCAATATGTGTCTGCTAATTCCTCTCAGAGGAAGCGACGCAGGCCGTTACCGGCCTCTACACGGAGCGAGTCAGATGTATCTGATATTGGGCAGAGTTCCCCTTTAAATTCGGATGGAGAAATATCCGATTCAGATGCGGACGAGCCGCAGGGGCGTTCCTCTATGACGAAGCGTACGGAGGCATTAATTGAAGCCATGAGAGATATATTACAGTTACCGGAGGAGGTAACTAGTCGTCCTGGTAAATCAGCACGCATGTTCCAGGAGTCCCGTGCTTCGCGCACAACATTGCCAGCTCTGGATGAGCTTAATAGTGTAATAGAGGAGGAACGTCTATGTCCAGATAAGCGTTTTCATGGAACGCATTTCTTTGATACACTTTATCCTTGCTCTACGGAGTTAAAGGCTAATTGGACTTCTGCTCCTGAAGTGGATGTGTCTTTGTCTCAGCTTAGTAAATCCTCTCTACTCCCTATTAAGGGAAAAGCGAGCTTACAGGAGCCTTTGGATAGAAAGGCAGAATTGGCGGCAAAAGCAAGCTATGAGGCTGCGGGTCATGGATTTCGAGCAGTGCTAGGATCCATGTGTGCTGCTAGAGCTTCTCTAAGCTGGTTGGCACGTCTGAAGACGGAGTTGCAAAATTAATCTCCGTTATCTGAGATACGGGAAACTTGTGAATGGTTAGAAACGGCAGCCTGTTATATCTTTGATGCCGGTCTGGATACGGCATCTCTGCTGGCCAAAGCGCAAGCTTCAGCGGTCACAGTCAGAAGAGCTTTATGGCTCAGACAGTGGGCCGGGGACGCAGTTTCCAAACAAGGGTTGTTGGCCTTACCTTACAAGGGTGGCCATCTTTTTGGATCCGACCTCACAGAGCTGATTTCCAAGGCTAAGGCGAAGGAATCAGCATTACCACAGCGAAGGGCCATGGCCTCGGTGTCCAGTAAGCCTGGTGTTTATAGTGGTCGGCGGTCCTTTCGGGGCCGAGGACGATCTAGTCACTCCTCGTGGGGATCGGGTCGTCCTTCTTTCTCAGGAAAGAAATCCTCTCAGAAAACTCGTACTCCCTGGAAGCAGAGTTTCCGCCAGAACAAGCGGGAACTTGACAAGAAACCCGCAAAGTCGGATTGACGCCAGGGGTCCACTCGAGGATTCTCGAGTGGGGGGTCGCCTGCTTCTTTTCAAGGAGACTTGGATGGCTCGCGTTCCAGATTCCTGGGTAACGCGGATAGTGTCGGCAGGCTATTTCATAGAGTTTGCTTCTCAACCCCCAAATGTTTTTTGTCAATCTCGCGTTCCGTCGGAACCCGAGCTTGTTGTCGCTCTACAGCGAGAGGTCGAATCGCTACTACAAAAGGGTGTAGTGATACCGGTTCCGTCAGAGGACCGAGGGAAAGGTTTTTATTCCAACCTTTTTATAGTTCCCAAAAAGGAGAACAAATTTCGCCCGATTCTGGATCTCAAGCGATTAAACCGGCATGTCCATGCCCGGAAATTTCGCATGGAGTCGCTTCGTTCCGTTGTGGCAGCTCTGTCACAGAACGATTTTCTGGTGTCAATCGACATTCGCGACGCCTATTTGCATATTCCCATCGGAAAGGCTCATCAGCGCTTTCTTCGATTTGCCATAGGTCAGAATCATTACCAGTTCGTGGCTCTGCCGTTCGGCTTAGCCTCAGCGCCAAGGGTCTTTACAAAAATTCTGGCGCCCCTCATGGCACTCCTTCGAAGACAGGGGATTACGATTCTCCCTTATCTGGACGATCTTTTGATCGTGGCTTCCTCGGAGGAGGAGGCGTTGACGGCTCGGGATTTGTCTCTTCAGTTTCTGAAAGACTTCGGTTGGCTGGTCAATTGGGAGAAGTCGTCCCTGGAACCATCGAGGACAATTCTCTTTTTGGGAATGCATCTCGACACGTTTCGGTCGGTAGTTTCCCTACCACCAGACAAACAGTCATGTCTTCTTCGACATGTACAGATTATGACATCCTCAACGGCAATGTCCCTACGGAAGTGTATGCGTCTTCTGGGACTGATGGTGGCGTCCATGGAGGCAATTCCTTTTGCCCAGTTCCACTCCAGGACTCTTCAAAGGTTCATCTTGAGTCGATGGAATCAGTCGCAATCGCTGGATTGCAGTGTCACCATTTCTCGCGTGGTGCGGGATTCTCTAGAATGGTGGTTACGTCCAGGGGCATTCTCCCTGGGGAAGTCTTTCCTCCCTCTGAAGTGGTCAGTCATAACCACCGATGCCAGCCTGACGGGCTGGGGGGGTGTTTGGAACAATCTCTGGATTCAGGGGGTATGGTCACCGGAAGAGTCTGTGCTTCCGATCAACATCCTGGAATTGAGGGCGATTTTCCTTTGCCTCCAACATTGGACGGTCCCTTTGAGCGGTCTGCCAGTCCGTGTGCAGACAGACAATGCGACGGCTGTCGCGTATATCAATCACCAAGGTGGGACAAGGAGTTCCAGACTCATGGTAGAGGTGTCCCGAATTCTGATTTGGGCAGAGGCCAATGTACCAGCCATTTCGGCGATTCACATTCCAGGGGTTCAGAATATTACAGCGGACTTTCTCAGTCGCAGAAGGATGGATCCCGGGGAATGGAGCCTCCACCCGGAAGTCTTTGCACTACTGTGCTCTCGCTGGGAAACCCCCCAAGTGGATTTGATGGCATCCAGGTCCAATGCCAAGTTACCGACATTCATGTCCAGGTACAAGGACCCGAAGGCGGTGGCGGTGGATGCTCTAGTGGCTCAGTGGGATCAGTTCGAGCTGATCTATGTATTCCCGCCGATATCCTTACTTCCTCTAGTGCTGCGTCGGATCAGACTAGAGAGAATTCCAGCTATTCTGATAGCTCCAGACTGGCCAAGAAGGGTGTGGTTCTCGACAATAATGTCACTGTTGGCGGCACCTCCGTTTCCACTCCCTCTTCAACCGGACTTGTTGACTCAGGGGCCCGTTTGTCATCCGGACTTGATGTCCCTGCGTTTGACGGCGTGGCTCTTGAGACCGAAATCTTGACCCGTAGAGGTTTTTCAGCCGAGGTCATTGCTACCCTTCGTGCTGCAAGATGTCCGGCTACTTCTAGGATTTACCACAAAATTTGGGAAACCTTCTTTTCGTGGTGTTTGGGGTCTTCTCGGAACCCGAGAAAATTTTCCATTCCCAACCTGTTGGCTTTTCTGCAGCATGGGCTAGACAAGGGTTTGGCAGTTAGCACTCTGAAAGGTCAGATTTCTGCTCTGTCCTTATTGTTCCGGAGAAACATTGCTTCGAATAGAGACGTGCTCTCCTTTTTCCGAGGTATCTCTCGTAAGTTTCCGCCGCGGAAGGCACCCGTGTCTCCTTGGCGGCTCAACCTTGTTTTGGAGGCTCTTCAGCATAAACCTTTTGAACCTATGGTTTCTGCTAGCCTTTCTTTACTTTCTTGGAAGGTGGCTTTCCTTGTTGCAGTCACTTCCTTGAGGAGAGTTTCTGAATTGGCAGCTCTTTCTTGTTCGCCTCCTTTTCTGGAGTTTTTTCCGGATCGTGTAGTGCTTCGCACTCGGGGTGATTTTTTGCCTAAAGTGGTGTCACAATTTCATGTTAACCAGGATATTGTGTTGCCTTCACTCTGTCCGGATCCGAAGAATACGAAAGAGCGAGATTTACACACATTGGATTTAGTGCGGGCCTTGAAGTTTTATCTATCTATTACTCAAGGTTTTCGTAAGACGGACTCCCTGTTTGTGGTTCCGGCAGGTCGTCGGCGTGGTCAACGAGCTTCCAAGGGTTCTATAGCTCGTTGGATCCGGTCAGCTATTTTGGAAGCTTACCGTCTTCGGGGTGAATCTTGCCCGATTAAGATTCGAGCCCATTCCACGAGAGCTGTGGCTTCATCGTGGGCTTTTCATCAAGGTGCTTCGGCAGTGCAGCTTTGCCGAGCGGCGACTTGGCGCTCTGTCCACACGTTTACAAGGTTTTATAAAGTGGACGTCAGTGCTTCCGCTGATGCAGCCCTCGGACGTAGGGTCCTGCAGGCAGCTGTAGTTTAAAGTTCTGGATGAACTTGTGTTTAGCGCTGGTTGCGCTTTGTTGTTAAGGTTGTTGGGTTTCTGCCTTTTGTTGGTTTTTTCCCACCCTTATTTTTGAACTGCTTTGGGACGTCCCATCAGTAATGAATACTGTGGCTCTCTTCCTTCATCTGCAGCTGAAACACGGATTTTGGTAAAGACTTACCTGTAAAATCCTTTTCAGCGAAGGAAGGAAGAGAGACACAGCACCCTCCCACGGCAGAAGTGTGTTGATGTTTTCAGATGCAGCGCGACCCTTATCTGATAGCGATTATCTGGGCTGAGGTCAGCGCGCTAAGGCTCTGTTCCAGCATCGCCAGCTCATCGCAGTAGTCAGGTTCCGTGAGTAGTACCTGGAACTCTGTGGTTTTTGGCTTTCTTTGCATGCATAACCTGTATCCTTGTGTTTTTCTCTGAAGTTCCTTCAGAAGGGGTTATGTTGCTCCGCTGGTGATCTTGGCTCTTTTCCTAAAAGCTTTGGTACGACTGGAGCTGAGTAGGAGGAGCCCGAGCTGGAGGGGCCAGCCAGTCATCACTCTTTTGATCTGAGGTAACATCCTGATCTGGGGCTCCGCCTACCCATCAGTAATGAATACTGTGTCTCTCTTCCTTCCTTCGCTGAAAAGGATTTTACAGGTAAGTCTTTACCAAAATCCGTGTTTACTGTGTATACCTTCTACCAGATCATTAATAAATATGTTGAAGAGAATAGGTCCCAACACCGACCCCTGCGGTACCCCACTGGTCACAGCGACCCAGTTAGAAAATATACCATTTATAACCACCCTCTACTTTCTATCACTAAGTCAGTTACCTATTTACACACATTTTCCCCCAGACCCAGCATTCTCATTTTGTGTACCAACCTGTTGTGTGGCACGGTATCAAACGCTTTGGAAAAATCAAGATATACCACATCCAGTGACTCAGCTTGGTCCAGTCTATAGCTTACCTCTTCATAAAAACTGATTAGATTGGTTTGATAGAAGCGATTCCTCATAAATCCATGCTGATATGGAGTTAAACAGTTATTCTCATTGAGATAATCCAGAATAACATCCCTCAGAAACCCTTCAAATATTTTACCAACAATAGAGGTTAGACTTACTGGCCTATAATTTCCAGAAACCATATTGCTATGCGCCAGTCCTGTGGAACAGACCCCGTCGCTATAGAGTTCCTAAATATAAGAAATAATGGCTTGTGTATTAAATTACTTAGTTCTTTTAATACTCGTGGGTGTATGCCATCCGGACTCGGAGATTTATCTATTTTAACATTATTCAGCCGGTTTCGCACCTCTTGGGTTAGATTGGTGACCTTTAATATAGGGTTTTCTTTGTCTCTCAGCATTTAACCTAGCATTTTATTTTCCACCGTGAATACCGTGGAGAAGATGTTTAATATATTAGCTTTCTCCTACGCCTCATTGGGGGACACAGAACCATGGGTGTTATGCTTCTGCCACTAGGAGGACACTAAGTAAACACAGAAAAATTAACTCCTCCTCTGCAGTATACACCCTCCCGCTAGCTGAGATTCAACCAGTTCTTGCTTAGTGTCTATAGGAGGCACTTGGTGTGCTTTTTTTTTTTTAGGCAGCCTGTTCTGGAACGGCTGTGGGGACACTGACAGCACCATCAGCAGCGCTGCCGGGACTGCTGAAAACTTCTGCGGTTTCAGACCTCCGACCTCTCCCCTGGGGACACAGAATCAGGAACTTGGGTAAGCTGTATTCAGCCACCTGGAAGAGAGCTTAACCCCTTCTCTGTGCAGCGTTATATGACTTCTCTGCACCTGCAACCATACCTGCCTTTAACCCTTAGGGGCACACTATGTCTCAATCTAAGGAGGCCAAACGGGCTAAGAAAAAACAGTGTTTTTTACTCCATGTGCCACTTGCAATACTGCCTTGCCCCGTGCTCACAGTACTCCATTATACACAGATTGTGACCCGGCCTGTGCCCAGACGCCACCACCGACCCGGACTCCAGAGTGGACTGCGTCCCTGTCACTGTCTATGGCTTCCCTGACCAAAGCAATAGATTCTCTCTTTAAGTCAGAACATCTCTTTGTCAGCGCAGAGGACTCTGGCGACGTTCAGGAACCGTCCACCAGAAGGAGTCGTACTCAAAGGGGTTTCAGGTCTCTAGAAAAAGGACCCATGACGCGTTCCCCAATCATACTCACGCTTCGGCATCTGCGAGTTCTATTTCTCGCTCTCCTTCTCCTGAGGTTCGCAGCGCACATGACTCCGAATACGACTCTGATGTGTCTTTAGTCCAGGATTCCTCGACTTATCAAGAAACGATTGATTCCCTTATTGAGTTGGTCAACAAGACCCTGAGGGTGGACGAGGAATTTTTATCCGCTCCGGAACACGTAGTGTCCTGTTGTGAACGTGTTGGAGACGACATCGGAGCTGAAGCTCCCTCTGGTGGTTGCTGAGGGTATTGAACCTATGTTGAACAGCAAAAATCCTCCACCTGCAACTGATGATTGGTTATCAGGTTGGACGGACTGGCCTGATATAAGTGAGCTGACCTCCCATGGTCCTGGCCGGTGATCAATTGTTCTTCCTGGTCTAGGTTGGAATTCAGCTTGCTTTTCTGCTGTCTCCTGCTTGCATTCAGATAAGTCACTTTCAGGTTTTTTTTTACTGTGGTTTGAATTTCCTTGTTTTTTTGCTGTGTTGCTTTTTGAGTTCAGCCGGGTCCCCTTTGGGGGCTTGGGCTGGTCTCCGTTCTCTTTTTGTATTTGTTCATTTGCTCAGTTCTTGTGATATTTTTCAGCTGACTAACTACGTGTCCACACCAGAGATCTGATATAGGTGGTCGAGACCGTGTGGTCTCAGTATTTTTGGATTCAGAAGTGTTGGAGTTTTTCCTAGGGTTTTTCTGGGTTGCAGACAGTATTCTCTCCTGTGCTGTCCTATCTAGACAGTTTTGGGCCCCAGCGTTTGCTCAATCTATTTTCTGTCTGTGTTCGTGTTTTCATCTTGTCTAACCGCCATTATATGTTTGGAGGCTTCCTATTCTTTTGGGGCTCTACTCTGGGGCAGTTAGCTTTCCTCTTTCCACCTTCAGGGATAGCTATCTCTCCGGCTGTGACGAGACGTCTAGGGCACCGTAGGAACGTCCCACGGCTGCTTCTAGTTGTGCGGTTAGTTTAGCGGTCTGCAACCTATTAGTTTCCAACCTCTCTGGTGTTTGGCTGCCTATGCGTTTTTTTTGCTCCTGCCTCCTCAGCTACCAAAACATAACAGAATCACCGGCCTTACTGAAATTATTTGGTACTCAACAGAAGGGAAAAAAAAGAGTTTAAAAAAAAAAAACGTCAGAAATTTTTTTTTTTTTTTTGTTACATTTTTTTTACCTCTTTTTTTCTCGGGGGGATGAGGAGGAATTTTTTTCCCAATGGAGGTCAAGCATTTGTCCGATCGTGTGGAGCAGCTTGCTGCTGAAGTTCGGAGTATTGCGATCTTTCTTGCTGGGTTGCCTGTTGTGGAACCTAGGATCCCTCTGCCGGATTTATTTTTGGGGGATCGGTCTAAATTTTTGAATTTTAAAATAACTAAGTTGTTTTTTGCTTTGAAGCCCAAGTCCTCAGGGAATGCAGCGCAGCAGGTTCAAACTGTCATCTCCCTGTTGCGCGGCGAACCTCAGGATTGGGCCTTTTCCCTGACATCTGGGGATCCTGTTTTGAATGATGTTGATGTGTTTTTTCAGGCTCTGGGGTTGTTGTACGATGAACCTAATGTTACTGATCAAGCTGAAAAAACCTTCTTGGCATTAAATCAGGGTCAAGAAGCCGCAGAGCTGTATTGTCAGAAATTCAGAAAATAGGCAGTCCTTACTAAATGGAATGATGATGCTCTGTCAGCTCTTTTTCGGAAGGGTCTGGCAGAAACTGTAAAGGATGTTATGGTGGGATTCCCTGTCCCCTCTGGTCTCAATGACTCTGTCATTAGCTATTCAAGTTGACAGACGTTTGCGCGAGCGTAGAAATATGCGTGAGGTTGTGATGCCTTGCGGGCCAGCCCCTGAGCCCATGCAGTGTGATGGAGTGACTTCTGGGGCACAGCGTCATGAATTTCGTAAGCGTAATAAGTTGTGCTACTATTGTGGTGACGCTTCTCATGCTATTTCCGTCTGCCCCAAGCGGGGAAGACGTTTTGCGCACTCAGTTGTTTTGGGTAGTGTTCAGACTAAATTTCTGTTGACTGTTACCTTGATTTGCTCCATGTCCACATTTTTAGCTCAGGCTTTTGTTGATTCAGGAGCAGCTATAAACCTGATGGATTTTGATTTTGCCAAACGTTGTGGTTTTCCTATGATACCCCTGCGGAAGTCTATTCCTTTGCTGGGTATTGATTCTACCCCTTTGGCGGAGGATAAACCCCAGTTTTCTACACAGGTGATAATACGGGTTGACCCTGACCACCAAGAGAAATGCTAATTTTTTGTGTTACATAATTTACATGACATTATTGTACTGGATTTTCCTTGGTTACAGACTCATAATCCTGTTTTGGATTGGAAGTCTGTGTCTGTGGTCAGTTGGAGTTGTCAATGTGTTCGTAATGACACTCTTGTTTTTTCTGCCTCTCCCCAGTCTCAAGATGTCCCTGGCTATTTGACTGATTTTTCTGATGTGTTTAGTGAGAATAAGAGTGCATCCTTACCTCCTCAGGAGTTATGATTGCGCTATTGACTTAGTACCCGGTTGTAAATTTCCCAAGGGTCGGCTCTTTAATTTACCTGTACCTGAGCATGATGCTATGCGATCTTATATCAAAGAGTCTTTAGAGAAAGGTCATATCAGACCATCCTCTTCACCCTTGGGCGCCGGCTTTTTCTTTGTGGCCAAGAAGGATGGCTCATTGAGGCCGTGT
>JARQOD010000004.1:436004517-436236525 GCA_033576555.1 Oophaga sylvatica
CAGCGCAGCAGGTTCAAACTGTCATCTCCCTGTTGCGCGGCGAACCTCAGGATTGGGCCTTTTCCCTGACATCTGGGGATCCTGTTTTGAATGATGTTGATGTGTTTTTTCAGGCTCTGGGGTTGTTGTACGATGAACCTAATGTTACTGATCAAGCTGAAAAAACCTTCTTGGCATTAAATCAGGGTCAAGAAGCCGCAGAGCTGTATTGTCAGAAATTCAGAAAATAGGCAGTCCTTACTAAATGGAATGATGATGCTCTGTCAGCTCTTTTTCGGAAGGGTCTGGCAGAAACTGTAAAGGATGTTATGGTGGGATTCCCTGTCCCCTCTGGTCTCAATGACTCTGTCATTAGCTATTCAAGTTGACAGACGTTTGCGCGAGCGTAGAAATATGCGTGAGGTTGTGATGCCTTGCGGGCCAGCCCCTGAGCCCATGCAGTGTGATGGAGTGACTTCTGGGGCACAGCGTCATGAATTTCGTAAGCGTAATAAGTTGTGCTACTATTGTGGTGACGCTTCTCATGCTATTTCCGTCTGCCCCAAGCGGGGAAGACGTTTTGCGCACTCAGTTGTTTTGGGTAGTGTTCAGACTAAATTTCTGTTGACTGTTACCTTGATTTGCTCCATGTCCACATTTTTAGCTCAGGCTTTTGTTGATTCAGGAGCAGCTATAAACCTGATGGATTTTGATTTTGCCAAACGTTGTGGTTTTCCTATGATACCCCTGCGGAAGTCTATTCCTTTGCTGGGTATTGATTCTACCCCTTTGGCGGAGGATAAACCCCAGTTTTCTACACAGGTGATAATACGGGTTGACCCTGACCACCAAGAGAAATGCTAATTTTTTGTGTTACATAATTTACATGACATTATTGTACTGGATTTTCCTTGGTTACAGACTCATAATCCTGTTTTGGATTGGAAGTCTGTGTCTGTGGTCAGTTGGAGTTGTCAATGTGTTCGTAATGACACTCTTGTTTTTTCTGCCTCTCCCCAGTCTCAAGATGTCCCTGGCTATTTGACTGATTTTTCTGATGTGTTTAGTGAGAATAAGAGTGCATCCTTACCTCCTCAGGAGTTATGATTGCGCTATTGACTTAGTACCCGGTTGTAAATTTCCCAAGGGTCGGCTCTTTAATTTACCTGTACCTGAGCATGATGCTATGCGATCTTATATCAAAGAGTCTTTAGAGAAAGGTCATATCAGACCATCCTCTTCACCCTTGGGCGCCGGCTTTTTCTTTGTGGCCAAGAAGGATGGCTCATTGAGGCCGTGTATTGACTATCGTCTCCTGAATACGATCACTATTAAATATCAATATCCATTACTCTTGATTTCTGACCTATTTTCCAGAGTCAAAGGTGCTAGTTGGTTTACCAAGCTTGACCTCAGGGGGGCGTATAATCTTATTCGCATCAAGCACGGTGATGAATGGAAGACTGCGTTTAATACCCCAGGGGGGCATTTTGAGTACCTAGTGATGCCTTTTGGGCTCACTAATGCCCTTCGGTCTTCCAATCCTTTATGAATGATATTTTCCGGTATTTCGTGTATAAATTTCTGATCGTTTATTTGGACGATATCTTGATTTTTTTCCGATGACTGGGATTCTCATGTGGAACATGTTCGGACTGTATTCCTGATTTTGAGAGAAAATGCATTGTATGTGAAGGGATCAAAATGTCTTTTTGGCGTACAGAAGGTTTCATTTCTGGGATTCATTTTGTCTCCGTCTGTTATTGAAATGGACCTGGTCAAAGTTCAGGCCATTTGTGATTGGGTTCAACCCACTACATTGAAGGCTCTTCAATAAATTTTTATCGTAAATTTATAGGTAACTTCTCTACTATTGTGAAACCACTGACTGATTTGACCAAAAAGGGTTCTGATGTAGTGAATTGGTCTCCTGAGGCAGTTTCTGCGTTTCAGGAGCTTAAGCGGAGATTCACTTCTGCTCCTGTTCTACGGCAACCTGATGTTTCTCTACCATTTCAGGTGGAGGTTGATGCTTCTGAGATTGGTGCAGGAGCCGTTTTATCCCAAAGGGATCCGGAGACTTCTAAGAGTAACCCTTGTGCCTTTTTCTCTCGAAAATTTTCCCCAGCGGAACGTAATTATGATGTGGGAAATCGGGAGTTATTGGCTATGAAGTGGGCTTTTGAAGAGTGGAGACATTGGCTGGAAGGAGCCAAACATCAGGTGGTGGTCCTCACGGATCACAAGAACCTGGTTTATCTTGAATCGGCCAAGCGACTTAATCCTAGCCTTGTTTTTCACACGTTTTAATTTTGTGGTCTCTTTTCTCCGGGCGCTAAAAATGTTAAGGCTGATGCCCTCTCGAGGAGTTTCTTTGCAGATTCTCCTGAGGTAACTGAGCCCGCTGTTATTCTGAAGGAGGGTGTGGTTCTTTCCGCTATCTCGCCCGATTTGAAACTGGCCCTGGAACAATTTCAGGAGGATAAACCTGAACGCTGCCCTGTTGGGAAATTGTTTGTCCCAGTCCAGTGGAGGAAGAATGTGATGTCTGAGATTCATTGCTCCACGTTGGCTGGCCATCCTGGTATTTTTGGTACCAGAGATTTGGTGAGTCGGTCCTTTTGGTGGCCCACTTTGTCTCGTGATGTCAGGGACTTTGTGCAGTCCTGTGGAACTTGTTCTCGGTCCAAACCTTGCTCTCGCTCTAGTGGTTTGTTAATGCCGTTGCCTGTGCCCAAGAGGCCATGAACCCATATCTCTATCGATTTTATTTCTGACCTCCCTGTCTCTCAGAGAATGACCGTTATTTGGGTAATCTGTGATAGGTTTTCCAAGATGATACATCTTGTGCCACTACCTAAGTTGCCATCCTCCTCCGAGTTGGTGCCCTTTTTTTTCAACCGGTGGTTCGGTTGCACGGCATTCCAGAGAACATTGTGTCTGACAGAGGAGTCCAGTTTGTTTCCAGATTTTGGAGGACATTTTGTTCCAAGCTGGGAGTTCAGCTGTCTTTTTCCTCTGCGTTCCACCCTCAGACCAATGAACAAACTGAGAGAACAAACCAGACCTTGGAGACTTATTTGAGGTGTTTTGTGTCTGCTGATCAAGATGACTGGGTCTCTTTTTTGCCTTTGGCTGAGTTTGCTTTGAATAATAGGGCTAGTTCTGCCACCTTGATGTCTCCATTTTTCTGCAATTTCGGGTTTCATCCTCGATTTTCTTCAGGGCAGGTGGAGGCTTCCGTCTGTCCTGTTGTTGACTCTATTGTGGAGAGAATGCAGCAGATTTGGGATCAAATAGTGGATAAGTTGTCTCTCTCTCTCAGGAGAAGGCCCAGCGGTTTGCCAACCGGCATAGGACTGATGGTCCTCGGTTTAAAGTGGGTGACTTGGTTTGGTTGTCCTCAAAAAATATCCCTATGAGGGTCGCGTCTCCAAAATTTAAGCCAAGGTTCATTGGACCTTATAAGATTGTGGAAATTCTTAATCCCGTTTCCTTCCGTTTGCTTCTTCCAGGAACATTCAAGATTCACAACGTATTCCACAAATCTTTATTGAAGAGGTTTGTGGGGCCAGTGGTTCCTATGGTTGCGCCTCCTGATCCGGTTTGTTGGAGGGCAATTTGGAGTATGTGGTTGAGAAGATATTGGATTCTCGTTTGGCTAGGCGGAGACTCAAGTACTTGGTGAAGTGGAAAGGCTATGGTCAGGAGGACAATTCTTGGGTGTTTGCTTCTGACATTCATGCTGAGAGACTGGTCCGTGCCTATCACTGAGCTCATCCTGATCGGGCTGGTGGCACACGTGAGGGTTCGGTGACCCCTCCTCAAGGGGGGGTACTGTTGTGAACGTGTTGGAGATGACTTCGGAGTTGAAGCTCCCTCTGGTGGTTGCTGAGGGTATTGAACCTATGTTGAACAGCAAAAATCCTCCACCTGCAACTGACGATTGGTTATTAGGTGGGACGGACTGGCCTGATATAAGTGAGCTGACCTCCCATGGTCCTGGCCGGTGATCAATTGTTCTTCCTGGTCTAGGTTGGAATTCTGCTTGCTTTTCTGCTGTCTCCTGCTTGCATTCAGATAAGTCACTTTCAGGTTTTTTTTACTGTGGTTTGAATTTCCTTGTTTTTTGCTGTGTTGCTTTTTGAGTTCAGTCGGGTCCCCTTTGGGGGCTTGGGCTGATCTCCGTTCTCTTTTTGTATTTGTTCATTTGCTCAGTTCTTGTGATATTTTTCTGCTGGGTAGCTACATGTCCACACCAGAGATCTGATACAGGTGGTCGAGACCGTGTGGTCTCAGTATTTTTGGATTCAGAAGTGTTGGAGTTTTTCCTAGGGTTTTTCTGGGTTGCAGACAGTATTCTCTCCTGTGCTGTCCTATCGAGACAGTTTTGTGCCCCGGCGTTTGCTCAATCTATTTTTGTCTGTGTTCGTGTTTTCATCTTGTCTAACCGCCATTATATGTTTGGGGGCTTCCTATTCTTTTGGGGCTCTACTCTGGGGCAGTTAGCTTTCCTCTTTCCACCTTCAGGGATAGCTATCTCTCCGGCTGTGACGAGGCGTCTAGGGCACCGTAGGAACGTCCCACGGCTGCTTCTAGTTGTGTGGTTAGTTTAGGGGTCTGCAACCTATTAGTTTCCAACCTCTCTGTGTTTTTTTCTGCCTATGCGGTTTTTTGCTCCTGCCTCCTCAGCGACCAAAACATAACAGTGTCCTTTAAGAAGACTAAACGTGTCCACAAAGTATTTGCCAATCATCCAGAGTTTAAGGACATTGTCCAAAAACACAAGGACCGGCCAGATAAAAAGTTCACGGGCCAAAAGCTTATAGAGTCCAAATATCCTTTTACTCCTGATCTGATGAAGGATTGGCTACAGTCCCCTTCAGTGGATCCCGCCATATCGCGTCTTGCATCCAAAACAATCCTATCTTTGTCTGACGGTTCCTCAGTCAAAAACGCCATTGACCGTCAAATTGACTACCTTGCTCGTTCAGTTTTTGAGGCTTAAGGAGCAGCGCTCATTCCATCCTTCGCCGCAACTTGGGTGGCCAAGGCAATGGTCGCTTGGGCAGAGGTGTTAATCACAACCATTCACGACAGCAATTTTCCCCTGGAGGCGGCCAGCCTCGCTAGTCAGATAGCTCAAGCCGGGGACTTCGTTGTTAACGCTTCAATAGATGCGGCCAATTGCGCTGCACAGGCAGCTGCAAATGCAGTCTCTATCAGAGGGGCCTTATGGTTCCGAGATTGGCGGGCAGATTCCGCCTCCAAAAGATCGTGAACGTCTCTGCCTTACCAAACTGGTCGCTTATTTGGAGAGAAACTGGACCATCTAATTTTTGACACTACCGGAGGGAAGAGTAAATTTCTTCCCCAGCAAAGGCCCACGCGGCCGTTTCGGAATCAACAACAGCCTGGGCCCCGGCTTTTTCGCAACAATTCCAGTTGGTCCTCTACAACCTTCTCTTCCGGATCAGGACGGTCTCCGCATGGAGACAGAGGTTCCCAGGTCTCATACAGACCTAGCCGTGCCTGGAAACCCAGGCCAAGGATGTCTGGATCTGAGGGAGCCAGATCCCTTAGATCTTCTACACAATGACTCATTGCGGTACCTGGCGGTCACCAACAAAGTAGGCGGCCGTTTACTTTCGTTCCGTCAAGCCTGGCTCTCGGTCATCCATGACGAGTGGGTCAGAGAGCTGGTGTCCTCCGGATACAAAATATTTTCTTCCCCCTCCTCTGACACGTTTTTTCCAGTCTTCCCCTCCCAAAACGAGTACAGCTTTCCTCCAGGCCATACATGCTCGTCGAAGGGACGAAGTCATCATTCCAGTCCCTTAGGACGAAAGGTTCAAGGGGTTTTACTCGAACTTATTGGTTCCAAAGAAAGACAGATCGCTACAGCCCGTTCTGGACCTGAAGCGGTTAAACACGTTTATCAAGGTACAGCTGTTCAGAATGGAATCTCTCCGTTTAGTCGTCGCCTCCATGGAAAAAGGAGAATTTCTAGCATCCATCGACATCAAGGATGCTTACCTTCACATTCTAATCTTTCCTTCCCATCAACAGTTCCTACTTTTCGCAGTTCACGAGGAACACTTCCAGTTCGTTGCCTTGCCTTTCGGCCTTGCCACCGCCCCCAGAGTCTTCACCAAGGTCATGGCAGCTGTCATGGCCATTCTTCATGCTCGGGGAGTGGTGGTACTTCCGTATCTCGACGTAAGTATCACGGTGGATACGCTTTCTCGCCTGGGCTGGAAAATAAACTTCGAAAAGTCTTCTCCAGTACCGGCTCAGCAAATTTCCTTCTTGGGAATGATCCTGGACACTTCCTGCGGGTTGGTCATTCTCCCTCCAGAAAAGGCCTTGGCCTTACAACAAGGAGCACGGAGTCTTTCCCTCCCGGCCCCTCACTCCATACGTTTCAGCATGAGGATTCTCTGGAAAAAGGTAGCAGCGATAGAAGCGGTCCCGTTCGCACAGTTCCATCTCTGCCCTTTGCAACATGCGCTGCTGTTGGCTTGGGACAGGAACCCGTTCTCTCTCTACCGTCGGTTCCGTTTGTCCCTGCGAGTCAGACAGGCCCTCAGGTGGTGAATGCTGAGGTCCTCCCTGAACCAAGGAAAGTCCTTTCTCCAAGTATGTTGGTTAGTGGTGACCACCAACACCAGTCTTCTGGGCTGGGGTGCAGTTTTAAGCCGCCACACGGCACAGGGTCGTTGGTCCACTCGAGAGTCGCGTCTCCCCATCAACATCTTGGAGATACGAGCGATCAGGCTAGCCCTACTGAGTTTTCACCATCACCTCGCAGGTCACCCCATCAGGATCCAATCCGACAATGCCATGGCTGTGGCGTATATCAACCGTCAAGGGGGTACTCACAGCAGCAGTACGGCCATGCACGAAGTGAGTCACATCCTCCGTTGGGCCGAGAGCAACCATTCGCCCATCTCGGCGATCCACATTCCATGTGTAGAGAATTGGGTGGCGTACTTTCTCAGTCGCCAGGGCCTCGCCTCGAGAGATGGTCTCTTCACCCGGAAGTCGTTCAGCAGATTTTTTGTCGCTGGAGGACTCTGGATGTGGATCTCATGGCCTCAAGGCTAAACAACAAGGTTCCCCAGTTTATTGCCCGATCACACGATCCATGCGCCGTCGGAGCAGACTCATTGGTTCTGCCGTGGCAGCTGTTTCGACTCCCGTACATATTCCCCCCCTCTCCCCTTACTCCCAAATGTCATCAAGAAAATCAGAGCAGAGGGGGTACCAGTGATCCTAGTCGCGCCGGATTGGCCACGCCGGGCATGGTATGCGGAACTAGTTCAACTTGTCGCCGACGTTCCCTGGCGACTTCCAGATCGCATGGATCTCCTTTCGCAGGGCCCGATTTACCTTCAGAACTTCAGGGCTCTGTCTTTGACAGCGGGCCGTTGAATCCTGGATTTTAGCCCAAGCTGGATTTTCTCATGCAGTGATCTCCACCATGATTAGTGCTAGGAAGCCCGAGTCCATGCGCATTTATCATCGCACCTGGAGAACCTTCTCATGTTGCAAGGCCCATGAACGATCTCCTCTGGTGTTCTCTATCCCTTCTATATTGGAATTCCTCCAATCCGGATTAGGGTCAGGTCTTACGCTTAGTTCACTCAAAGGACAAGTTGTCAGTTCTATTCCAACACAGGATTGCCACCAGATTACAGTTGAAGACCTTCATTCAGGGAGTTTCCCGCGTGGCGCCTCCATATAAAATGCCGTTGGATTCATGGGATCTTAATTTGGTCCTTGGAGTTCTACAGGAGGCCCCTTTCGAACCACTGCTGGACATATCACTAACCTTTCTTTCTTGGAAGGTGGTTTTCCTAGTGGCGATTACGTCAATCAGACGAGTCTCTGAGTTGGCGACCTTATCCTTCCGACCTCTGTTCCTGATTTTTCATGAAGACAAGGCAGTCTTGAGGATGTCCCCCGCTTTCCTGCCTAAAGTTGTTTCTTCCTTTCACCTCAATGAGAAGATTGTTTTGCCTTCTTTCTGTCCGGCACCAGTCCATCATATCGAGAAGGCTCTTCACACTCTGGACTTGGTTAGGACTCTTAGACGGTACATCTCGCGGACGGCTCCCTTCCGCAAGTCACATGTCCTGTTTGTGCTTCCAGAAGGGCATAGGAAGGGTCTAGCCGCTTCAAAGGCCACACTGGCCAAGTGGATTCGCTCGGCTATTCAGGAGTCCTACCGTGTCAGGGGCACATCTGTCCCAGAAGGGATTAGGGCGCATTCTACTCGGTTAGTGGGTGCCTCTTGGGCCATTCGGCACCAGGCGTCAGCACAACAGATCTGCAAAGCTGCGACTTGGTCCAGCTTGCATACTTTTACAAAACACTACCACATTCATTCTCAGGTTTCTGCAGATGCTGCTCTTGGCAGGCGCATCCTGCAATCGGCAGTACCACTTCTGTAAGCCAGTGGTACATGGGGTATTAGCAGTTGTGCTGCTCCCCACCCAGGGACTGCTTTAGGACGTCCCATGGTTCTGTGTAACACCAATGAGGCGTAGGAGAAATGGGGATTTTTGTGTACTCACCGTAAAATCCTGTCCTCCGAGCCAATTATTGGGGGACACAGCACCCACCCTGTTAGCCTTTTGGATTGTTGTTTAGTTCTTAGTTTTTGACATAGTTTATTGTTCTTTGTTTAATACTCCTACTTGGTTATTAGCAGAAACCTGTTGCCTTTATGGGTTTTGCAGGTCTCTGTTTCCCAGTTAATATCCGGGTAGTTAAAGTCCCCCATAACAAGGACCTCATTATGGGTTGCAGCTTCATCTATCTGCCTTAGTAGTAGACTTTCCATGATTTGTTATATTTGGGGGTTTGTAACAGACCACAATAAGAATTTAGTTACTATTTCTCCCTCCATGTATTTCGACCCATATGGACTCGACATTCTCATTCCCTTCGCTAATATACTCTCTTAAAGGGAATCTGTCACCCCATTTTTCGTATATCAGCTGCAGCCACCGCCATCAGGCGTACTTTATCTGCCCTGTTGAGTGCAGACTAGAGTACTGCAGTGCGCAGGTGCCGGGAAAGGTCAGAGAGGCCCAGCGGCTACGCACTGCAGTACTTTGCTCAACAGGGCAGATAAAGTACGCCTGCACCGGAGCGCAACAGAAGCAAGGAAGAGGACGTCATCGCTAGAAGATGGGAGGCGCCGGACCGCGACGCCCATCAGATCGGACCGCTGCCCCCCTCCACCACCCGGGTGAGTATAATATAACTCTTTTTTTCTTATCTTTCAGGTTACATAGGGGTAGATAAGCCCCTGATGGCGGTGGCTGCAGCTGATATACGAAAAATGGGTTGACAGATTCCCTTTAAAGTGGACTTTAGACAAGAATTTACATAAAGACAAACCCCTCCTCCTCTCCGATTTTTATGACCCTTTCTAAACAGAATGTAATCCTGTAAGTCAACTGCCCAGTCATAGCTTTCATCTAACCATGTCTCGGTTATTCCCACTATGTCATAGTTACCTGTAGATATTTCTGCTTCTAGTTTTTCCATCTTGTTTGTCAGGCTTCTGGCGTTTGCGAGCATGCAGTTTAGAGGATTTTGTTTTGTTCCAATCTCCTCCCTGTGGATTGTTTTAGAAATTTTCTTACCTCCCTTCCGAGTATGTTGTCTTGGGTCTTCTTTGCCACACCTCATATCCTTCATCAGTATATTTTCTGGCTACATGTTTGTGTCTAAAGGTACTGCCACACTAAGCTATCCCGCTAGCGATCTCGTTAGCGTTGCATACTAATGAGATCGCTAGCGGGATTGTTTCTATATCGCTAAATGCTGCCGCATTTAGCGATATAGTTAACGACGCTATCGCTGTTAGCGATCTTCTTAACGACTTTAGCGGTACAAAAGTACCGCTAAATCGCTAAGAAAAGGTGCCACACAGCGATAAGATACTTACCCAGCGGGAGCGCCAGCGATGAAATAGGGTCTGGAACGATTCCAGCGACGAGCGAGATCACAGCAGGAAGCTCGTCGCTGGAAGCTGCCGCACTGAACAACATCGCTAACGGGATCGCTAAATAGTGACGTTTTTTAGCGATCCCGTTAGCGATATTGTTTAGTGTGGCATACCCTTAACGTTTTTCTTCCAGTCCCCTCTTCTAGTTTAACGCCCTCCTGATGAATGTAGCGAGTCTTCTGGCGAATGTGTGTTTCCCAGGTTTGTTTGAGGTGTAGTCCGTCTTTGGCGAGGAGTCCGTCGTACATGTAATTCACACCGTGGTTCAGGAATCCGAATCCTTGTTGTCTTCACCATCGTCTTAGCCAGTTGTTCGCATCAAGGTTCCTGTTCCATCTCCTGGTGTCATGCCCGTCTATTGGAAGGATAGAAGAAAAAACTACCTGTGCATCCAGTTCCTTTACATTCTTCCCTAACTCTTCAAAGTCCTTGCATGTTGTCGGTAGGTCCTTCCTTGCCATGCCATTGGTGCCAACATGTATCAGAAGAAATGGGTGGACGTCCTTGGAACTGATGAGCTTTGGTATCCTATCAGTTACATCCTTGATCTTCGCACCTGGGAGGCAGCATACTTCACTTGCGGTTACATCCGGTCTGCAAATAGCTGTTTCTGTGCCTCTCAGTAGTGAGTCTCCACCACTACCACTCTTCTTCGCTTTTTGGCTGTGCTTTTTGTTGTCACTTCTGGGTGTTGCTGTGTGCCCTTTTCTTCTTTGCTTGCTGGTAGTGCCTAATCCTTAGGTGTGACATCTTTGTCCTCCACAAGGCCTTGGTATCGGTTTCTCAGTTGTGTGGTTGGTTGGTGATGGCTCCATGGTCTTTTTGCTTCTTTTGGTCACATGCTTCCACTCATCTGCTTTTGGAGGTTCTCTGACACTTTCTTCACCTTCTGTGACCAGTAGGGATGCTTCTGTTCTGTCTAGGAAGTCTTCATTTTCTTTGAGTTTCAAAGAAAATACAATATGTTTGGCTGTATACCGTGCTAATCGTGGATTGCAACCGTGAAAACAAGAACAGAGTTTAGGAAGATTTAATTCCCTTGCTCAGTTCATGGACTGCCGACTACAGGCTGCTGTATTTGGCTTGCCTTTTTCTGTTAAAAGGGTCTGGTTGCTAATTCTGTATTAGGAAATGATCATGCAATGGGTTTACAATAGGTGGGTTTGTCAGTGTTAATCCTGCTGGTTACAATGTGTACCTGCGAGAAGACCGTAAGATGCCATGAATATATGTGGAGGCCCTTGTTACAGTGACTGGGATGTTTCAGAGCTCCGGCACATTTTAGAAATGGCTTGTCCATTTCTCGACTGATTCTGTTTTTAGGAAGTGTTGAAATTTGAGCTCGCTGACAGTTCTGCTTTTTAAGACCTCCCATAGTCTTTTATCTCCACGGGAGCTGACATCTAGTCAGTCTACTAAGTTGTCTGGGCTACAGCAGGTGTTCATGTTTCTACGTCCCGTCCAAGTCTTGACTGCCATTTACGTCTTTGCAGAAATTTGCGTTACATTACAGGAAAACCCCAGATTGTTTATTTTGATGGATATGAGCTCCGGAGATTGGGGTGGCGGGGAGAAGATGTGGTTTGTAAAAAGCATCTGAATCAAGGCATGGACAAAAACACCGTCTCTTACTTAAAAATGGAAGGCCCTCTTCCCGAACTCCACGCCATTTACTAACAATGCTTCCTTCAGCTTGATGGTCAGTAGGTGTTCTGTTAAAAGGCATTTTCTGCGTGTAGATTAGTACTTGACTGTTCCATTTTTTTCAAGCTGGTACCCCTGCAGCTTAATTTATAAGCCACTTTTTATCTCAATAATTTTCTCCGTTTGCCACTTTGTATTTGTTTATTGCTAGGTAGATCAGTATGGGTGTTTCCTCACTACATTAAGACAAATTATATTCACTTTTTACCCCTTTTTGTGTTTTTAATTTTGTTTTCTCTTAGATTGAATATGTAAGAGCTCATGTACGAATTCTGCACGTGCTCATTTATTCAACTCCATACTGTTGCTTTGGATGCCTGGGACTTCCAGAATTCATAGTATTTCTAAATGTGTATTGCCTATTTGTTTTGTTTTTTTTATATCATATATCTTGTTTTTTATTATTTCAGAAAGCTGTTGATAAAGGAGTTGTTCATGTCAGAGTGGTTGTGAAAGGCATGGGACCCGGGAGAGTGGTAAGCATTATTGCACAAGTTGTCACTGACATTAGTACTGTTTTGCCATTTAAAGGAACCCTATCATGTATGGTGCCTGGTCTGCCAACATAATGTTATAGAGCTAGAAGACCTGAGCGGAATGATATGATCATGATCAGTACTATGCAAAAGATTTAGGCAGCTGTGGGAAAAATGCTGCAAAAATGCTTTAAAAAATATCCGTGTTTAGAAGTTTGCATTTTGGTAATTGATAAAAATAAAGTGAATGAACAAAAGGCAAATCCAAATCAATATTTAGTGTGACCACCCTTCTCTTTGAAAACAGCATAAATTCTTCTATATACATTTGCACACTGTTTTTGAAGAAACTCAATGGGGAGATGGTGCTAAACATACTGGAGACCTAACCACTGGGTTGCACAAAACCTTCCCTTCAAGTAATCCCAGACATACTCGCTGTTGATATCAGTGCTCTGTAGGGGCCATATCATCACATCCAGGGCTCCTCTATGTTCTTTACACTGAAGATATTTCTTAGTGACATTGGAAGTATGTTTGGGGTCCTTGTCCTGCTGCAGAATAAGTTTGGTGCCAATCACATGCCTCCCTCATGGTATTAATGATAAGTATCTGCCTGTATTTCTCAGCATTGAGGATATCAGGAAATGGACAGGACTGTAGACGCAGTGGTCAACCAAGGAAACTTAGTGCAGCAGATGCAAGACACATCTTGCTTACTTCCCTTTGAAATCAGTAGATGTCCAGCAGTGCCATAAGCTCAGAACTCGCAGCAACCAGTGGTACTAGCTACACCCATCTATTTTTTAGAAAAGTCTGGTCAGAAGTGGTCTTCATGGAAGAATTAGTACCAAAAACTTTACTTTTACATGAAAACAAGGCCAAGTAAGTAAACTATACACAGAAACATAGAAACTGGGTTGCAAAAAAATGACAGCAGTTCCTCTGTATTGAGGAGTCCAAATGTGAAATATTTGACTGTAACAGAAAGCAGTTTGTTTTCCAACTGAACTGGAGAGCGGTACAATAATGTGTCTGCAGGCAACAGTGAAGCATGGTGGAGGACATTTGCAAGTTTGTGGCTGCATTTCAGTAATTGGAGTCTGGGATTTGGTCAGGATTAATGTTGTTCTCAGTGCTAAGAAATAGACAGTTATATATCCATCATGTAATACCATCATGGAGATGTGTAATTGGCTCCAATTTCTGCAGCATGACCACACCAAACATACAGCCAGTGTCATTACACTGAAGATAGTTCTTAAAGAAGAACAAGGAGTCCTGAAAATGATGATATGGTCCCACAGAGCGCTGATCTTAATCGCATCGATTACAAGAAGAGACAGATGTATTTGCGCAGGCCTACAACGACAGATCTGTGGTTAGTTCTCCAACAGGTTGAGAATAACCTCCCTGTCAAGTTCCTTCAAACACTGTGTAGCATTTTTTACATACCTGCCAAAAATGTTTGCACAGCACTGTAGGTTTGTGGCAAAAAATTCAGTATAATGTGTATTGTATTAATTTAAATTCCTGTTTGTTCTATTCTTGACAGTCAAGTGGACAGTCCTAATTTCTTCTAAATAGAATCCTGTCACTCACTCATCATAACCACCCACTATACTGCTAAGCCCGGAATGTGCAGGGATTTCAGTGAGGAAAATACAAATAATTTCCCACAATCATTCCGCCCATAGCTTGCACAGCATTTACAAGCTGACAAGTTCTTTTTAACCCCTTTGTGCACCTTGCCATACATGTCTGTCACAGCCAGGAGTGGGCTCAGGAGCTGTTCCCGCTGTATGCACAGCAGATGCCAGCTGTAATAAATGGCCAGCATTTGCCCCTAACAGAAGCGATCGTCGCTAGTTGTGATCACTGTTGTTTATTTAAATGGCTCTGCTAGTCACTGACAGCGGCATTTTAATTAGCGCAATCACCGATGCACATTCTTACCAACACTCACCGGCGCCGTGTGATACACCAATGGGCGCCCGTGAGCTTGCTGAAGGCCCTCGTTGCCTCCATCTTGCTCCTCTTTCAAAGCTCCACTATAGGCGTAGCTTCAAATGAGTCTACTATATGTAATCAAAGGTTAAAGGGGTTGTCCTGTCAAAACCAATAAGTCTGCAGTCACTCTGTTTGACTGCAGACTTATGAAATCCCCCAGTGCACGCATTGTGCGCTGCGGGGATTCGACTGTTTCAGACCCGGGACAGAGGACATGTATGAGTTATACATGCTAGTGGGCGCAGCCTCGCTCCATACACTTGCATTGAGTGGAGGCTGCTCCCCGACCAGTGACGCGGATGGCCAGTGGGTGCATCTGAGTAAAGGGCACGGCCTCAGTCCACACAAGTGTATGGTGAACAAGGCCGCGCCCACTGGCATGTATAACTCGTACATACCCTCCGTTCCCAGGTCTGAAACCGGTGAATCCCCGCAGCGCACAGTGCGTGATTCCTAAGTCTGCAGTCTTATCACTTTTGACTAGACAACGCCTTTAAAGTCTTCTAATAGGACTACTACACATGATGTAAAAAAAAAAAAAAAAAAGTTTTTAAAAAAAATATATAAAAGTTTAAATCGCCCCCGTCTTTTTTGTTTAAAAAACAAATCCAAATTTTCAAACAGATCTGTGAGATTTTGCCCGTGTGGCTTCCTTTTTTTTTTTTCTAGACCGTCAACTGATCATAATGGTGATAATGCCTATGTCTGTATCAGGCCAGGAAGTTAATTTGACAGCTCTTTTGGGACCAAATTTGATGTCAAGCCTGTGCATAACCTTTCAAATCATGTACTTTACCTCTAATTTATGTATGTCAAGTGCCTCAATTGACATTTACTGATGTGAGGAGACCTAGAGTAAGGCGAAGGTCAATAGCTATTTGTACTTCCAACCATAGACTGCTGGATGTCACATCTAGGGTCAGTGAGGCATCTGCAGGGTCTGAAACCACGAGGTGCCACCAACACACAAGTAGCCCAGCTATTAGCATGTTTTAACTCTTTGTGCCGTCGAGTGCTTCTCAGGCATAAAAGTGCTGTTTTCCAGCACAGCGTGATTCTTGGTCAAATCCACAGATCAGTCTAATAAAAAAAATAAAGAATGAGTAAAAAGCAGGCTGGCACTGTGTACACTGCCTACGACTTCAATTGAGAGTTTTTAGAATTTATCGTTTTTGTCTGTAAGAGAACCAAGCGTGAGATGCCCCAATTTCCAGATTTTATTTGTAAGGCTAACCATTGTATTCTAGATCTGTAGCCCATTTATGACAGCCTGATGAAACTGTAGAGAGTAAGTAGAATAAATCCTATAAACAAATTACCCATAATGAAGGAATGACCTGGGTATATGTCTAGGCCTAATTGAACAATACAGGTACTAACCACTGGAGAAAACCAACCAAAGCCAGGTTTAAGACAAAAATTACTGCTAATGCGAAAATACGAACCGAAATGACATCTATTAATAACAGCTGATTATACGGAAAAGTTAGAAACAACACAGATAGCCAAGAGGCAAGTAAAACAATGGAAGCCGAGGTCGTAATCGTAAGTGTATTGGGTCATTCCACATCAAGTGGACCAGTTTTAAAAATCGTCCCCACTCGACCTTCTCCGATTTTGTTTAAAATTTATAAGGATGTACATGTATGTTTGAAAAGAGGTTCTGTAAATTTTTAGGGCCAGATCTCAAATACATTGGGCACTGTTGACCTTTCACTGGAGGTTCCACCAAGCCTGCGGCTTCAGCTAAGAGGATTTTGCAAACTTTGGCACATAGCCATTAGAGTTCTATACTGGCTATGATGCTGAAATTTGGCATACTAACTCAACTTTTGCTGCTAAACACAATAAAATGATTACCGGCTATGACAAAGCAATAATTCGGCCGCAATTTTGTGTCAAAGTAGCTTGTAAATCGCATCGCATAAAATTTATGCCAAACTTTGCCCATATATAACTCAAGTCCAAAAACCAATAGTAACTGGTGCTTTGCCCTGTACACCAAACATCTACTTTGCAATGCTGCAATATCACGGTCAAACCATATGTATTTGTGGAAATATTCACACCCACATATGATGAAAAACTTAAAAAACTTAAAAAACCCGAATTTTACCTATTTTTAGGTCAAATTTCTCAAAAAGGGTACCCCTAAAATATATTAATTCTGATATCATTAGAAAGAGCACATTTTTCTCTCCTTGCATATCCAAGTGAATCCCGCTGGCTTACCCGTGGATATTTCAGAGGAGAGATGCCAATGGATGTCAAGCTTGAATTTAGACTTTCAGGAGAACATTCCATTCCATCTGGATCTGATTCAGAGGAAACTGGATCAGCTGATTTTTTCCTGTTAGCAAATTCTTTTCGACATGATGCACACATCTTCTGGCCAGGCTTCACATCATTCTTTGTAAATTCGTTCAACTGGTCAGCTGCTAACAAATTGATAGCTCGCAAATTCTTTTTGGTGTTATGACCTTTCTTCCCAAAAGGATTGCAACACGATTTTTGCAAATGCTCATATTTGGTCAAGAATGAAGCTTCATGGTGTAAACAGATTTGTGAATGTTCGTCAAAATTTAGTCCCACTCGTCGACGCAGCAATTTCTGTTCATCCAATCCAAAGCTTGTAAACAATTTCAACTCATCCTTGCTATGGGTGAATGTCTTAAGGTGGCACTTCGAATAGTTCGCAAGGCCGATAGAGCACTGGGCCGATTCTTCATCAATTTCATTCTCCATCGCTAAAAAATAAATAATATATGCATTAAAATGTAACAATAGTCAATAACTTTTCATAACCAAAAAGGTTTACAGGCTTTTGATTATAATAGACATTGCTAGCAACAATACAACTCTGTAACATATGATAAGAATCTGAAAATCAAACACAAAATCAATGCATTACGCGCATAAATAACACCATGTTCAGTGGCATTTTTCTTTTCTTAAACTGAGAGACTCCAAAAAAAAAAACAATGATTCTTGTAGAGAAAAATGTGCTCTTTCTAATGATATCAGAATTAATATATTTTAGGGGTACCCTTTTTGAGAAATTTGACCTAAAAATAGGTAAAATTTGGGTTTTTTAAGTTTTTCATCATATGTGCGTGTGAATATTTCCACAAATACATATGGTTTGACCGTGATATTGCAGCAATGCAAAGTCATGTAGATGTTTGGTGTACAGGGCAAAGCACCAGTTACTATTGGTTTTTGGTCTTGAGTTATATATGGGCAAAGTTTGGCATAAATTTTATGCGACGCGTTTTACAAGCTACTTTGACACAAAATTGCGGCCGAAATATTGTTTTGTCATAGCCGGTAATGATTTTATCGTGTTTAGCAGCAAAAGTTGAGCTAGTATGCCAAATTTCAGCATCATAGCCAGTATAGAACTCTAATGGCTATGTGCCAAAGTTTGCAAAATCCTCTTAGCTGAAGCCGCAGGCTTGGTGGAACCTCCAGTGAAAGGTCAACAGTGCCCAATGTATTTGAGATCTGGCCCTAAAAATTTACAGAACCTCTTTTCAAACATACATGTACATCCTTATAAATTTTCAGCAAAATCGGAGAAGGTCGAGTGGGGACCACTGGTCCACTTGACATGGAATGACTCTATTTTATAGTGGGATGTCCATTATAATATACATGAATGTTCCACAAAACACCCGGTATTACCACGTACACCAATGCCCCACTGATATGTATGCAGCGGGCTGAGATAACGGTGCAAGACTAAATGCAGCCTACTGGTAATATGCTACAGTAACCACAATACTATCAGTTAGGTTGCTAGTAAATGACCTGGGTTCATGATATCCGAAAAGAATCGCTTCTCTGCCCTTCACTCCAACACACGTTTCCCAAAAGCGCTTTGTAAGGGCGAATGATGATTGCAAGTCTTAAATAGCCCCATAGGCGTTGTTCCCTCAATGACTATTAAATATCATACATTATATGTTACCCAGCACATGATCAAAGGCTGGCATCCTTGTCCGACGTATCAGTGGGGTGACTATTAAATGTACTTAAGTTACAATCGTTTATCATCTTCCGCCATTGTTTGTTTTTGTTTTTTGTTTTTTTGACATCTCTGTATATAAGGATTGTTTTAACATTTCTGTAAAATCAGCTTTAATTAATAAAGGTCTTTTTTTTTTTTGCACATGTAATCATTTTACTTTTAAACCAGCATTTGATTGTTAAGGATAGTTAATGGACTGTGCAGAGATAAACCAAGAAAGCGGACGCTTCTCTTCTGTATAAACCTTTTCTATATCTTACTGTAAACAAGAAACAATTATATTGAATATCAGTATGTGCTAAATTGTATGTGTAGGAGATAATATATATATATATTCAGTGTATCACAAAAATGTGTACACCTCTCATATTTTTAATATTTTATTATATCTTTTCATGGGACAACACTCAAAATATGACACTGATACAATGTAACATAGTTACTTTACAGCTTGTGTAACAGTGTAAATTTGGTGTGCCCTCTAAATAACTCAGCACACAGCCATTAATGTCTAAACCGCTGGCAACAAAAGTGAGTACACCCCTAAGTGAAAATGGCCTAATTGTGTCCAAAGTGTCAATATATTGTGTGGCCACCATTATTTTTAAGCACTGCTTTTACTCTCTTGGGCACAGAGTAAACTAGAGCTTCACAGTTTGCCGCTGGCATCCTCTTCCACACCTACATGACGACATCAAGGACCTGGTGGATGTTAGAGACCTTGCCATCCTCCACCTTCCATTTGAAGATGCCCCACAGGTTCTCAATAGGGTTTAGGTCTGGAGACATGCTTGGCCAGGCCGGCACCTTTCACCCTCAGTTTCTTTACCAAGGCAGTAGTCGTCTTGGAGGTTTGTTTGGGGTTGATATTATGTTGGAATACTGTGGTCCAGTAGGAGAGGGGGGGTCCATGCTCTACTTTAGTATGGAACAGTGCATGTTGAGTTGGATGAAACACGGTCAGCAGGAGCACAAAAACAGGGGCTAAATTAATAAACAATCTTCTTTATTTAAAACCACTGGTTTTAATAAAAGAAGATTGTTTATTAATTTAGCCCCTGTTTTTGCACTCCTGCTGACCTGGTTTCATCCAACTCTGCACCTCCCTTCCTCATCTGAGGCACCCGGCTGGAGCTGCATTACATCACCCAAAGCTACGCTTGGCTGGCGCTCCTCTGTGACCGTCTTACCTTGTCTGAACAGTGCATGTTGGCATTCATGGTTCCCTCAATCAACTGTATTTCCCCACTGCCGGCAGCACTCATGCAGCCCAAAACATGACACTCCCACCACTACGCTTGATTGTGGGCAAGACCCACTTGTCTTTGACTCATCAGACGCCAGGACATGGCTCCAGTAAGCCATGTCCTTAGTTTGCTTGTCTTCAGCAAGCTGTTTGCAGCTAGTCTGAGCACTAACAGCTGGACCTCCCACCCCTTTAACCTCTGCAGCAATGCCAGCAGCGCTTCTATAACTATTTTGAAATGATAACCTCTGGAGGATATTGTAAGGGTTTGAGTTCCCGCTGCTGCACAAGGGGAGTCTCGAACCAGTCCCGCTGCGGTCCCCCATCCATCTCCGGCCGCAGTGGAGCCTGCTCAGCAGAGATTTCGGTCCCAGCGTCTCGCCCGGTCTAATGCTGTGCGTCTTTAGGTCTAAGTCCTTTGTTGCTTCGTCTGAGCATGCCCAGGGCGAGATCTCCCATTGGAGATCAGGGGTCACATGCTCAGACACAGCTGCCACTCCTATAGGTCCTTCAGGAAGGTCCTCTGGCTGTTGATGTTCTGAAGCAGCCTCCCATTGGTCCTTCCTGGAAGGTCTTTTTCTCGTGGCTGGTATAAAAGGCTGTCCTTACCGCACGGCCGTGCGCTAGGATCAATTGCATTATGTGCTTTGCGCCAGTGTGATCATGTACGCATGTGGTTAGGGCTCGGCTGAAATAAGCCCCTAGAATACCGGCACCTCCGGTGAGGAGATTGCTTGATTGCGTTGCTGTCTGCATGATCACGGACTGCTATCCGCACAGCAGATATCTGTATATCCCTGTGGGGTTAACAGGACACAGTACCTATCTCTGCGTCTTTACCTCAGTAACTCTGTGGTGTAACAGAGTTCGCTTATATCGCCATATAGCGCTGCGGCATTCCCGCTAGTGGCTCTGTGGATTAGCAGAGTTCGCATTAACTGCCACATTGCGCTACGGCGTTTATTTTAGCAACTCTGCGGGATAACAGAGTTCGCTACTTACGCCATTTTACTAGCAGCAGGCTCTGCCTGCACCGTTGACCCCGGGCTGCGAACGCACCTCTCTACATCTTATATTTGGTGCGTTCCGCAGACCCTAACATAATCCTAGCGCCAGGGTCTGGCTAGTAAAATGGCGGATAAACAGCGTTTACAACTGTACATCCAGCAGCTGGAGGGTAGGTTGGCGGCGCTTGAGCGCACAACCTCCGCTGTGGATGTTACCGCAGTCGCTGTTCAGGCTGCTAGCGTAGCTGCAGCCAGTTTGTCCTCTGCCCCTACATTGTCCCACCTCCCGCTTCCAGACAAGTTTTCTGGTGACAGCAAGCAATGTAGGGGATTCGTGAGTCAGTGCTCCATACACCTCGAGCTTCTGGCTGCACGTTTCCCCACGGATCGGGCACAAGTGGGCTTTTTGATAGCTCTTCTGTCAGGCAGAGCGTTGGAGTGGGCAACGCCGCTGTGGGAGCGCGACGACCATGTGGTGCAGAGCGCTTCTTGTTTTCTGGAGGCTTTGAAAAAGGTTTTTCAGCTGCAGATGGAAGGAAGAGAGCCACAGTATTCATTACTGATGGGTAGGCGGAGCCCCAGATCAGGATGTCACCTCAGATCAAAAGAGTGCTGACTGGCTGGCCCCTCCAGCTCGGCTCCTCCTACTCAGCTCCAGTCTAAGATTTGAGGTCCAGAGGATGGTCGCTGCTAATGCAGCTCCTCAGAAGATTTTATTATTTTATATTCGGACAGGAGACTTGGATCACTAGTTGGTCTAGAGGTCTCAGGGGTACCAGCGCTGCTGTACCCCAACCTCTCCCTTGGCGGATCTGTATTTACTCAAAGTCCCTGCAGAATCCTTGCCGGCCCTGGGGGATGAGGAGAGCTTCCCTGGCGGGACGCAAACCACACGTGCGGTCACTGCGTTCCTCGCCCTGGGGGGAAGCATGGGCACAGCGCCAGAAACCCCTGAGGGTCCCTGTGGCGCTTTGGCTGGTGAGTACTCCACACAAAATTTTATTATTAATGTGTGAGTGCTTTAGCGTCTGATGGCAGCGCTATTACATTTATATCAGTATGCTTCAGCGCTGCGGTGACAGCGCTATTACATGTTTATCAGTGTATTTCACCAGCCTCTCCCCTGGCGGATCTGTAACTACATAATGGTCCCTGCAGAATCCTTGCGGCCCTGGGGGATGAAGAGAGTTTTCCCTGGCGGGGGCGCAAACCACACACTGGGGTCACTGCGCTTCCCGCCCTGGGGGGGAAGCATGGGCATAGCGCCAGAAACCCCTGTGGGTCCCTGTGGCGCTAAGCTGGTGAGTACTCCACACAATTTTTATTATAATAATGTGTGAGTGCTTCAGCGCTGCGGTGACAGCGCTGTTACAAGTAGATGTGGTGATCTTTTGTCCGCAGGCAAATAGCTGCAGGACAGAGAGGGAGCAGGAGCGAGGGAGTTCGCGCTCAATATTTGAGCTGGCGGGGGGCGTGGCCTAACTTTTCCCGGTCTTCTGAGCAAGAAGACGCGCGCTCTGGCGTTTCTCCTGCGACTCCCTCACTGTGGCGGCCATTACACAGGCTCCTGGGCTCCTCAGACCGCTCCTCTCCTCATAAGACACCACGGCCAGCTGGGTGAGTGCTGATTCCTCACCCCGCAGCGCAGCGATCGCTATCCTGCAGCTGCGGTCTCATTAGAGACATAAAATTGGCTGGGGCTCACAAACATATATATTGTGGTGAGTTTGCAATATTAACCCCTCTGAGGGTTATTTCTACCAGCTAAATTTTTTGACTGAATACCGCTGGGGTAACCCTGCCTGGTGGAGCGTTAACCCTTCAGCGTATTAAAAAAAAAAAAAAACGCATAGTTTTTGCTGGTATTACCGCTTTGACCTGCTCATACAGGTGAGACATGTCTGAACAGAGTTCAGATGCCGCGGACCACGTCCCAGTGCCATTGCGGCAATCAGATACGCAGACCTCCACAGCGTCTAGCGCTGCGGTCGTCAGCGGTGAAAAATTGGATGATATCGCTCGATCGATCAACAACTTGTCTGACCTTTTAGGTCAATATGTGTCTGCTAATTCCTCTCAGAGGAAGCGACGCAGGCCGTTACCGGCCTCTACACGGAGCGAGTCAGACGTATCTGATATTGGGCAGAGTTCCCCTTTAAATTCGGATGGAGAAATATCCGATTCAGATGCGGACGAGCCGCAGGGGCGTTCCTCTATGGCGAAGCGTACGGAGGCATTAATTGAAGCCATGAGAGATATATTACAGTTACCGGAGGAGGTAACTAGTCGTCCTGGTAAATCAGCACGCATGTTCCAGGAGTCCCGTGCTTCGCGTACAACATTGCCAGCTCTGGATGAGCTTAATAGTGTAATAGAGGAGGAACGTCTATGTCCAGATAAGCGTTTTCATGGAACGCATTTCTTGGATACACTTTATCCTTGCTCTGCGGAGTTAAAGGCTAATTGGACTTCTGCTCCTGAGGTGGATGTGTCTTTATCTCAGCTTAGTAAATCCTCACTACTCCCTATTAAGGGGAAAGCGAGCTTACAGGAGCCTTTGGATAGAAAAACAGAATTGGCGGCAAAAGCAAGCTATGAGGCTGCGGGTCATGGATTCCGAGCAGTGCTAGGATCCATGTGTGCTGCTAGAGCTTCTCTAGGCTGGTTGGCACGTCTGAAGACGGAGTTGCAAAATGAATCTCCGTTATCTGAGATACGGGAAACTTGTGAATGGTTAGAAACGGCAGCCTGTTATATCTTTGATGCCGGTCTGGATACGGCATCTCTGCTGGCCAAAGCGCAAGCTTCAGCGGTCACAGTCAGAAGAGCTTTATGGCTCAGACAGTGGGCCGGGGACGCAGTTTCCAAACAAGGGTTGTTGGCCTTACCTTACAAGGGTGGCCATCTTTTTGGATCCGACCTCACAGAGCTGATTTCCAAGGCTAAGGCGAAGGAATCAGCATTACCACAGCGTAGGGCCATGGCCTCGGTGTCCAGTAAGCCTGGTGTCTATAGTGGTCGGCGGTCCTTTCGGGGCCGAGGACGATCTAGTCACTCCTCGTGGGGATCGAGTCGTCCTTCCTTCTCAGGGAAGAAATCCTCTCAGAAAACTCGTACTCCCTGGAAGCAGAGTTTCCGCCAGGACAAGCGGGAACTTGACAAGAAGCCCACAAAGTCGAATTGACGCCAGGGGTCCACTCGAGGATTCTCGAGTGGGGGGTCGCCTGCTTCTTTTCAAGGCGACTTGGATGGCTCGCGTTCCAGATTCCTGGGTAACGCGGATAGTGTCGGCAGGCTATTTCATAGAGTTTGCTTCTCGACCCCCAAATGTTTTTTGTCAGTCTCGCGTTCCGTCGGAACCCGAGCTTGTTGTCGCTCTACAGCGAGAGGTCGAATCTCTGCTACAAAAGGGTGTAGTGATACCGGTTCCGTCAGAGGACCGAGGGAAAGGTTTTTATTCCAACCTTTTTATAGTTCCCAAAAAGGAGGACAAATTTCGCCCGATTCTGGATCTCAAGCGATTAAACCGGCATGTCCATGCCCGGAAATTTCGCATGGAGTCGCTTCGCTCCGTTGTGGCAGCTCTGTCACAGAACGATTTTCTGGTGTCAATCGACATTCGCGACGCCTATTTGCATATTCCCATCGGAAAGGCTCATCAGCGCTTTCTTCAATTTGCCATAGGTCAGAATCATTACCAGTTCGTGGCTCTGCCGTTCGGCTTAGCCTCAGCGCCAAGGGTCTTTACAAAAATTCTGGCGCCCCTCATGGCAATCCTTCGAAGACAGGGGATTACGATTCTCCCTTATCTGGACGATCTTTTGATCGTGGCTTCCTCGGAGGAGGAGGCGTTGACGGCTCGGGATTTGTCTCTTCAGTTTCTGAAGGACTTCGGTTGGCTGGTCAATTGGGAGAAGTCGTCCCTGGAACCATCGAGGACAATCCTCTTTTTGGGAATGCATCTCGACACGTTTCGGTCGGTAGTTTCCCTACCACCAGACAAACAGTCATGTCTTCTTCGACATGTACAGATTATGAAATCCTCAACGGCAATGTCCCTTCGGAAGTGTATGCGTCTTCTGGGACTGATGGTGGCGTCCATGGAGGCAATTCCTTTTGCCCAGTTCCATTCCAGGACTCTCCAAAGGTTCATCTTGAGTCGATGGAACCAGTCGCAATCGCTGGATTGCAGTGTCACCATTTCTCGCGCGGTGCGGGATTCTCTAGAATGGTGGTTACGTCCAGGGGCTTTCTCCCTGGGGAAGTCTTTCCTTCCTCCGAAGTGGTCAGTCATAACCACCGATGCCAGCCTGACGGGCTGGGGGGGTGTTTGGAACAATCTCTGGATTCAGGGGGTATGGTCATCGGAAGAGTCTGTTCTTCCGATCAACATCCTGGAATTGAGGGCGATTTTCCTTTGCCTCCAACATTGGACGGTCCCTTTGAGCGGTCTGCCAGTCCGAGTGCAGACAGACAATGCGACGGCTGTCGCGTATATCAATCACCAAGGTGGGACAAGGAGTTCCAGACTCATGGTAGAGGTGTCCCGAATTTTGATTTGGGCAGAGGCCAGTGTACCAGCCATTTCGGCGATTCACATTCCAGGGGTTCAGAATATTACAGCGGACTTTCTCAGTCGCAGAAGGATGGATCCCGGGGAATGGAGTCTCCACCCGGAAGTTTTTGCACTCCTGTGCTCTCGCTGGGGAACCCCACAAGTGGATTTGATGGCATCCAGGTCCAATGCCAAGTTACCGACGTTCATGTCCAGGTGCAAGGACCCGAAGGCTGTGGCGGTGGATGCTCTAGTGGCTCAGTGGGATCAGTTCGAGCTGATCTATGTATTCCCGCCGATATCCTTACTTCCTCTAGTACTGCGTCGAATCAGACTAGAGAGAATTCCAGCTATTTTGATAGCTCCAGACTGGCCAAGAAGGGTGTGGTTCTCGACAATAATGTCGCTGTTGGCGGCACCTCCTTTTCCACTCCCTCTTCAACCGGACTTGTTGACTCAGGGGCCCGTTTGTCATCCGGACTTGATGTCCTTGCGTTTGACGGCGTGGCTCTTGAGACCGAAATCTTGACCCGTAGAGGTTTCTCAGCCGAGGTCATTGCTACCCTTCGTGCTGCAAGAAGTCCGGCTACTACTAGGATTTACCACAAAATTTGGGAAACCTTCTTTTCGTGGTGTTTGGGGTCTTCTCGGAACCCGAGAAAATTTTCCATTCCCAACCTGTTGGCTTTTCTGCAGCATGGGCTAGACAAGGGTTTGGCAGTCAGCACCCTGAAAGGTCAGATTTCTGCTCTGTCCTTATTGTTCCGGAGAACCATTGCTTCAAATAGAGACGTGCTCTCCTTTTTCCGAGGTATATCTCGTAAGTTCCCGCCGCGGAAGGCTCCCGTGTCTCCTTGGCGGCTCAACCTTGTTTTGGAGGCTCTTCAGCATAAACCTTTTGAGCCTATGGTTTCTGCTAGCCTTTCTTTACTTTCTTGGAAGGTGGCTTTTCTTGTTGCAGTCACTTCCTTGAGGAGAGTTTCTGAGTTGGCAGCTCTTTCTTGTTCGCCTCCTTTTCTGGAGTTTTTTCCGGATCGTGTAGTGCTTCGCACTCGGGGTGATTTTTTGCCTAAAGTGGTGTCACAATTTCATGTCAACCAGGATATTGTGTTGCCTTCATTCTGCCCGGATCCGAAGAATGTGAAAGAGCGAGCTTTACACACATTGGATTTAGTGCGGGCCTTGAAGTTTTATCTATCTATTACTCAAGGTTTTCGTAAGACGGACTCCCTATTTGTGGTTCCAGTCGGTCGTCGGCGTGGTCAACGAGCTTCCAAGGATTCTATAGCTCGTTGGATTCGGTCAGCTATATTGGAAGCTTACCGTCTTCAGGGTGAATCTTGCCGATTAAGATTCAAGCCCATTCCACGAGGGCTGTGGCTTCATCGTGGGCTTTTCACCAAGGTGCTTCGGCAGTGCAGCTCTGCCGGGCGGCAACTTGGCGCTCTGTCCACACGTTTACAAAGTTTTATAAAGTGGACGTCAGTGCTTCCGCTGATGCAGCCCTCGGACGTAGGGTCCTGCAGGCGGCTGTAGTTTAAAGTTCTAGATGAACTTGTGTTTAGCGCTGGTTGCGCTTTTTTGTTAAGGTTGTTGGGTTTCTGCCTTTTGTTGGTTTTTCCCACCCTTATTTTTGAACTGCTTTGGGACGTCCCATCAGTAATGAATACTGTGGCTCTCTTCCTTCCATCTGCAGCTGAAACACGGATTTTGGTAAGAACTTACCTGTAAAATCCTTTTCAGCGAAGGAAGGAAGAGAGACACAGCACCCTCCCAAGGCAGAAGTGTGTTGATGTTTTCAGATGCAGCGCGACCCTTATCTGATAGCGATTATCTGGGCTGAGGTCAGCGCGCTAAGGCTCTGTTCCAGCATCGCCAGCTCATCGCAGTAGTCAGGTTCCGTGAGTAGTACCTGGAACTCTGTGGTTTTTGGCTTTCTTTGCATGCATAACCTGTATCCTTGTGTTTTTTCTCTGAAGTTCCTTCAGAAGGGGTTATGTTGCTCCGCTGGTGATCTTGGCTCTTTTCCTAAAAGCTTTGGTACGACTGGAGCTGAGTAGGAGGAGCCGAGCTGGAGGGGCCAGCCAGTCAGCACTCTTTTGATCTGAGGTGACATCCTGATCTGGGGCTCCGCCTACCCATCAGTAATGAATACTGTGTCTCTCTTCCTTCGCTGAAAAGGATTTTACAGGTAAGTTCTTACCAAAATCCGTGTTTCTAGGACCTCAGGTCACCCACGATACGGCGCTCCAACTGCTGGCAAGTACCCAGGGTTCGGCTTTGGTCAGCCATTTTGCTGTCCAATTTCGGACTCTGGCCTCGGAATTAGAGTGGCCAGATAAAGTCCTCATTCCCGTGTTCTGGAGAGGACTGGCGGGTCATGTGAAAGACGCCTTGGCTACCAGGGAGATTCCTGCCACACTGGAGAAGCTTATCGCTATTTCCACCCACATCGACCTCTGTTTCCACGAGCGGAGGCTGGAACGTGCCCAGTGTAGGCAGAGGGTTCGGTTGGCTCCTACCTTCGCCACCCCACTGGAGTCGCCCGTTCAGGCGCCCGACCTTCAGGAGGTTGCTCCTACGGGATCTAAATCTGGGGTCACTCGTCCATCCCCGATTTGTTATATTTGCAAGCAGCAGGGACATTTTGCCAACCGATGTCCACAGCGGTTGAATAAACGGTCGCGCCCAGTAACCGTAGGAACAGGGTCACTGGATTCCATGAGTTGTGCTCCACAAGGGGATAATTACCCACAGTTCTACCACCCTACCCGTCAAGCTGTGTGTGGATTCTGGGGCAGAGGGGAATTTTATGTCGTCCTCCTTTGCTTCTCGCCACACCATGCCTTTGGTGTTGCTGGCTGAACCAGTGTCGGTACGGGTGTTGAACGGAGAAATTCTGCCCACACAAATCACCCATCAGTCTGTCCCACTCACCTTGTCTATATCTTCTTCCCATCAGGAGAATATATCATTTTTTATCCTCCCTGAGGGTATAGATGAGGTTTTGTTGGGATTACCCTGGCTCCGCCACCACTCTCCCCATATTGAGTGGTCTTCAGGGAGAATTCTGGGTTGGGGTAATTTATGTAAAGGCAGATGCATTAGGGACAGCGTGCAGGTCTCCACCACTGAGATACCCATAGACCTCTCTCCTCTTTCCAAGGTCTATTGGGCCTATGCCGACGTATTCTCGAAGAAGGCTGCGGAGACTCTTCCGCCTCATCGCCCCTATGACTGTCCTATCGACCTCTTGCCTGGAGCTGAGCCTCCTAGAGGAAGGGTTTATCCCCTCTCTCTTCCTGAGACAGAGGCCATGTCCCAATATATTCAGGAGAACTTGGCAAGGGGATTCATTAGAAAGTCGGTGTCACCAGCGGAAGCGGGGTTCTTCTTTGTGCAGAAGAAGAACGGAGAATTACGTCCATGCATTGATTATAGGGGTCTCAACGCTATCACCGTGAAAAATAAGTATCCTTTGCCGCTAATCTCTGAGCTCTTTGACAGACTTCGGGGAGCAAGGGTATTTACTAAACTAGACCTGCGGGGTGCGTATAACCTGATTCGCATCCGTGAGGGGGACGAATGGAAGACGGCATTTAACACCAGGGATGGGAATTACGAATATCTGGTAATGCCCTTTGGGCTCTGTAATGCCCAGCTGTCTTCCAAGACTTTGTGAAGGACATCTTCCGGGATATGTTGACCACCTTGGTGGTAGTCTATCTGGATGACATTCTCATCTTTTCTCCAGATATGGCCTCCCACCGGAGAGATGTCTGCAAGGTCTTCGACCTCTTGCGAGCAAATTCCCTATATGCGAAGTTGGAGAAGTGCATGTTTGAGCATGAGTCTCTACCTTTCCGGGGCTATATCATCTCCACCCAGGGATTGGCTATGGATCCTGCCAAACTACAGGCTGTAATGGATTGGCAAGAACCCCACTCCCTTAAAGCGGTCCAGCGCTTTATGGGGTTCATCAAATACTATCGCCAATTAATTCCCCACTTCTCTACTTTGGTAGCTCCCTTGGTAGCCCTCACCAAGAAGTGAGCTAATCCCAAGTTATGGTCAGAGGAGGTCTCCAAGGCCTTTACTTCAGTTAAATCTCATTTTGCTAGCGCTCCCATCTTACATCTCCCTGATGTTGATAAGCCTTTTATATTGGAGGTAGATGCCTCATCCGTTGGTGCTGGAGCAGTCCTCTTCCAAAAGGATGCTCAAAGTCGGAAGCATCCTTGCTTCTTCTTTTCCAAGATCTTCACACCAGCGGAGAGGAATTATTCCATTGGGGACAGGGAGTTACTAGCCATGAAGTTGACCTTTTCCGAGTGGAGACATCTCCTGGAGGGGGCTCGTTTTCCATTTCAAGTTTTTACTGATCACAAAAGCTTGGTTTATTTACAGACTGTCCAGCGGCTAAATTCTCACCAGGCCAGATGGTCCTTGTTTTTCTCCCGGTTCCATTTCACCCTCCATTTCCTCTCCGGTGAGAAGAACATTCGTGCCGACGCTCTGTCTCGCTCCGTAGTGTCCTCTGAAGAGGTGGAGGAGCCTCGGCTGATTGTCCCCACAGAGAGCCTAAGAACGGTGGCCCCAGTTTCGCTTGAGTCTGTGCCTCCAGGCAAGACTTTTGTGCCCACCAATTTGCGACCGGAAGTACTCTCTTGGGCATATTCGTCCAGGGTGGGTGGACATTTTGGGACAAAGAGGACATCTGAGTTGCTGGCGAGGACATACTGGTGGCCACATATCGTCCGTGACATCAGAGAATACATTCAGGCGTGCGTCTCCTGCGCCAAGAATAAGTCCCCTCGACAACGGCCAGCTGGGCTACTTTTCCCTCTACCGGTGGCAGACAGGCATTGGGAGATGGTCGAGATGGATTTTGTTGTGGGTTTACCCAAGTCTCGAGGCTGCACCATCATCTGGGTGATAACCGACCACTTCTCCAAAATGGTACACTTGGTGCTGTTACCACGGTTACCGTCTGCACGGGCCTTGGCAGCATTATTCATTAGGCATATTTTCCGCCTACACGGTATGCCAGACAAAATTGTCAGTGATCGAGGTCCCCAGTTTGCATCTCGGTTCTGGAGAGAGCTGTGTCGTTTACTCAGCATTGAGTTGAATCTCTCCTCTGCATACCATCCCGAGACGAATGGGTTGGTAGAGAGGGCCAACCAGACCTTGGTCACATACTTGCGGCATTTTGTCTCTGCCAGGCAGGATAACTGGGTATCCTTGCTACCGTGGGCTGAGTTCGCTCTAAATAATACTGTGGCTGACTCCACTGGACAGACCCCAATCCTCCTGAACTATGATCAGCATCCGCGGTACCAGTGCCCATGCCCGTGTCTTCCACCGATTTCAGGGTGGCAGACTGGGCTGTGGAGGCACGGGACATTTGGGACCGCACCCAGGATGCGATTCAGACCTCCAAAGAGAGGATGAGGTCTTCGGCCGATGCCCATTGGCGCCCCGCTCCTACATTTGCTCCGGGTGACCTAGTGTGGCTCTCTGCCCGAAAACATCAGGCTACGTGTAGAGTCCACCAAGTTGGCTCCTCGCTTTTTGGGTCCCTTTAAAGTTCTTGAGCAGGTGAACCCGGTGGTTTACCGCCTAGCCCTTCCGCCTCGCCTTGGTATCACCGACACTTTTCACGTGTCCCTCCTGAAACCCGTGGCCATTTCCCGGTTTTCCAAGTCATCTGCCGGGATGTCGGGTTCATCTACCAACGATCATGAGGTGAACGCCATTGTTGGGTGCAAGGTGGTACGAGGTAAAAAATTTTATTTGATGGATTGGAGGGGTTATGGGCCTGAGGATAGGTCCTGGGAGCCTGCCGAGCATGTTCACGCTCCGCAGCTCATTGCTGCCTTTGAGCGTAGCGAGGCCCAAAGAAGGGGGGCCCTAGGAGGGGGGGTAATGTTAGGGTTCGAGTTCCCGCTGCTGCACAAGCGGAGTCTCGAACCAGTCCCGCTGCGGTCTCCCATCCATCTCCGGCCGCAGTGGAGCCTGCTCAGCAGAGACGTCGGTCCCAGCGTCTCGCCCGGTCTAATGCTGTGCAGAGACTTGCTGCTGCCTCTTTAGGTTCTGCTATTATAGCCAGTACTGGTCAGCGGCGAGCAGACGTCTTTAGGTCTAAGTCCTTTGTTGCTTCATCTGAGCATGCCCAGGGTGAGATCTCCCATTGGAGATCAGGGGTCACATGCTCAGACACAGCTGCCACTCCTATTGGTCCTTCAGGAAGGTCCTCTGGCTGTTGATGTTCTGAAGCACCCTCCCATTGGTCCTTCCTGGAAGGTCTTTTTCTCGTGGCTGGTATAAAAGGCTGTCCTTACCGCACCCCCGTGCGCTAGGATCAATTGCATTATGTGCTTTGCGCCAGTGTGATCATGTACGCATGTGGTTAGGGCTCGGCTGAAATAAGCCCCTAGAATACCGGCTTCTCCAGTGAGGAGATTGCTTGATTGCGTTGCTGTCTGCATGATCATGGACTGCTATCCGCACAGCAGTTATCTGTGTATCCCTGTGGGGTTAACAGGACACAGTACCTATCTCTGCGTCTTTACCTCAGCGACTCTGTGGTGTAACAGAGTTCGCTTATATCGCCATATAGCGCTGCGGCATTCCCGCTAGCGGCTCTGTGGATTAGCAGAGTTCGCATTAACTGCCACAGCGCGCTACGGCGTTTATTTTAGCGACTCTGCGGGATAAGAGTTCGCTACATACGCCATTTTACTAGCAGCAGGCTCTGCCTGCAAGGTGGACCTCGGGCTGCGAACGCAGAGCTCTACATCTTATATTTGGTGCGTTCCCCAGACCCTAACAATATAATGCTGACTACGTGCACTCAACTACTTTGATCGACCATGGTGAGGTCAGTTTTGAATGGAACCTGCCTTGTTAATCCGCTGCATGGTCTTGGACACCTTGCTGCATCTCAGTGTCAGGGTGCTGGTAATCTTCTTATAGCCTCTGCCATCATTATGTACAGCAACAATGCTTTTTTTCCAGATCCTCAGAGTAATTTGCCATGAGGTGCTATGTTGAACTTCCAGTGAGTCACATGATACCAGGGAGGGAATATGGATAATTGGACACAATTTTGGCCATTTTCAGTTAGGGTGTACTCACTTTTGTTGCCAGCGGTTTAGACATTAATGGCCTTGTGTTGAGTTAGCTAGCGGGCACACCAAGTTTCCACTGTTATACAAGCTGTACACTGACCGCTTTATACTGTAGTAAGTGAAGTGTCATATCTTCAGTGTTATCCCATGAAAAGATGCAATAAAAAAGTAAACAAATATGAGGGGTGTACTCACTTTTGTGATATGCTGCAGAAGGATATATTATACTGTAAAGAATAAATCATCCTTGTAGAGGAAATCTGGGAAATCTTTTTTATAAACACCAGTAAAGGGCATAAAAAGTGCCTAAAGTTTAGGGCTGTCTGCACAGTACATGTCATTATTGTCAGCAACCTAAAGTTCTCTGCCTATAAGCAACCATGGTTTTAATAAATGTTATCCAATAATATTAATACTCAAAAGGTGGACATTACTTTTACTAGCTGTAGAGCTGTGGTAATCCATACACACAGATTTGCCTTTTAATAGATCTACACTTGAGAGCCACCTTATTAATGAGGCCATTCCATGTGTGGCAGATTCCGTGTAGAAGCCCTTTCTAGAAGTGACATGTCACTACTTTTTTTTTCCTGCAAAGCCGATGTCAAATGCAGAAAATTACACCTCATATGAACGACAGAGCAGACTCCCATTGAAAATAATGGGAGGTGGAATGTGCATGTTTATCGCTCCAAGTGACAATCTGGTATGTGTGAAGTCCGTAAGGAAACTATATCCTACAGGCTTCCGTGTACTCGTCCGTGAAAAAGCTGGTAGGCATTAGAAATGGTAATAAGACATATCTTTAGGCTCAGTTTTAGTAATCTGCTTGAGATCTAGGTCCATTTATTACCTGCCATTATGATAAATATGATGGATAGATGACCTTAAGGTTTGGTCCTTTACTGGTATCAATAATGGATTCAATTGAAAATAACTGCAGATGGGGGATGTCGTCAGAGACGTCCATGTCAGTCATGTCATCATGACTTGAAAATTACATGAACGCTGCCTACAGTAAAGAGTTAAAGGGGTCACATTTTTAATTGTCCCAGTGTATTTGGTAATTAATCATTTGAGAGGTTTTTTGTTCTTTTTTTTTTATCTTGTGGCTTTTGCTGATGTTTATTGTGCCAAATTCCACAAAATGGCACACACTCATCGTGAATTTTGGGCAAATTCCAAAATGGTCTTATTTTCAGTCCTTTAACCATTTTTGTGACTTTTTGAACAAAAAAGTTGCATCTTTTTCCAAATGTCACAAAAATTGCTCAAAAATGTTTGGTGAACATAGAATCACCCTAAAGAAGTTGACTGGGATACATTTGTAACACATTTTTGGATTTTTTGAAAAGTCGGAAATCCCAAATCGGGCGAAAACATCTGAAACCCTAAACCACACCCAAAGTGTAAACTAAAAAAATACACAGGCAACTGCATAAAATAGACTTAAAAAAGGTGCAAATGGAGAGAAGAATTTGGTGCAAAAACTCCAAAACAAACAATTGCAAATGCAATAATATTTTGGGCCCTTAATGTTTTGGGTCTACATTTTCTAAGGAGACGTCAAAATCCCACTCAGTAAATGGCTCCATGATTTATATACTGGCCCAGGCATGGATAGATCTAAAGATATGTTTGGCCTTTGATATATTTGCAGTTTTTTTCCAAGATATTTAAAATGAAATATTGTTAAACTTCTTTTTATTGGCTTACAATGGTGTAAATTTCCCAAAAACCATATGTCACCTATCCGATCTCTGAGCTCCACACGCCGACTGTTCCCTGTTTTCTTTTCAGTCTGTTTACCAGACCCCAACAATGTTGTGGCATGGTGACATTTAACCACTGTAACCAGTCATTGGCTGCTGTTCTGATGTCTCTACAACACTGCGGTTACCATTGTGACCAGTGAATGGCTGCAGCGGTCACATGTTGAATCAACACATCGCTAGAGCCAGGTGAATAGACATTGGTGGAGCATCGGGGAAGAGTGGATTGGGGACTGGTAAGCTGAGTAGTACTACTGTGTTATATCAAGTTGCTTTCTGTTTGTAAAATACATTTTTTTAGGGTTGGAAAACCCATTTTAAGGAAATAAGCCTATGTTCACACGCAGTGTTTTTGAAGTGATTTCTTCTGCAGTCAAAACCTGTTCTCTTGGCAGTAAAAACGCTGCGTTCAAAATGTAGATTTTCCTCCTTCTTTGCGTTTTTTGCTGCGGATTACATGTATAATGTGTATATGGTACCTGTTTAATAAAGTTAATTTTGTTTTTTGCAAAAACCACTGCAGCATCTTTTCACTTTCTCATTCTTTTCTATGGGTGAAAAAAACGCTGTAAAAAAATGCTGAAAGGATAGACATGCTGTCCATGCATGATGTGGCTGAAATCTCAACTATTCTGTTACTGTAAGATACGGCTACTTTGCTGCAAAAAAATAAAGTTGCAAAAATGCTTTGTGTAAACATAGCCTTATAGGCTAAAACATTCAGTATAGCCACATGAACAACTAATAACACTGTATTACACAAGTAACCATAGAAAAGATGGGAGATCCTGAGTGGGTTTTCTTCTATTAATTTTTTATTTATTTTTTATTTCACAGCATGCCATCAAAGGGTTAACCATGGGAGGACTGGAAGTGATATCCATTACAGACAACACGCCCATCCCTCACAATGGTTGCCGTCCACGCAAAGCGCGCAGATTGTAAACAAGATCGCGGTGGGATAGATGAAACCTACCCTGCGGTGATTCCAGCAGAACGTTCTGTACAGAAGAAACCACAGTTCTCTCCTTAGGGATCTTCCTGACTGACTGCCAATGTTGTGCCGTGATGTCATCCTTTGTGCGGGGAGGGGGGAATTTGCCTGATGTACGTACAGATGGATTTTTGTAGCACCTACACAAAATGGTTAACATGACTACATGGACTCGGAGGCTGAGATTTTTGTGAAGGTGTGTTTTTTTTTTTTTTTTTTTTTCTTTTCTTTTTCTCTTGCTTTTAAGATGGCTATAATAAAATGTCAGGAAAATGTTTAAGCTCACCTTTTGTGTAGCCCGAGCCTCGCGCATTTCTTTTCTTCTCTGTCCTTGAAAAGTACATGAGAATTTGTATTCTCTTCAAAAATTACAAGTAATAAAAATCACCACATCGAAAATTGCTTTTACAAACAATAGGTTATTCCCTGGCAACACACTGCAAAAAAGCTTTTGTAAACTGGAACCACAAAAAAAGCTTTAACATTGAAAAAATATATATCTTTAGAGTGAATTTTGAATCAACATTTTTTTTACAAATTTGCATAACTTTCTATAATCTTGGGCAGCACGATTGTTCTTTTTCCACTCGTTACTAGTTGTAGAACAATAGGTAGGGGATTTTATTATCCTAAATAAGGTTCTATTTTGCTTGTTTTTCGCTCATTGACATAAAGTAGGCTATTTACATGTACGTGTTTTTTTTTTAATATATCAGCAAAAAAAATTTTCACGGAAACGGCTAATATTTTCTAGAACTGTTCATTTAACAAATGTTCCAGTGCATGCTAAATATTGTTGTTTCATTGTTTTCTTTTTCTTTTTTTTTTCTTTAAAACTGCAGAGCAAACCAGCTAAACTATGTGTATGACACTACAATGTGTTGTTTTGGGATTTTGCAGTAATACATACGACATTTTTTGTTATATGATATCTAATGTCACATCAAATTTTTTAAACAAGTGGCTATGTTGTGAAGGTTTTATTTTTCATTGTTTTTTATGCAGTTTATGGGACTTTTTTTTAATACAGAATTATGAATGTGTTTTTTTTTTATATTTTTATTTCACAACAGCTAAACTGTAAATGTTACTATTGAAAGTGCATTTTCATCTATTTGCACATATAGAAGACTGATGTGGTTTCTACTCCAGCTACAATTGCTATTTGTTACCAATATATATTGATAAATGATGATTTCATATTATGAATGCTCCTCACAATATGCCAGTAAATATCTCTTCCGAATGCTGATTGTTGATTCGGCAACTATTTCAAAACTGTTATGGTCAACATAAACCTACAAGCCATGTGCCGAACTACAAATCTTGGAACTATTAGCTATATGAAACGTATATTTCAAGGGAGTTTTTTTGTGTGGCTTTTAGAATGAACATAGTCTTCGTAAAATTAATCTAGAGTGAAAGATTAGAAAGACCAAGGTCAAGGGTCATGGTGGTTCTGGGGAAAAATACATTATGTTGGAAAACAAAGCTGTGCACAACAAACCTGAGTATTGTACGCAGAATTCTTCCTACCAATACTATTTTTTTTACTGCAGCAAAAACGCTGCATTTAAACATACACTAATAATTTTCAATGTACATTCAAGCAAGTAAGTTTCCAGCAGAAAGAAGTGGCAACAATACCTATACAACCTATGAGTATGTGCACACTGATTTTTTTTTTTTAGCAGTTTTCCTAACAGAAACTGAGAAGAACCTCCCAAGTTTTTCAGGAGTTTTGAATTTTTAACGTAGATTTTGGAGAGGTTTTGCTCAAATAAACTCACACTGTATTCACATACAGTGGTATGTAAAAGATTGGGCACCCTGGTTGAAATTGCTGTTATTGTGAACAGTTAAGCAAGTTGAAGATGAAATTATCTCTGAAAGACCTAAAGAAGAGCAAATGTTGTTCCTATCTTCAAAAAGGGGAAGAAGGTGGACCCAGGGAACTACAGGCCGGTGAGTCTGACTTCTATACCAGGAAAGATCTTTGAACAAATTATTAAAGAACATGTATGTAAGTACCTGGATAAGAATTAAGTGATTAAACAGAGTCAGCATGGGTTTGTAACTAATAAGTCATGTCATACTAATTTAATTTCCTTCTATGACAGAATCACTGACTGGGTGGATCAGGGAAATGCTGTAGATATAGTATATCTTGACTTCAGCAAAGCATTTGACAATGTTTCTCACACAATCCTTATTGAAAAAATGACTAAGTATGGAATGGACAAGGCAACTGTTAGGTGGATTCATAACTGGCTTAGTGATCGGACCCAAAGAGTGGTCGTAAATGGCTGCACATCCACTTGGAAGAATGTCTCAAGTAGGGTACCACAAGGCTCTGTTTTGGGCCCTGTATTGTTCAACATTTTTATCAATGATTTAGATGAAGGAATTGAGAGTAAACTGATCAAATTTGCTGATGACACAAAGCTGGGAGGGGTAGCTAATACTAGGGAAGAGAGAGAGGGGATTCAAAAATATATAAATAAACTGGAGCAGTGGGCAGCAACTAACAGAATGGTTTTTAACAGGGAAAAATGCAAAGTACTACATCTGGGCAATAAAAATGAAAAAAGCATATACAAAATGGGAGGAATAGGGCTAAGTAACAGCACATGTGAAAAAGACTTGGGTATACTAATTGATCACAGACTGAACATGAGTAAACAGTGTGATGCAGCAGCAAAAAAGGCAAATACAATTCTAGGATGTATCAACAGAAGCATACAGTCTAGATCACGTGAGGTCATTATTGCCCTCTACTCCTCTTTGGTCAGACCTCATCTGGAATACTGTGTCCAGTTTTGGGCACCACATTTTAAAAAAAGACATCAACAAACTGGAACAAGTTCAGAGAAGAGCGACCAGAATGGTGACTGGCCTGCAAACCATGTCCTATGAGGAACGGTTGCAGGATTTGGGAATGTTTAGCTTGCAAAAAAGAAGACTGAGAGGAGACTTAATAGCTGTCTACAAATATCTCAAGTGCTGTCACATTGTAGAAGAATCATCTTTATTCTCATTTGCACAAGGAAAGACTAGAAGCAATGGGATGAAACTGAATGGGAGGAGACACAGATTAGATATTAGAAAAAACTTTTTGACAGGGTGATCAATGAGTGGAACAGGCTGCCACGAGAGGTGGTGAGTTCTCCTTCAATGGAAGTCTTCAAACAGAGGCTGGACAGACATCTGTCTGGGATGATTTAGAGAATCCTGCTTTGAGCAGGGGGTTGGACCAGATGACCCAGGAGGTCCCTTCCAACTCTACCATTCTATGATTCTAAGACACATTTCCTTCGAATTTTAGGGAAAAAATTATCTTTCACATTTTAAAAATTAAAAAAAGGAAAATGGGCGAATGCAAAGGTTTGGGCACCCTTGGGAATTTGTGTGCTCAGATAACTTTGACCAAGATTTCAGACCTTAATTAGCCTGTTAGTGATCAATTCATAACCCTTTCATCATTAGGAAAGGTCAGCTAATGAAAATTTCCTAGCTTTATAAAAACCCAGCCTCCTCAATCCTTGTGCCAAAAAACAGCAGCCATTGGTTCTTGTAAGCAGCTGCCTAGTACTCTGAAAATGGAATTGGTGGAGACTCACAAAGCAGGAGAAGGCTTTAAGAAGATAGTAAAACGTTTTCAAGTTGCCCTTTCCTCAGTTCGAAATGGAATTAAGTGGCAGTTAACCGGAATAGTGGAGGTCAATATAAGGTCTGGAAGACCAAGCAAAATTTCAGTGAGAGCTGCACGTAGAATTGCTAGACAGACAAATCAGAACCACCGCGTCACTGCAAAATTCTTTCAGAAAGATTTAGCAGACTCGAGTTTTAGTCCATTTTTCTAGTGTTCAAAGACACCTACACAAATATGGTTTTCGTGGAAGTCATCAGAAGAAAACCTCTCCTGAGCCATCAGCAAAAAATTCAGCATCAGGAGTATGCAAAAGAACACCTACACAAACCTGATGCATTTTGGAAACAAGTTCTGTGGACCGATGAGGTTAAAATAGAACTCTTTGGCCACAATTATAGGTGTATGTGCAGAAAAAAGGCACAGAATTTCAGGAAACGAACATCTCAACAACCATTAAGCATGGGGATGGATCAATCATTCTTTGGGGTTGTGTTGCAGCCAATGGCACAGGAACGTTTTACGGGTAGAGGGAAGAATGGATTCAATGAAATTTCAACAAATTCTTGATGCAAGTGTAACATAATCTGTGAAAAAAGCTGAAGTTTGCAAACGTTGGCTCCTTGGCTAGAAGACTGGCCACCTAAGGGACCTGTTTGTTTTTATCACATGACCGATTGTTTCTGCCTTCTCTTCAATCCCGTGAGCTCATCATAAATCAAGTCAATGCCATAAGAGCTTAGTGTCTGCCAGAGCGTGTACATTACTGACTTGCTTTATCATGAGCTCACATGTTTGGTGACAAGGCTCAATCCTTTGCTTCTGTGATAAAACAGGCAGGGAACTATTCCCTCACGCAAAAAGCTGCGATCCCAAGCTGTCCTGTCTGTATACACTTCTGCTTCCTCCCATGCCCAGAAGATGTGGTATGATCAGACCATGTTCCTGCACGGTAATACACAGCCGTTACACAGTACACAACAGGGGCACATTAGATTATCTCGGCACAAGAACTTTTTTTTTATACATCCAATAGTGGAACTTATTAATATTCCAAGATCTATTGATTAAAATGTACTTTGTGGGAAAACCCCTTTTAAGGACCAAGTCAAGATATGTCATTTAAATGGAAAAAAAAGTTATTCTTTCCTACATAAGTTATCCTAAGCACAGTTGTATTGTAAATTTGTCAAATTCTGAGTTGTTGGGATCTGTAATATCGCCACCTAGAAGTCAGAGTCCATACGGTGACTCCATGTGCCTCTCAGTTTAATGCAACCAAAATTTAACTAAATGAAATTGTGCTATCTTAAAGTAAAAAATTATTAAATTTCAGCTCACTACTGTGAAGGCCGTTTCAGATGCTCCAGGACGGATGTAGTTCAGGCCAAACTAAGCACAGCTATATCCAAGCAAGGAGAGTTTTTCCAGCGAGCGCTGGAGGAACAGTGGTAGATTTTGCAAAAAACTTCTTAATATTCAATGAATGAAAACGTTACATATAGAGACAAAAATTTTTACCCCTCACCCCTTCCTTTTTTTGAGGTTCATTGATTATCTGAATAATAACTGCTTTAACTTGAAATTCACTTATCAATATCAGTAAGACTGTGAACTTTTTGGGCATTAGTTTATTCGGCCAAGCAGGATCAACGGTATCTGTTACACTATACAAAAAATTCTCAGGTTAGGCTGGGTTCACATAACGGATTGCGTTCCAAAGCGGCATCTGCTCTAGCGCGATCGCATAACGCGATCAGAATAAAGAAGTAGCGTTAGCGCAGTCCGTTTAACGCATGCGTTGAACGGACTGCATTAACGCTATGTGAACCTGACCTTTATAGTATCCTGCAAGTTTCTTCTTGTCATGCTCGCCATATAATTAACAATCTTCCCATTGGTGAAATGATAAGAACAAAGAGAAATTGTAGTGACCCGGAGAAATTTGGAAGAGAAACTCCGTATGGTTAGTGGAAATTTGAAAAAACGAGGATATCCAACTTGGTGTCTGAACAGGGCCCAGAAGGCAGCTAACAAGATAGAAAAAAACCTGCTGAAAAATAACATCATTCAAGAAAGGAATAGCAAAGTTAATATAAATAATAATCATATAACCTTTACAACCGCTTTCAGTTCACAATATCAGAAAATATCAGAACTTGTCAAAAAATATGTCCCAATTCTCAAACAAGATCCCAAATTAGATCATGTCATGAATGAAAGCAACACAAGATTTGCAGCGAAGAAAGCACCCACACTGGGAATGATTTTGTCCCCAAGCTTATATGTAAACCAAAAAGATAAAAGTATTCCATCTAAGACCTGGCTACATGTAAGAGGGTTTCATAAATGTGGTCATAGAATATGTCTGGTATGCTCCCATGTTAAAAAAATAAAAAAATGATACATTTAAATACTTATCAACAGGGCAAAGTTTTTCTATTAGCAGCTTTATGAACTGTAAGGGTATGTGCACACGTTGCGGATTTTGATGTGGATCCGCAACGTTTTTTGACGCGCAGAATTGCATCAAATCCGCAGTGTAGTGCAGCACCAATGATAGGCAATGGGAATTTGAGAACTGGTGTGCACATGCTGCAGAAAAATCCGCACGGATTCGCAGCGTTTTATTTTCCGCAGCATGTCAACTATTTCTGTGGATCTGCAGCGTTTCTGCACCCATTCACTATACACTGAGTAAGGCAAATCCGCATAACAAAAAACACATGACAATCCGCATCAAATCCACATGGATTTTTGCCTGCGTTTTCTGCTAAGAGATGCAGAATCTGCGTGGAAAATTCCACAGGCAAATCCGCAACGTGTGCACATACCCTTACACTGAGGGGTAGTGTATTTGGTAGAATGCACTGCATGCTCTTTGCAGTACATAGGGTGCAGTAAAAATGCGCATTAGACGGCATATTTCTGATGCTAGTGTGAATTTGAAAACTGGCATCTCCTTGGCATCCAAACATTTTTCGGTGATACATGGGGGAGATACTACATGTCTTACTTTTTGTGCCATAGAGAAAGTCAAAAAGTCATTGAGAGGAGGTGATTTTCAGCGTAAAGTGTTGAATAGAGAATCTTACTGGATACTAAAGATGAGCACCAGGGATCCTGTAGACTTAAATAAGAGGCAAGATCTGTTACTACAATATACGTAATTTACTCCACAAGTACTTTATTAACTATGAATTATCTCTTGCAGATGAACTAGTCATGATTTTTTTCTATAGAGGGACATCGGATCGCACAATGGCGCACTGATTTTTCTCTGAATTTCTTCAGCTTTGCATTTTTACAATCTTTACTTAAATTGAACTTGTGAGTATGACTGTATTTTTTGCAGTCAATGCAAGGTTTTTTTTTCTTTCACAAAAATATTCAATATTTCACTTAGCTTTTTACATCTTAGTAAATATTGATCAGCAGATGCCATTGGATGAAAAATGCATTGCAAATAACTTTTACATATGGTATTAACTTAATTTAAAATTGCATGCTTCTATATCCCTATAAGGGTTTTTGCTGATGCATATATTAGTGGCAAAGCATATATTAATAGTGCCATGTAGTGCACTCAGGGTGTAACTTTTGCTACCCGACTACAACTGACTGTTGGTCTAAACAAGAGGCAAGATCTGCTATTGCAGTATATAGAATTTACATGTACTTTATTAATTCTGAATTATTTCTTGCAGACCAACCAGTCATGGTTTTTCTATGTAGGGACATCGGATCGCACAATGGCGGACTAATTTTTCTTTATCTGAATTTTTTCAGCTTTGCATCATTACAATTTTTTAGAGCTCACAGGACTTGTGAGTATGAATGTGTTCATTGAAGTCAATGCAAGGTGTTTTTTTTTTCTCCACATGAATACCCACTGTGTGTCTCAATATTTTACCTAGCCTTCTACATTTTAGGAAATATTGCTCAGTAAGTGCCATTGAATTATAAATGCATTGCAAACTATTTTTATATATGGTATTATTTCAATTTAATATTGCATGCCTCTATATCCCTAAAATGGTTTCCACTGATGCATACTCAAGTTGCAAAGGGGGGGTGAGGGGTAAAAATTTTTTGTCTCTATATGTAACGTTTTCATTCATTAAATATTAAGAAGTTTTTTGCAAAAACGTCTACCACTGTTCCTCCAACTCTCGCTGGAAAAACTCCTTGTTTGGATATAACTATCCTAAAGTGGTGTCTGTGCTATGTATTGTTTTTGGGAGAGCACCTCTGTAATACAAAGTTGTATGCAGGCACCATTTAGTGGCACATTAGCACACATGAATCCAGAGCAATGACGGTGAGAAAACCACATGGGCCCTTTTACATTACTTTATTGTACGATTGAGGCGTTAAAGCGATATAAAATGGAGGAAATCAACAACAGAGTGGGCTTTTTTAAAATGGGTAGTTCATAAATTAAAGCACATAATAAAAATATGCAAAGAAATATATCAATATTCTTAATCACATGTGGTCTCGGCAGATATGGATTATGTATGTTTGGAAGAAAGTTCTAATTAAAATGAGTGATCAATTATCACAGTCCTTCTTGGACTCCACCCTCTCTGGTGCCCTATAGAGATTATTAGTGTAGAATTATGTGAAGATTGGAATCTTTTTGCCAATAAAGGAGAGTTCTCTAGATACTAAAGATTAGAAGCTATTTTTCTCCCAAATAACTTTGATTGTTGCATATATTTTACACTTAACAAAAAGACTATTCTCTAGTGCTGTTCCAATTAACAATGATTCTTTCAGTGAGTCACACTGATGCAGTCCTTTGTCTTTTCCAAACTTCACCATAGCAAAGTGATTGATATCAGGAATCCATTCACACTTGTTTGTTAGGGTTTTACTGTATATTCCAGTATCATGGATTCTACTACTAACTTGACCAGCTCTAACATTAAGTTACTGCCATTTCATGGCTATGAAGAGGTCCCTATTTTAGGAGTCGGTCCATTTTATACTGACTCCAACAAAATGGACACCTACTCCACAGCCCAGATCAGAGCAGTAATGGCAGGACATTACAAGCAGTGCTTTAAGACTGTGCTCGGAGCGCCAATGCTTGCCGATCCCTGCTGTATGTGATTGAAAAACATAATCCTGCACCAATCAGACAGCACAAAGCTCCTGGGATCACACTCACTAAATCTAATCTCTGACAGTGCTGCTTCCGATCATTACTGCTATGGTGATCATGACAAGCAGCAGATACAATTCCCATCTTGTCCTTGCCGATGAGTCAGTAGGAGCCTAATGCAGCACAGCAAATGGTGGAGCTTGGGGCCTTGGTTCTGCAGAGGCTGAAAGCAGGGAGCGATAAGCTGTCAAAGCAGGAGCAGACCAGGAAGATGTGCCACCAGCTCGGCTCTGGAAAATAATTAGGTGTGTGTGGCACTGCAACTTGTAGAATATTAAAACAAATTAAACATTATTTAAAACTTAAAAATGCAGCACTAAAGATCTGACGCAGGCCTCCAGTTAAAGTGCCTAATGATGCTCCTGGCTGAAAGCCTTTCTTTAATACCTACTAAATGTTGTCTAACTAAGGACATCCAGTTATCCAACACTGATTGATGTGTGTATGAAGACAAAGCTAGCTTATGTAGTCCACTAAAGCTGGAAACCTGTCCAAACTGTTGTTTAAAGGGCTTTTTGTAGCCCCAGGCTAGTAGGAGCGCTGATCACTGTGACTGTAGCAATGGAGGAAGGTTGTTTGGTCTGATGAATCGTGTTTTATTTTACAAAATGTACATGGCCGTGTTCATGTGCATTACTTACCTCAGGAAGAGATGAAACCAAGATGCAATATATGAAGAAGGTAAACCGGTTGAGGTTGTCATGAACTGGGTAATATTCTGCTAGGAATTCTTTCAGCATGGCATTCATGTGAATGTTACGTTTACATATACCACCAACCTAAGCATTGTTTAAAAGTACACCCCTTTGTGGCAAGAATATTTCCTAATCACAGTGGCCTCTTTCAGCAGAATAATGCACCCTGACTCAATGCAAACATCATTCAGGAATGGTTTGAGGCACATGATAAAAATGGTTCAATGTGTTCACTTAACCGTCACATTCTCCAGATCCCAGTCCAAATTAGCATCTGTGGGTTTTGCTGAAAAACATGTCCAATCCATGCAAGTCTTACATGCCTTCAAAGCAGAGATTTTAAACTCAAATACACTGAGGGCCAACATTAAAAACTTGGACAAAGTTGCAGCCAACTAGAATATAGTCCTCCATAGAGTATAATGGGCCCCACATAGTCCTCCAAAGTGTATAATGGGCCACACATAGTCCTCCATACAGAATAATGGGCCACACATAGTCCTCCATAGAGTATTATGGCCCCACATAGTCCTCCATACAGTATAATGGGCCCCACACATAGTCCTTCATTCAATATTGATCTGAGTGTTGGATCAAAATTGGCAATGCAAGTCTAAGTGAAAAACTCTGACAGCATTCAAACGAATTCATTACTGATGAAACTTTGTTTTTTCGTACATAAAAAAATGATATCTGAATGAGATCTTAGTCATCTTCAGAGGTCTTCTGATGTTCATGCCTTGCAAGTCAGAGTTGTTTTGGTGGCACAAATTGGAACTACATAATTGCGCAATGATACAGGACATGTTCAGAGTTCTAATGAAGATTCAGCATAATCAAGTCGTTCCTGCTTTGGTGGCACAAATTGGAACTACAAAAGTTTAGATGTGGTTTTATTGTTATGGCTAATCATTAATTTTCTAACATATTGATTGTCTTGACTTCACTCTGCCTCATTGGATTTACATAAAAGCAAGGCTGAATAGAGTAATATTGAATTGGGCAGAATTGTGACTGGATATATATAAATTGTATTTTTTTAGATGATTTCTAAAAATAAAAATAAAGTAACTTCGCCATAAAGATTTCTAAAACCACCGTAATAAAATGTCAAAAATTCTAACCTGCAGAGTGATTTTCTACACAGACATTCCCCACTTTTGCTTTGCAAAAATAGACAAGACACAAGTTGTTTTTTTATCCATAAAAAGATGCAAAAGGTAATTTTCACGTTAGTGGAAATCTAAATTGCAACATGAAGACTATTTCTAAATGTAAAAGAAATGTCACCTCTGTTCCAGCAATACTTAGTTTGTTTTCTCTTTACATTTCTTAGTTTATGAGATAGTAATTCTTCTAAGAGCAACACCACAGCTGCCACCTATTTTATATAGGATATACTGTACATTTACCTCCATTGCAATATTTTGGTTATAAGGAGATGCTAATCCTGAAGAGCAATCAACCAGCAAAATATAATGTCCTAAGGCATTATCACATATGAGATACAAAAGAAAAAAAACGAATGCAAAGTATAAAAAGCAATTGATCTTTATTGAAATGATGTAATAAATATAAAAATTAAAAGGAGATCCAAACAGACATGAGGTGACACACAACAAAATATGGGTAAGGATGTAATTGATGGCTACAATATTCGAAATGTATAAAGGAATACAAAATAGTAAACCAATAAACATAGACAGGTTAATTTTGAATAAAGTGCCAGTGCAAAAGAAACAGCTGAATCAAACCCTATTAGCTGAAAACCTAGATGGTAAAGTTCAGCTGGCTGAAAAAAAGGAAGCCATAAATAAAATTTCACGTGTAAAAATTAGAGGACATACCAAGAGAGTACAGGCTAAATTGCCAAATATTATGCCATACCAGAAACAAACATAAGAGATGTAAAAGGTAAGTCAATGTGAGTCATGGACATCCCAGCAGTGAGAGAGAGGACAAGAGATATGGACAGTTAGCCATATTGCATGCAGGACACATACCCAACCACAAGCGCACACCGACGCCCGTTTCTGCTAAGCTTCCTCCGGGGCTTAACACAGAAAAAGATGCTGCGGCTATTTAAATGTACAAGAGCTAGTCTGATGGAAAGTCTAATAAATTGTAAAATTATGCAGCTGGAAGAATTGTTATAATGATTTACCTGGTTAGTAAACGTAGACACATATATGAGAAGAAATAGTGATGGACGTCAGCTTTTGCACAGTTGCGGTTGGAAACGGGAAGCAGTAATATCACATGATTTGGCAGAATCAGGTGACTGCGTATTATCAGGTAGTATCACATGGTCAGTCAAAAAGGGATAAATGTTAGCTTGTACTCTAGGAGCCAAAGGTAAGACCGAAAATGCGCATACGTACGATACCAAGATATCAGGGCAAATCATGTATGCTCACGTGACCTTAAATAAGGTGGGGAATGACCTGACTGAACTTGTGCTACCTATTTCTGCTTGATAACGTGAAATTACTTGCGGTTATCTGATGACACGTGACAAATTATTTCTACTGCTTCCGGCTTCAGGGCATGGCAATCATTACAGCTATATGACTGCTTCCTGTTTCTGTCCGTAACTGCGCAAGTGCTGGCGTCCAATGGCAATTTAGCTGCACATTCTCTTCCTGTGTTACGCCCCAGATGAAGCTTAGGGGAAACGTGCGTCGGGTATGCTCCTGTGGTTGGCTATGTGTCCATGTGACGTTTTATTTATGCCTTCTTTTTTTCAGCCAGCTGACCATTTCCATCTTTGCATATATACTATTTTTTCAGCTATCAGCCTTTTCTTTTGCACTGGCAAAATCATTCAAATCAACCTATGTTTATTAATTTACTATTTTGTATTCCTATATACATTTTAAATATTGTAGCCATCAATTACATCCTTACCCACCTTTTGTTGTCTGTCACCTCATGTCTGTTTGGATCTCCTTTTTATATGTATTATTTCAGTAAAAATTAATTGCTTTTTATACTTTTGTTTTTTTTTGTTTTAATTATAAGGAGAATATATCTTAATAAAACTAAAATTGTAAAGTGATTCGAAAAAAATAAATTGGACTTTAGCCACTTATATGATTTTGCCCTTTCACCATTCAGTAGGATGGCCCTTAACCCCTTCTTTTGGCAGTAAAAATTAAAAATACAGCACACAGAGAAAATAAATGGAAGATTCTTTAAACGATTGTACCTAAGTGGTGAAAAAAAAAATCTGAAAATACCTAGGTAATGGGTTGGAGTTTTTTCAGTCAAGAGCTGTAGTTAAGCACATGGCCCTAAGTCCAGACAATCGAGACTGTATGTTGTACACTTTTCTCCTGAAAAAGGGCGGAATAAAGGACTTTGAGATTGCTAACCTTTTTATGGGGCTTTTTTTTTTTTGCCTTGATATTTTACCTCTAAGTACTATTATATTGTGATTGTAGATTAAGGTCCTTCATAAAGGTCGTACAGAATTGCAGATAAAAGCAAAAGCAGGTGAGTAAGTGTGCACAACTCAAAAATAGAAGAAAAAAAAAGAAAACCCTTGGTGGGGAATTTTTTTCTGTTATGACCAAGGAATTGTTAGCCGTGTATTATAAAAAAAATATGAAAAAATACCATAAAGCTAAAGATTGTATGTACATGTATGTGTGTATTTAAAGAAATGTGTATACTTTATTATTAAAAGGTTCTTATAATAGATGCATTCATTTTTTTTCTCATCTGTAAAATAAACAAGTTTCTTTTTTTCACGTGATTTTGGTTTTTTTCACCTTTTTCACTCGTGACAATGAATTGTACTCTGCAGATAAAAGCAGCCTGACATAAGGGACCATTGGTACATGTATTCTCAGCTACATCTATAAGCCATCGTGAGCTTTGGCTTAGCCCAGTGCACTGTTATTAATAATTACCTAATGGTGCTTTTCCTCTTTAAGAGAGGAAGAGATGGGCTGCCATGGTAACCACTTTGGATTTAACTCACTCAAGGCCTCATTATAGGCATCAATGCCGTAGGATTTTTTTTTTTTTTTTGTTTATGTATGAGGCGCACACTGTTGTTAAGCTTGTAGGGATTTCAAGAGTCGCTATTAGGCCATGAGTGGAAACCCTTACAGATCATAAAAAGAAATATGACCAGCGTGCAAATGAAATCCAATAATGTGGCGCATGAGTCATTTGGTTGGTATTGAAAAGTTTAGGTAAAAAGTTAAATATCTTATCCATTGGGTTTATCAATACAAGCCTAAGGCTTCTTGGCTGATCCACTCTGCGCCACGCTAGGAAGATCCATTCTATTGTACTTACTGTGATCAAAATGGTGATGGATTTCAAAAGAGGCCACAAAGGGGAAAGATTCCCAAATTTTTCCTTCTTCGACCTTCAAAATGTCCCACTTTTTCTGATAAAAATGGAAGACAGCAAAGATTTCCTTTATACTGCCAATAACAGAGCTTTCGTCCACTTTCGCATAAGCGTACTTTGAATTTAAACCATGCAAAAGGTTCTTTTAAGATCAATATAATCATTTTCAGTTAGAAAGTAACTACATTGTGATAGTTTGTTTATACATATACAAAATGCAGTTACTTTCCAACTGAAAATGATTATCGAGCTGAAGGCCATTAACATTAGTAAAATCAAAATTTAAAAAATGTATGTATACAGTATATACCGTTTATATATGGCCTTCAGCTCGATTTCTAGCTACAGAGACTTAATTTATGGATGAGCAATCTAGAAAGGTTGATCTTGTGTAAGCCTACATAGGTCTGCCAGGGTCTTCTCTGCCGTTATCTTTGTAGTATTATTATTATTATTTATTTATATAGCGCCATTAATTCCATGGTGCTGTACATGAGAAGGGGTTACATACAAAGTTATAGATATCGTTTACAGTAAACAAATTTACAATGACAGACTGGTACAGAGGGGAGAGGACCCTGTCCTTGCGGACTTATATTCTAGTATCAAGCCATCGATTGCTGGTCTTCCTCTTCGCCTTGTTCCTTCTAATATTTGGACCATGATGTCCTTCTCCAGTGATTGCTGTCTTCTTATGATGTGTCCCTGTACAAAAAAAAAAAAATGTCCCCCCAGCGTGGACTGGCATGGAAACTATGCTGGGAGCAGTAGTGTTTGCTCCCTCAGGCAGCTTGAACCGCCCAGAACTGGAAGTTACCTCAAGAAGTGTGACAGCCCAGCCATTTCTATAGCAGCTTGTGAGGAGAATAATCACTTAAAGGGAATCTGTCACCCCATTTTAGCCATATCAGCTAAAGATATGACTGAATAGTGCGTCCCATAAGCAAGCTATCGGTATGTAGCTTATATTCAGATACCCCCGTTTTGATAGCAAAATACCTTTGTAAAGTTGGGATTCTTTTCTGTAAATCAGGGCGGTCCGGTCCGGAGGGCGGCGTTTTCTCTCCTCTCACCCCCCCGCTCCTCTGCATCTTTTGCGTATCGCCGTCTGTGAATAGCGTTCTGCTTCCCCGATTGCGCTTTTCAAATTCCCCCCCGCGCAAAGCATAAAATCATGACAGCGCATGCGCAACTATTGTCATTCACTTTCCTTGCCCCAGAAGTCGTCCAAGGCAAGCAGTCATTTCCGGGGCAAGGAAAGAGTTGCGCATGCGCTGTAATGATTTGATGCTTTGCCTACTGTTGGGTAAAGCACACTGCGCATGCGCGGGGGGGATTTGAAAAGCGCAATCGCGGGAAGCAGAACGCCGTCTGTGCTAGAGATGTCGAGGAGCGGGGGGGGAGAGGAGAGAAAATGCCGCCCTCCGGACCGGACCGCCCTGATTTACAGAAAAGAATCCCAACTTTACAAAGGTATTTTGCTATCAAAACCGGGGTATTTGAATATAAGCTACATACCGATAGCTTGCTTATGAGATGCACTATTCAGTCATATCTTTAGCTGATATTGCTAAAATGGGGTGACAGATTCCCTTTAACTTTCATATACATACATTGTCCAGTAGATGGCAGCAAAGCACATTTGCACGGTGGCTCAGTGGATAGCACTGCAGACTTGCAGCGCTGGAGTCCTGGGTTCGAATCCCACCAAGGACAACATCTGCAAGGAGTTTGTATGTTTTCCCCGTGTTTGCGTGGGTTTCCTCCGGGAACTCCGGTTTCCTCCCACACTCCAAAAAACATACTGATAGGGAATCTAGATTGTGAGCCCCATCGGGGACAGCGACGATAATGTGTGCAAACTGTAAAGCGCTGCGGAATATGTTAGCGCTATATAAAAATAAAGATTATTATTATTATTATTTGAGTCGTTGGTATACAATGCAATGTATTAAATTTTCACAGTGCCCAAACAAATTCTAGCACACTGGAACAAATCTACTGCCACACGACAGAGGTCTCATTCAGCAGCATTAGAACGAGTACCGGGATACCACACTGAGACCCACAATAATCGCACAAAAGACCATATAGAGAAATACATAGCTTATGAGGTGGGAGCGCACAGCTCCTGTCTGAATGTGCGCACAGAACAGGGTACACGTTTACTAGAAAGCCTGCAGCCCGATTCATCAAGACTGGTGATATGCTCTCCAGGTTTGATGTACTCTGTGCTGTGCTATGTCATGTTCATAGGACGCAATTGTCTAGAGTGAACAGATGTTATCAATAAGGACTAATCCCAGGTATATGGAAATACAATCTGCAGGTTCCATGTGTATATAGAGGATTATGCAAGAGAGTTGTTCAGCATTTATAATTAGTTTATAGAAGTATATAATTGACTCTTAAAGAGTTTTTGGTGGTGAAGATGTACAGTCATGGCGAAAAGATTTGAGAATGACACAAATATTATATTTTCACATGATCTGCTGCCCTCTGGTTTTTATGTGTGTTTGACAGATGTTTTTATCATAGACAGAAATACAATAATTGCAAACATATGAGTAACAAAAGCTTATATTGACAGTTAGAATGAGTTAATACAGCAAGTCAATATTTCCAGTGTTGACCCTTCTTCTTCAGGACCTCTGCCATTCTCCCTGGCATGCTCTCAATCAACTTCTGGACCAAATCCTGACTGATAGCAGTCCATTCTTGCACAATCAATGCTTTCATTTTGTCAGAATTTTTAGGTTTTTGTTTGTCCACCCGTCTCTTGATGATTGACCACAAGTTCTCAATGGGATTAAGATCTGGGGAGTTTCCAGGCCATGGACCCAAAATCTCTATGTTTTGTTCCCTGAGCCATTTAGTTATCACCTTTGCTTTATGGCAAGGTGCTCCATCATGCTGGAAAAGGCATTGTTGATCGCCAAACTGCTCTTGGAGGGTTGGGAGAAGTTGCTCTTGGAGGACATTCTGGTACCATTCTTTATTCATGGCTGTGTTTTTAGGCAAGACTGTGAGAGAGCCGATTCCCTTGGCTGAGAAGCAACCCCACACATGAATGGTTTCAGGATGCTTAACAGTTGGCATGAGACAAGACTGGTGGTAGCGCTCACCTTGTCTTCTCCGAATGAGGCGTTTTCCTGATGTCCCAAACAATCGAAAAGGGGATTCATCAGAGAAAATAACTTTACCCCAGTCCTCAGCAGTCCACTGCCTGTACCTTTTGCAAAATATCAGTCTGTCCATGATGTTTTTTCTGGAGAGAAGTGGCTTCTTTTCTGCCCTTCTTGAGACCAGGCCTTGCTCCAAGAGTCTCCGCCTCACAGTGCGTGCAGATGCACTCACACCTGCCTGCTGCCATTCCTGAGCAAGCTCTGCACTGCTGGTAGCCCGATCCCGCAGCTGAAACACTTTTAAGAGATGGTCCTGGCGCTTGCTGGTCTTTCTTGGGTGCCCTGAAGCCTTTTTGGCAACAATGGAACCTCTCTCCTTGAAGTTCTTGATGATGCTATAGATTGTTGACTGAGGTGCAATCTTTCTAGCTGCGATACTCTTCCCTGTTAGGCCATTTTTGTGCATTGCAATGATGACTGCACGTGTTTCTTTAGAGATAACCATGGTTAACAGAAGAGAAACAATGATGCCAAGCACCAGCCTCCTTTTAAAGTGTCCAGTGGTGTCATTCTTACTTAATCATGACAGATTGATCTCCAGCCATGTCCTCATCAACACCCACACCTGTGTTAATGGAGCAATCACTGAAAAGAGGTTAGCTGGTCCTTTTAAGGCAGGGCTGCAATGATGTTGAAATGTGTTTTGGGGGATAAAGTTCATTTTCTAGCCAAATATTGACTTTGCAAGTAATTGCTGTTAAGCTGATCACTCTTTATAACATACTGGAGTATATGCAAATTGCCATTAGAAAAAGTGAAGCAGTAGACTGTAAAAATTAATATTTGTGTCATTCTCAAAACTTTTGTCCATGACTGTAGAATATCTGCTGCATCTGGGTCAGGCTACATGACAGACTATGATATAGTAATTATTGCGACATATATCTATGAGACTATAGGTTGAGAAAGGAAGTCTCTTTTGCCTGGATCAGTCAGAAATAATATAAAGGAATTGACATAACTAGGTGCGGCTGTCTGTCTTTTGATGTTTGTTTGTATGTCTTTATACCAATAGGTATTTATATCACTTATTTTATTATAATTTAAGAATAAAAGTAAAATTTTACTTATTAACCTCACTTTTCTGCTGATACAAGCTGTTTGTGAGTAGAGACGACTGATCTAATCCTCCTCTAATATCTCCACTGATTTACGGTGCCTTGCAAAAGTATTCGGCCCCCTGGACTTTTTCAACCTTTTCCCACATATCATGCTTCAAACATGAAGATACCAAATGTTAATTTTTGGTGAAGAATCAACAACAAGTGGGACACAATTGTGAAGTTGAACGAAATGTATTGTTTTTTTAAAATTTTTGTGGAAATACAAAAACTGAAAAGTGGGGCGAGCAATATTATTCGGCCCCTTTAACTTAATACTCTGTTGCGCCACATTTTGCTGCGATTGCAGCTGCAAGTCACTTGGGGTATGTCTCTATCAGTTTTGTACATCGAGAGACTGAAATTATTGCCCATTCTTCCTTGGCAAACAGCTCGAGCTCAGTGAGGTTGGATGGAGATCATTTGTGAACAGCAGTTTTCAGCTCTTTCCACAGATTCTAGATTGAATTCAGGTCTGGACTTTGACTTGGCCATTCTAACACCTGGAAACGTTTATTTGTGAACCATTCCATTGTAAATTTTGCTTTATGTTTGGGATCATTGTCTTGTTGGCAAACAAATCTCCGTCCCAGCCTCAGGTCTTTTGCAGACTCCAACAGGTTTTCTTCAAGAATGTTCCTGTATTTGGCTCCATCCACCTTCCCATCAATTTTAACTATCTTCCCTGTTCCTGCTGAGGAAAAGCAGGCCCAAACCATGATGCTGCCACCACCATGTTTGACAGTGGGGATGGTGTGTTCAGGGTGATGAGCTGTGTTGCCTTTACGCCAAACATATCGTTTGGCATTGTTGCCAAAAAGTTCGATTTTGGTTTCATCTGACCAGAGCACATTCTTCCACATGTTTGGTGTGTCTCCCAGGTGGCTTGTTGCAAACTTTAAATGACACTTTTTATGGATATCTTTGAGAAATGGCTTTCTTCTGGCCACTCTTCCATAAAGGTCAGATTTGTGCAGTGTACGACTGATTGTTGTCCTATGGACAGACTGTCCCACCTCAGCTGTAGATCTCTGCAGTTCATCCAGAGTGATCATGGGTCTCTTGGCTGCATCTCTGATCAGTCTTCTCCTTGTTTGATATGAAAGTTTAGAGGGACGGCCGGGTCTTGGTAGATTTGCTGTGGTATGATACTCCTTCCATTTCAATATGATCGCTTGCACAGTGATCTTTGGGATGTTTAAAGTTTTGGAAATCATTTTGTATCCAAATCTGGCTTTAAACTTCTCCAAACAGTATCACGGACCTACCTGCCTGTTGTGTTTCTTGGTCTTCATGATGCTCTCTGCTTCAAACAGAACCTTGAGACTATCACAGAGCAGGTGCATTTATAAAGAGACTTGATTACACATAGGTGGTTTATATTTATCATCATTAGTCATTTAGGACAACATTGGATCATTCAGAGATCCACAATGAACTTCTGGAGTGAGCTTGCTGCACTGAAAGTAAAGGTACCGAATAATATTGCACGCCCCACTTTTCAGTTTTTGTATTTCCACACAGTAAAGATGTATATCTTCGTACCGTGTTAGCCAGTAGATAGAAAAATATTTAGAGTTGAGAGTCCTCAGTGGTTGATACCTTTTAATGGCTAACTGAAAAGATGGTAACAAATTGCAAGCTTTCGAGACTACTCAGGTCTCTTCATCAGGCTGAACTAATACAAAATCTGAAGAATCACATATTTATACACAAAAACACAGAAAAAATGCAATAGGTAAGACAAGTGACGTGAAGCAGAACAGTCACCATGGCAGAGGGACGAGCACAAACATTGGAACAATTCATAGATAAGGAGAGAAAGTTTTATTACCCTCTGATTGGGGTCTGGTAATGTTTTGTGATGTTTTCACAGGGTATTTGGAGTAAATTCCTTAATTGATGTAATAGGCCATAAAACCATGTGACAGGTTCATTCCAGCATTAAGAGTGTCAAAGGTCACCATCAATTTGTATTCGCAAATTCTTCTCTGCCTCAGAGATGTGAATCTGCTTCTTAGTACCAGTATTTTCATATCTGACATGCTATGATCAGGGAGCAAAAATGTTTTGCCACAGGTAGATCCATTCTTTTTCCATTTCTTTCTGTCCTCATGTCCAACCAGGCCTCGGGCCTACTACCGCTACATTGATGACATTTTAATCATCTGGACGGAGTCTGAGCAACAGCTAAAGACGTTCCACGAACAGTTCAATCAATTTCATCCCACCATCAACTTAACACTTAACTACTCCAGCACTGAAATTAACTTTTTGGACACCATCATTAAACTGAAGGACAATGAAATAGAGACATCCCTGTATCAGAAGCCAATCGACCGTCCAACATACCTTAAATGGGACAGTTTCCATCCAAAACACATAAAAAACTATTGTCTACAGCCAAGCCATCAGATACAACCGTATATGTTCCAACCCCATGGATAGAGATGAACACCTTGGTCGCCTTAGAAAGACCTTTTTAAATCAGGGCTACCATCCAAGAACAATTGAAAACCAAATTACAAGAGCCACCAGAATATCAAGGGATCACCTGCTACATTACAAAGCTAAAGAAGAAAATAACCGGGTGCCTTTAGTGGTCACCTACAATCCAAATCTGGAGGTGCTAAGGGGAGCTGCACGGAAACTACAACCTTTACTACAAAAAGATGCCCGGTTACAATCCATATTTCCAGACCCCCCACTACTGTGTTTTAGGCAGCCCCCAAATCTAAGAAGCATCATTGTCAGAAGTTCCCTGTCCTCCCCAACAGCTGCAGGAACCTTGCCTTGCAATCAGAAGAAATGCAAAACCTGTCCATTTATAATGACCACGGACAAGATAAAGATCCCCAACTCACATCAGGACTACAAGATACCAGGTACTTTCAGCTGCATCACATCTAATGTTGTGTACCTAATTATATGTACTAAATGTCCAACTGGGGGTCTGTATGTGGGGGAGACCGGGCAAAAACTGAGAACAAGGATGAATTCTCATCGCCACGCAATAAGAGAAAAAAGAATGGATCTACCTGTGGCAAAACATTTTTGCTCCCCTGATCATAGCATGTCAGATATGAAAATACTGGTACTAAGAAGCAGATTCACATCTCTGAGGCAGAGAAGAATTTGCGAATACAAATTGATGGTGACCTTTGACACTCTTAATGCTGGAATGAACCTGTCACATGGTTTTATGGCCTATTACATCAATTAAGGAATTTACTCCAAATACCCTGTGAAAACATCACAAAACATTACCAGACCCCAATCAGAGGGTAATAAAACTTTCTCTCCTTATCTATGAATTGTTCCAATGTTTGTGCTCGTCCCTCTGCCATGGTGACTGTTCTGCTTCACGTCACTTGTCTTACCTATTGCATTTTTTCTGTGTTTTTGTGTATAAATATGTGATTCTTCAGATTTTGTATTAGTTCAGCCTGATGAAGAGACCTGAGTAGTCTCGAAAGCTTGCAATTTGTTACCATCTTTTCAGTTAGCCATTAAAAGGTATCAACCACTGAGGACTCTCAACTCTAAATATTTTTGTATTTCCACAAAAATTTAAAATGACCAATAAATTTCATTCAACTTCACAATTGTGTCCCACTTGTTTATTCTTCACCAATAATTAACATTTGGTATCTTTATGTTTGAAGCCTGATATGTGGGAAAAGGATGAAAAGTTACAGGGGGCCGAATACTTTCGCAAGGCACTGTGTATACATATATATATATATATATATATATATATATATATATATATATATATATTCAATGTAATGCATGGCAGGTTTTCTGATGCATGGACTTGATACAGAGCAGTGGTTAGAAGATGCGAGAGAAGTCTTTTCAGATCAAGGGGTGATACAGACAAAATACACACCTACGTATAACAGTGTTTACGGAACTTACAAAAATGTTTAAGGATCAGGTATTGGCATGGTGGGAGGTCCAGAGTCAGGAGAGCTATGTGAAGGTGGGCACAGTACAAAGGGGTCTAAAGATAATTAATCCAGGTATTAGATTCAGGAGTCCGGGGTTCATAAACAAATGGGAGAAGGAGGCTACTAGTAGCGCCTTAAGTTTTATGAATCTATTATTAGAGGAAGAAAAAACAGTCCTTGACGAGACATAATGAGAACCTCAAACAGAATGACGCAACAAAAAAAATTCTAGGGAGAAGCAGACTTTGTTACAGAACACCTTCAAACGTTTTCAGTATCACATCAAAGATAGGAAACACAGGCAATTTGTTAGGGACACTCAGGACTTTCGGGAAAATAAGGCTGACTTCTTTCTTAACAGCACTGCAGCTTGAGACAGAAATTGACCTGTCCTCTACTGACACTAAAACATCTGATAACGAAAATAGGATCAGGAACCCAAGAGGGAGAAACAGAAATAGAGGGTCTGGGGTCGAGAACAGTTTAGAGGGAGAGAAAGATATCAGAACAATCAGGGGAATCGTTTTTTAGAGACAAATTATTCCCTAAGAAGTTGAATGGACCTAGTGAGAGCCTCACAATAGCTGATGACAAACAAATTATCAATCTGTCATCCATCGAGATAAGTGAGACTGAAAGAGGGGTCTTAAGGTACTGTCACACTAAGCGAGATCGCTAAAGAGTCACCGATTTTATGATGCAGCAGCGATCACGTTAGCGACGCAGCTGTGTGTGACATGTAGCAGCGATGTGGCCCCCGCTGTGATGTCGCTGATCGCTTATGAATCTTCTGAGCCGTTTTTTGGTCGTTGGTGTCCCGCTGGTGAGCCTGAATCGCTGAGTGTGACACCCTTTATGAACGACTTTACCAGCGTCGCAGGTGGGACTAGGTTTTCCCAACGACGGCAGAGGTCGTTATACAGATCGCTGATCTCTGATGAGTTGTGTTTGGAAGCTAACTAGCGACCACATAGCGATCGCACTAGCGATCTCGCCAGTTCATGTCGTCGTGATCGCTAGTGCGATCGCTAAGTGTGACAGTGCCTTTAGCAAGAGACTTGTCCTTCGTTCCTTCCTCTGAATTTAACTTATTTGACACCGTAAAAGACCTTAATCAATTTAACCGTAAGTTAAAGTGGCGCAAACACTTTTTGAGACAAGACAATATATTAAGTAGTGAATTAGGAAACCCTGCAGCCATGCTACCCGACGTGAAACTCCTCAATAATCTCGAGGCGTAGACCCAATTTGACGGGTATAGGGCCATTTACAGACCTTAAAAAGAATACTAAAACTCCCCCCCACAAAGTGAGATGTCAGCTATTGATATATTTGCAAATCTGGTGACAAGTGATCTGAAAACACTACAAGCATCCCAGCCATTCACCAGATTTATTAGACAAGTGATACAGGCAATAAAGAGTCTGGAACAGAATCGCCGCATCATTATTAAACCCTCTGACAAAGGGAGAAATATGGTGATCCCAGATCAGCACCAATATAAAAAAAAATGTACCTGGACATACTGCAAGACAGAGAAAGTTACGCTATGCTGAAAAACAACCCAACTAAGACATTTCTGACTGAATTAAAGATACTGTTGGATAAGGGTGAGGAAGAGAAGGTCATCGACAAAATTGAACACGATTTCCTGCTACGGCAGTTCCCTGTGACAGTTACGTTCCATAGTCATCCAAAGATTCACAGAGGGGTGACCCCATTAAAAGGGAGACCAATAGTAACAGGGATTGACAGTTTATGCCAAAATGTTGGACAATATCTAGACAAAATTTTAAGGCCATTTGTTTTTGTCTTGCCATCTTTCACGAAAGACACAACGGACTTGTTACTCAAGCTGGACAATTTCCCAGTTCATGAAGATAGCAGTCTAGCCAGTATAGGTGTTATACTCCTCAATGTTGCATGAAAAAGGGTTACAACTATAAGTCATTAAACATTTTCTGTCCACTAGAGGTCGCCAATTTGAAACGCTTAACAACTTTAAATTCACAACAATGGAATTCTCTCTAAGTAGAAATTACTTTCTGTTTGATCAGGTCTACTACCACCAGCTCAGGGCACCGCAAAGGGGAGCACATGTGCTCCTACATATGCAAATTTGTTGTTGGGCTGATGGGAAGAGACAATGGTGTTCATGGATATGAACAATGAGGAATGTATAACATGTGTTATAGGGATTATGCAAGAGAGTTGTTCACCATTATGAGTCTATAGAAGTATACAATTGACTCATAGAGTTTTTGGAGGTGAATATACAGAATTTCTGCTGCATCTGGGTCAGGCTACATGTCAGTTAGACCTTGATACATTAATTAATCTGGCATATATCTATGAGATTATAGGTTGAGAAAGGAAGGTCTCTTTTGTCTGGATCAGTCAGAAATAATATAAAGGAACTGACATAACTAGGCCCGGCTGTCTGTCTTTTGATGTTTGTTTGTATAGTAACAGAGTAACATAGTTAGCAAGGCTGAAAAAAGACATTTGTCCATCCAGGTCAGCCTATACTCTGTCAGAATAAATCCCCAGATCTACGTCCTTCTTCTACGTCCTTCTAAAGAACCTAATAACTGTAAGATACAATATTGTTACGCTCCAGGAAGACATCCCGGACTCTCTTGAACCCCTCGACTGAGTTTTCCATCACCACCTCCTCAGGCAAGGAATTCCAGCTTCTCACTGCCCTAACAGTAAAGAATCCTATTCTATGTTGGTGGAAAAACCTTCTCTCCTCCAGACGCAGAGAATGCCCCCTTGTGACCGTCACCTTCCTTGGTATAAACAGATATTTCTATTCTCCCCTTATATACTTATACATGGTTATTAAATCGCCCCTCGTCTTTTTTCTAAACTAAATAATCCTAATTTTGCTTTAGTTCCCACCCTATCCCCTTTATTAATTTTGTTGCCCTCCTTTGTACTCGCTCTAGTTCCATTATATCCTTCCTGGTACCATCTTCATACCAATAGATATTTTTATATTTGTCACACTTCCCAGCGTTTTTTTGGGGCAATTGATGGGAGTCAACGATCCACAGGCAATTCAAGTGCCTACCAAATATTAAAAATATTTTAAAAAATACCTAAAAGTTTAATCACACTTTGAATTCCTACATTCTATGGCTGTGAAATGTGTGATTCTAATTAGATTTTTAAATTTTCAAAATATTAACCCCTTTCCGATGTTGGGCATAATAGTATGCCCACGTCAGACACCATCCCTTTGATGTGGGCTCCGGCGGCGAGCCCACATCTTTCCCGGGACATGTCAGCTGTTTTGAACAGATGACATGTGCCCGTAATAGCCGTGGGTGGAATCACGATCCACCCGTAGCTATTAACCTGTTAAATGCCGCTGTCAAACTCTGACAGTGGCATTTAACGCATGCTTCCGGGCCATCGGGCCGGAAATCCGCCCATCAGTGATCCCTGTCACTTGATCGCGGGTCACCGGTGGGTTGGCATGACAACCTGAGGTCTCCTGGTGGTTGGCGCTCATAGCATGTGAGTAATTCTACTACATAGAGACGATCGATCATCTCCTGTATGTAGCACAGCCGATCGGGTTATGGCAGTTCAAAAGTTCAAATCACCCTTCTTTCGTCCCATTCAAAATAAAACAATAAAAAAACAAACACCCATGTTTGGTATTGTCACATTCAGAATCACCCAATCTATCAATAAAAAAAGGATTAACCTGATCTCTAAACGGCATAGCGAGAAAAAAGTCAATACGCCAGAATTACTTTTTGTGGTCGCCGCGACATTGCATTAAAATCCAATAACGGGCAATCAAAATATCATATCTGCACCTAAATGGTATCATTAAAAATGTCAACTCGGCACACAAAAGATAAGCCCTCACCCAACCTCATATCACGACAAATGGAGATGCTACGGGTATTGGAAAATGGAGCAATTTTTTTTTCTTTTTTAACAAAGTTTGGAATTTTTTTCACCACTTAGATAAAAAAAGAACCTAGACATGTTTGGTGTCTATGAACTCGTAATGACCTGGAGAATCATAATGAACCTAGTAAAAAATCCAAACAAAAACCAAGTGTTGGATTGCTATTTTTCTCCTATTTCACTGCACTTGGAATTTTTTTCCCGTTTTCTAGTACAAGACATGGTAAAACCAATGGTGTCCTTCAAAAGTACAACTCGTCCCGCAAAAAACAAGCCCTCACATGGCCATATTGGCGGAAAAATAAAAGAAATTATGTCTCTGAGAGGACGGGTAGCAAAAAATGAAAATGCAGAACCGAAAATATCTCCGGTTATATAGGGGTTAAACTTTAGGTCCATTAATGCTGCATCCCGGTAAGCATCTATAAAAGTTTCCTTTTTCATATGTCATGGTTTGAGAATATGGAGGAGTAATGAAAAACCATCATCATTTTTTTTATTTGCTTAAACTTTCACAAATTAGACTTTCGACTACAATTCATGCACTTTTTAGATCCTAAGTTTCATAATTTGTGAGAAAGAAAAGAATGGATTTAGAGGTTATTATCAGTAAAATGGAGCCTAGGTCCATTTGATATGGAAAGGTATGTTATAAAGTAGAAGTGATTGTGCTCGGATAAGGTGTTATCTGAGAATGCTTGGGTGTGAACCGAGTGTCTTCGGCATGCTCGAAAATATATGTTCCTGCGGCTGCACGTCTCGCAGTTGTTCGACAACCGTAACACATGCAGGGATTGCCTGTTTGTTAGGTAAGACATGCAGCCGCGGGGATTTGAACATATTTTTCGAGCACGCCGAAGACACCCGGTCACCCGGTTAGCACATGAGCGTGCTCAGATAAGACCTTTTCCGAACACGTTCGCTCATCACTAAAACGTTGTCAAAAGAAATATATTTTTAGGAACCATTTTGTTATTGGATCCAAAAGTCTATGCTGACTTTTAATCATGTATCTTTGTAGATCTCCGTCCTTTTTTATGAAACCATTTTGGACCTAAAAACTAAATTATTTATGCCCAGCTGCCGCTATGGCAAACAATGCCTTATCCCCACCCTACTATATTAAATTAACTTAGTAATGAGCAGAACATAACTTCATTATGTGATTTAGAGACAAATAACAGCTTAAAAATCACATTAGTCCTTCACCCATGAAGACACCAGTGTGCGGCTAAATACTTGGGATGGTATGTTGTGTGTTTTAATTACAACACGTAGCCTTGCAATCAACATTATTGACTGTTGCAGGCTGCAGTGGCAACTCTCTTGATACATGCATTATAGAAAACTATGGCTATATTAATAGTACTACTGCATTACAAGACAGTGATTAATCTAAGCCTAATAACCACTTAATTCTAGAACTTATTGGATAACTGAATTGTAACCTCCATTTTTTGTTCTTTAGCACATTATGAATATTTATTTTTTTACCCGTCATCACTATTCATTTGATATAGTAAAGTTAGAAGAGGGCATTGTTTCTCAAAGTGGCAGTAGGTATAAATAATGTATGTATTTTTCACCCTCCACTTTCTAGGGCTTTAGTTTTTGATGGGTTTAAAAATGTAGCCTCTAGAAGAGTCTTACAACCTTTTCTTGATGACCCTTCATAGATCAGTACTTCAAGATCATGCTCAGGTAATATTAGGTGGGTGTGAAGAACGATTACTTGTCAGTGTTTACCACTTTAGAGCTTACTTTTCATTTTGAAGGACAACTCTTATGTTTCCATATCATGCACACTTTTTTCCTGTGATTTGTAGCCCAATATTAGATCCGGCCTCCGTGCCCCATAATCATGTGCTACATTAAGGCTGTGGTTCCACGGTCCGGAACCACAGCGCTTTGGACGGAGCGGAAATTCCGCTCTGTCTAAGCCCCGCCCCCTTTCTGACGCGCGCTCTTTCCGGAGGTGTTCAGGACACCTCAGGAAAGAACGCAGGGCTACATAGCCCTGTGTGAAATTCTGTCGCCGCAACACGCTAGGACATGCTGCGGTCTGAAAAGACGCGCCGCATGTCCGTTTACGCAGGTCTCCCGCCTGCGTGTTGTTACGCATAGTGGAGACGGGATTTCTTGAAATCCCCTCCACTATGCTGTAACATCTGGACGCTGCGTGTTTGGCACTGCGCCAGCGCACAGCGCCAAACACGCAGCGTTTCCTGACCGTGGAAACTCACCCTAAATGTAACTGGATATCAATTAGTTGTGAACATATTCTACCCCATCTACCTTTAAAGGGAACTTGTCGTCAGGTTTTCGCCTCCTAATCTGAAAGCAGCATCATGTAGAAACAGAAACCTTGATTTCAGCAATGTGTCACTTACTTGAGTATTTGCAGTAGTATTGATAAAACACAGTTTTATCTACAGGAGATAATCACTAAAGGACTAGTAAAGCTGCTGCCATGTAGTCCTCCATATGCATGATCTCTGTATAACCCCGCCCCCACCACTGATTGGTAGCTTTTTGCCTGTGTACAGTGTATACAAAAAGCTACCAATCAGTGGTGTGGGTGGAGTTATACAGAGCTCTCCATTCAGAGAACTGGTAGATCTGCAGCAGATAAGACTGTGATTTTATCAATACTGCAGCAAACGACCCAGTAAGGCCGGGATCACACATGCGAGAAACTCGCACGATTCTCGTGCGAGTCTCTCGCTTGAACACCCGGCACTGCTGCTGGCACTTGGACCGCATGTAGTGCCGCATGTAGTGCCGGCGGCAGCGCCGGGTGTTCATGCAAGAGACTCGCACGAGAATCGTGCGAGTTTCTCGCATGTGTGATCCCGGCTTAAGTGATACATCGCTGCCAATATATCATGCTGCTCTCCGATAAGGTAGCAAACACCTGGTGACAGATTCCCTTTAATGATCAGGTCTATATTTCACGTTGGATGTATAGTATACTGTGTAAGATTGGTAATTATGACCCAGAGACGAGCTATGTAGGACAGTAGTAATGCTTAACACCCTTAATGTAGGGCAATAAAAGTAAAATGGTCACTCCATATTGGTCAGATGCAGAATCATACCTCAAGATAATAATAATACGAATATCTGGCATCAACCATATATGCTTTTATTCATAGTTTAACACAATAGAATGTTTTTAGGTTTCAAGTTACAGTCTGAGAGAATGAATGGAAAAATCTTTAGCTAGCTAATTGGTTCTAGTCATCTGAAAAATTGGTGAATGTATAATATCTCATTTGCAGGCAAGAAAACAATTTCTAAAAATTCTCTTTTGATTGATGTTATTTGAACGGTTAGTTTATTCTCCATGTTCCTTATCTTCTAGCCTGAGCTGATATCTGTGACACCTACACCGCTTTCTTACAATGCATTATGTGCATGCCATATGCTCATGTTCAGGGGTGGTGTACTGTAATCATGGCATCATGTACTTTTATGTATCGTTCGTTTCCAAGTGTAGTGTGATAATACCTGTGACATTAGCATTGGGAGAAGCCTGCGCATTGGGAATCTGTCATAATATATTATTTATTTGTTTTTTGTCTTGGAAATGTCCACTATTTTTTTGGGCACTATTGAGAATTTCATTATAAGTAAAAATAATATAAGGAATAGTGGTGATTGTCTCCCCATAACCTGAGTTTAACATTCTGGGAAAAGGGGTGTAGGGTCAACGAGTGGCGACTGGCCATGGTAGATAACCCAGATAAAATAATTTTAAAAGACATGGTTTGTGGACATTCATAAGAGTGATCCGTTGCATGTAAAAGCAAACAGAACAACTATATATACACACAGTAGGATCTTCAGTACAAAAACTCAACTGATCGACAATGTACCTTCTTAAGGATTGCCAGCTTTAGCTTAATGTACACAAGGTAGACAGCAGTGGTGGTCGATCTCCTAGACAACAAGCAAACTCCTTCATGATGAGCGAGGATACCATCTTTTTCACTTGTTGGTACTTTTCTGTGGGAAAGAACTTGTCTCCAACTAGCCAAGAATATCCAGTGAATAGCAGTGTTACATAGGACATATAATAAATACTTTCTCTGCTCAGAGAGGTATCACTGTGTTATATGTGGTGTTCATTTTTTGGAAACAGCACCACACTGGGGACATCAGACAGCACAGTGACATCTCTGCATCAAGCCATACAGTGCCCACTGCTATACCAGATGGAAGAGGAGATGGGAGCAGTGGATGGTGAGCCTGGATTAGGTGAGTATAAGCTTTTTTAATTTATTATTTGGCCACAGTATTGGCGACAGTGGGGACATAATATTATATGGGGGTCTGGTTGGGATATTATACCTGCACTGTGTTGACATATTAAATGAGGGGCTTTGTGGGACATTATACTGTGTAGGGGGCTAAGGTGACCATATTGTACAGAGGGCTGCGGTACACATCATACAGTTTATTGGGTGGCTGTGGTGGATATCATACTGTGTGGGATACTCTGGGGCCATAATACTGTATTGAAGGCTGGTGAGTCATAATACAGTATAGAGTCCTGGTGCTGACCTATAGAGTGCTGGTGGTGACCATCATACCATGGAGGGGGACAGTGTGAGGAGGAGGTACAGTTGGGAGAGGATAATACGGTGGGCAGTATGAGCACATATTATGATGAGGGGGAACGGAAACGGAATGGATATGGAGAGTGGCAGCTTGAAATTAGAGCACAGTACAGAGACGTTAGCATGGCAGGTGGGACAGTGTGGAGCTATGGAGAGTATTAGGGAAAATAGTGGAGAGGTGACAGCCATGGGATAGGTCATGGTTCATAAGGATGGACTGTGTGGCGGTTATAGCTGATAATGGAAGACAGTGGGGTGGTATCTTTCGTTGAGGCAGACAGTGTGGAGGCCATATACCTTAGGAGGCTTAGTTAGGGCTTAATATGGACAGGTAATTTTACTCAAGAGCATTTTAATAACACTCTTATTTTTAAGGGCACGATGTGCGATGTGCTGCAAAAGACCAGAGAAGAAAGAAGTCTCCAGAGAAGAGATGTGGATGGGAAAAGTCATAATGGAGTTTGGACCGGATGAAGAAGAAATGAAAGAGAATGATACAATCTGAGAAGAGGTCACCTATAAGGTATCTGAATGTAAATGGTTATTTATGATATTGAATACATCTCATCAGTGCCGTGGATAGATGAACACTTGACACTCAGAAGGATGAAGTAAAGAAAACAATGTCTATTGTAACTCCAGAAAATTATTGACGTTTCGGTCACACAGTCTGAAACGACAGTTGCAATTCATGGCTCATTTACTTCACCCATAGCAATCCGCATCTTTCTGATGAATGTCCACATACAGGATCAAAAATGTAAATAATTTTCCGAAGTTACATTTTGGATTTATTTGTTGTTTTATTTCACTTCATCCTACTGAGTGCCAAGTTTTCATCTATCTACTATTGCGGATTGGAACCCTACTCAGGCATCAACCTATCCACACCAGAGTGCCGTATTTCATTAGTACTGTGGTTCCTATATAGTCCACAGTCTGATGATAGCTGTTAGGTAGAGATGAGCGAACGTGCTTGGTGATTATCGGATATCACTTGAGTATTTGTGTGTTCGGAAGTGTTCGACATTCGGCGAGCATTAGCCAGTCCTTGAATTTGAAACTCGAATCCCCACCCCACATGTTTGGTGCCTGTTACACAGACAATAAGCATGCAGGGATTGCCTGCAAATCACTGTAATGTTGTGGCCATCTTGGTAGTGGAATTACTGTGATTGGCTGGCCGTATGACATCATAAGAGGTTATAAAAGAACAGGCGCTGCCCAGCTCGGCATACTGACACCATTGCACAACTCAGGGACAGTTCTTATTGAAGGGAAAGATTGCTTGTACAGGGCTGTGTGTGCACAGTTGAATGAATCAAAGCCCTTTAGTATTGATACTGGTGCCAATTCTGAACCATCATATTAATAGCCCTTTTACGGGCTAAATCTGTTCTTTGCTATTTCTATCATACACATTCTGCATTTAGCCTGGGGAGGGACAGTTCAGAAGGAGGAAGAGTGGCAGAATACAGTCTTTGGTTGTTCAAAAATTGACTATTGTCATATATACTGTAGAACTTGGTTTGTGTGCAAGTTTGTTGGTTTGAAATGAAAAACAAAAAGTGGCCTACTACATGTGAATAAATTTGGTCCCTTGGTGCTCGGTTCCCAGCCGCCACTATTTCTCTCGGTGTCACATCCTGCCTTGTACCAGCATGTGTCCAGGAACTTCACCCACGTCCTTACCAACATGGTTACTGGGATTGTCCACTTAATGGGTGACATGTGGAAAAGCACTCGTGGCCAGGGATGCTACATTTTACTAACGGCACACTGGGTAAACACTGTGGAAGCCGGGGTCGAATTCAACCCTGGCATGGAACGTGCTACGAATGTCAAGGATTGATGGGTCTACTTCTATCAGGGTTTCCTTCACTTCATGTGGAGTAAAAGTGTGACACCATCGTTCTCTGTAGCGATCTGGGAGTCAGAGAATCTTCCATGAGTCTTCCCCATGCTGTTCTCCTTACATTCAGCAGTATTTCCATCCATTTCAACATTTTCACTGCCCCCTCAGACCTTCTTGTAGGGTCCAATAGAAAAATCCTATTGTCATGCAGTACAATTGCACATGAGGCTGACTTGATATTACAATTGATTGCCGTACTAAGCTTGGTTCTTGTATTCAAGTACTTTTGCTGTGTTCTGGTGATGTAGTCATGTAATTATGGTGGTTCTGGTGACTTATTTATTTACTGATGATGGTTCTGGTGCTCTATTTATGTACTATTGACAATTTTAGTGGAAGTGGTCATCAGAGCTTTTTACCTGACTCATCAGAATGGGGGGGGGGGTGCATTAAGGGTCATGTTACCTTAGTCTCTGACCCATTCCTTTACTTGGGTACTGAGGTTTCATCGAAGTGGGGGGCACCATCTGCTTCATCTGCCTAGTGCACCAAACTACCTTGTCCCAGCCCTATGTGCCATAGTTTGATATTACCACCCAGTACCAAAAGTGAAGCCATCAACTGAGATAGGAGATGGCAGTTGCTACGGATACAATTCTATGTAGGTAAGAGGAGGGAGGAGCTATAGGAAAAGCTCCTCCCTCCCACTCTCGCTCCTCCTATCTAGATAGCATCTTATCAGTAGCAGCTGCCATCTCCTATCTGAATCAGTAATGTAACAATCTGTCTTCACTGAATACAGATTTTACATCAGAACTGAGAATTTTGTTAATGACCCATCAATTGTGGCAGATCCCTCTGAAAAGATGTTACAAAGTTGCTTATTTTCATGTGTACTATTGATTTATGAAATAAAAATGAAAACAACGGCTACGCTTCAAGCATGTCAACTACACTGCGAAATGCCACCTGCACCATTTTTGTAAATTTTCCTCAGTACTTTAAAATTGTGCATCTTATTATTAAATTTACTCCAATAATTTTAGAAATACCTTTTAATACACGTAGAGCCAACATGTATACATGGCACTATTTCCTATAGTATAGAAGCCCCCATGACACTGCTGTCCCAGCATTGACATTTCCTTTTTACATGGATTGAAACAGACAATTTAATTTACCACTGGATAAGATAATTCTAACTCATTAATACATGACCAGAGAAAATTATCTATTTCAGTGTTTCTCAGTTGCAATCGACAAGGAACCCCAACAGGTCATGATTTCGTTAATACCGCACGAGTGATCTAATTAGTATTGCTTTATTAGAATCAGCCACAGGCTTCTTCCTGTGGGAAATCCTCAGTGCTTGTTCTAGTGAAGTTCCTAGACCTATTTCATCAGAATTTCACTAACAAAACCCAAGCCAAAGCCGAGTAAGACTATCGTTAGTGGAACACATGACTGCACCCTTAGACGAGAACACACCTCTAGTATTTAATATAATTTTTCAATTTTTTTTGCTAAATGTCATACTCCGAATGTTGAACAAAAATAATGATTTCTAGCGAAATTCCACTAGTTTTTCGTCAGTTTGGCTTATACTTGAATAAAAGAAAAAAATCAGACAAAAATTTTTCACACCTGTTATCCAGAATTTACATGACTATCCATATAGAAACATGAAATGTTATGTTTTAGAGGTGTCCAAGAGTTACTGTCTAGCATTAAGTAGGTACATCTAAATTTTGGCTATGTGACCATGGTTTCTTTGTTTTTGATACAGACATATCCAAATTACTTGCGTACAACCTAAAAGGTCACACTAAGGTAAAGGGCACTCACATTGTTTTTCCTTCTGCTTGCATAATACTCTCCATTCCATTCTGCATTTTAGACATTAATTGGCACTCAATGACTGCAAGGCTCGCTTGCTGTCTTTTTTATTGAGCTGGCTAATAGCTGGCTGCAGAGGAACAAGGACTTGCTTAGCAGAATACTTCTCCAAGCTCGCTCTTTCTTTGCCCCCCTCCCGACGTTTTCATTTTTCCTTTCTCCGACCACCACCACTTCAGTTCCTCTATACAGCTGAAAAACAGGAAGCGAGATAGGACTGAGCATCAATTTATCCAAACAGCAAAGTGCTCTTAGGCTCTTTTCAGACCATGCAAGTGATTGTTTTGTAAAAGCTGGGTTGCTTTTTTCTTTTTTGCTCGTTCTTACGTTGTCCTTTGTTTCTTTCGTCCTGATCATCTGCTGCTCTTGGGGATGAGACTCACAGGGGGATGGATGTTAAATAGAAGGTCCATGCGTCTGTCTTGGTGTCACCATGATGCCTTTTTGTCGAGATTTAATACCAGACGTGACATTGTTGCAGACTGCTCTTTCTGAACTGCAGGTAGTTTTATTACTAGTTCCAAAACAATAAGTATCAAGCACAATTCAACAGAAGTTAAGAAAAATAATTATTATTTATAACCAAATAATGGCGTAAACGGATTCTTTATTACTATGTTCTGTGATAACCAAGTGTTCTAAAGTGTAAAATATGACCATTGTGCTTGCCTAATTCCCTTTTCTATAGCATATGAATGGCATGAGAAATATGTAAAGTTGTGTTAGTACATTAATTACATTACTGTGAAATATCCTCTTAATTAAAGAAATCTCGTCGAATTAACCAAGTGACTTTTTTTAATCTTTAAATAAAAAATAGGTTTAATGGAATCCATCATAAGGATAGCATTTTTTTTTTAATTACGACATATTACAATGGGCCACAAAAGTGCTGATCGGGGCCTGGGATGAAATACTCCACGCTCAGTAATAAAGGTATGTCCATGCATGTGACATGCCCCCCAAATCTTTTAATTTTTTCATTCATTAGGGTCGAGGTTTTGGAAATGTAAGAGGTGAGAGCACAAATTCCAGTGGATGAATGGATATAATTGCAAGTAAAATAACTTAATTAAAATCGCATGTGTCGGTGATAGGTTCCAGGGGTGACAACTTGACTTTATATTTTTTCGGAACAGCTTATCAAAAAATCACAGACAGACAATAATATTTTATGGGTGCTTTGTGAAAAAAGTACCCTGTTTTTATAAACTGTCCTGGAATTTCTGGATGGTTGGCAACCCTGAGTATGATACAGCAATGGAAAAACATGGCCATAATGGCGCCGTTACTGTATACTGAATAAATTGTTACCTTTGACGATTGAGATATGATTTGGCTTTTATCCTAAAGGTACTGCCACACTACACAATCCCGCTAGCGATCTCGTTAGCGTCGCATACTAATGAGATCGCTAGCGGGATTGTTTCTATATCGCTAGTAGCTACCTATTTTAGCGATGTCGTTAGGACGCTATCGCGGTTAGCGATCTCCTTAACGACTTTAGCGGTACAAAAGTACCGCTAAATCGCTAAAAAAGGTGCCACACTCAGCGATTAGATACTTACCAGCGGGGCGCCAGCGACGAAAATAGGGTCCGGAACGATTCCAGCGACGAGCGAGATCACAGCAGGAAGCTCGTCGCTGGCAGCTGCCGCACACAACAACATCGCTAACGGGATCGCTAAATAGTGACGTTTTTTAGCGATCCCGTTAGCGATATTGTTTAGTGTGGCATACCCTTAAGTCACATTACAAGACTCATTAAATGGTTAATTGTGACTTGTAGGATCGCTACTTTCAATAGGTGGAGCTATAGAGTTCAAGTCCTCTTTTTCTCTTAAGAGGCAATTTGCATACCTTTGACAAAGAAATTCGCTCTTTGGTTTTTGTTTAATAAGCATTTGAAATTTTCTTTTAATGAGATTTCTGTACACAAGGGAGTTACTGTTGGTAGAGTTTGCTACTTCTCTTCCAGTCCCTCCAGCGGCCTCCGAGTTTCAATGACAGCTCAATGATCTGAAAATCATAGGCGGCACTATGACATCTTCATTGAGCTGAAATTCTTGATCTGCACATGCGCCACCTCCGGCAATATTTTATTGAAGTCCAGCCGTAAAATCAAACTGCGCACATGCCACTGACGCCAATGACGGTGGCGATGCAAAATTCAAACAGAAGTCAAGTTTACTGGAAAATCACTGACCTGTCAGTGAAACATCGGATGTAGGCTGAGGGGCCGGAGCAGGAGTTGAAGACCCTACCCATATGGACATGTCTTTACATTGCTAAATCGTACTGAGAGGTGCTCTTTATAGTAAGTTTTGACCAAATTTTACTTAGCAATACAGATGTGATTGTCTTACTGGAACCCCATACTCTTAACAAAACATTGGTGGGTGTATTAAAAATAAAATGAATACTCAGTCATAGCCTCTATGCATGTGACTTCTCTTCCCTGCCGCCATTTCAGAGATTGTGTAGGTACATTATCCTACAACCACCCACCATATGCCACCTTTCACAAGAAGTTGCTGGCAGACATCCGTCACCGTGAGCCCTCTCGGATTATGCAGGTGACTCCTAGATGCCAGCACAAGTCTAAAGGATAGTCATCTCCGGTTACATACCCAAAAACATTGTTCAGTTAGACAATTCTTGTAAGGAAATACATTAACTGCAATCTGCTAATATTCTATTCTATTATTATCGATAAAATAATTCTGTAGAGGCAACAAAGTCATACAAGATAGCTATTTAAAGAAATTATTTTTACCGCTGATTTAAATTTCAGCCGAATGTTACAGTTGTCTATCATTTCAGTCTTATTTACAAAGGTCAGGTTTATATCCATCCTTGTTCTTCCATTATAAGGACAGAAAACTGAAAATAATGGCAGTGCTGGATCCATTACATGACAGACACCAATGGCGCCCTATGTACCATTGGGTAGAATCAGATCTATCTGGTATCTGTCAGGGTGTCCATCATATTGTTGGAAATGATAGCCCAACAAGCTTTACTCTTTTTTTCTGGAGGAGCAAAGAAAATGTGAATCTAGCCTTACAGTGCAGCACCATAAACTGTAATTAATGGTCTGTGTTGACAGTTTGTTAAAGTGAAAATATGTTAGGGGTTTGATTTCAGTTTTATTAATTAGTTGTACGTCTGTAGAACATAATGTTTTTACTTTTTTCTTAAATGTTGTATTTTTTAATTAACACCTTCTTTGGGCTCGAGAAGTATTAGAGACATTTTTGTTCTCTATTTTCTGTAACGTAAATACAGCAGTATAAGTGTACTCTACGGCAACTGAAATTAGCCGGAACGTACCTGCAATGCCGGCCAGTGTCAAAAGTCAACTATTTTAAGATTTTTCATGTGGAGAGTTATAAATAATAATTACAAGAATTTTCAAATAAAAAACTAAATTTAAGGAAGTCTGGCACCTCGGAAAACACTATTTGCTTGCAGATATACGGTTAATTTATGGTTGAGGAAAAGGGGGTTGGTTTATACTTAAACTTTTTTATTTTTACTTAGTCCTTTCAGGGACCTAAATCTACAATCACTTGATTGCCCATGCAATATACTGCTATATAATAGTCTTGCAGCGTATTGTGAAATAGACGATCAACTTGTGAAGCTCAGCCACAGGCTGGTCTTCATAGGAGATCATACATGCAGACATGGGGGCATTCAGATGGACCCCACTGCTATGGCAACTGTTCAGTACGTCACAATAGTGTGATGTGGGGTGCTAGTGTCGGTAAGAAGTGATAACTGCCATCTTGAAGACTTTTAGATACTTAAAAGATCGAATTAATGCAATCAGCGCTAGCCCTATTTACATTAGTTACTGTTGGGTGATGTCAAGGTACCAAAGCTGGTACCCGCGCTGCATGGAGTGGGCTCAGTGTATAAGCCCATTCAATACAGTAATAGGTCAGTTCCTCCATACATGTACGGCAGTTGCTGCTAAGGGATTAATTATTGTCAGCAGCAGTGTCCAAGTAGACGTTCAGAATAATATACAGAATGTATTATTTAACACTCTGCCGTGTAGTTTATTACCCTCAATTCATGACCTAAGAAATCCTCCAACTGATACTTTTTCATAAGAGCTTTTTCATAAGAGCTTTTTCTGTTTTTACTTTGAGAAGACAAACAAGTCATTGACTTGATAACTGTGTTTTCAGTGTTTATTGCGCAGGAAGTACAATGTGTGTTGGGGATTGTATATACTAAGCATAATAATATATTTTTTTGCTTCCTTCTGACTTCTATTTAAGAATTGAGCAACATCATGTACTTTCCTCCTTTTATTGTTCCTGCAAACAATGATGATTTATCCATATTTTACTGGTTCAAGCCATGTTACTGAGATTTTTATATGAGATCCATGGGATGAGGTTAACTTCTTCACATGTGCTGAATCATCTATCTTTTGTTATTGGGGCTCTTAACTGTCAAGGCACCGAGCAGGAGCACCTGTTTCACCTATTTAGCATTGAAATGGCAATTGGCAACTTTTTACCAAAAAGATGTAAGGCTGTAAACGAGGAATTGTTCCATTTATCATTTGCACAAAATCTGATAACCTTCTGTATCAAAACATGTATCCGACACTCAGCACCTACAGTCCCCATGACAGTCATGTAAAGTTTGCTTCTAATTTCATTTAATACAATCTAAAACCGATCCGGACTTCTTCTGAGGCTTGCAGCAAGCTCCACCAAATATGAGAAACAAAATCATGTTGCTAAATTTACCAAATTTGAGCTTCCAGGTACTATGTCTCCCAGATTCTGGCCTATTGAGCTTTGGCTTTACAAAACTTTAGATCCTCACTTTCATATTTTTGTGTAAATGCAAAGATACAATATATGTGTATCTATATAATACATATGGTACATTATATGGGTATGGGTTTGGGGGATAAGTTAAAAACTGAATCTGATATATTAGCATAATTTCCTGCTCTTCATAACTATGTCAGTGACTGGATTACTTGGATCAATTTTCATTATTCTTAGAAGAGAATTAGGCAAAATAATAATTTATTAATTCAGGTTTCAAAATATCTGCTATAGAAATTGTGGGGGAAAACATTTGTAATAATTTCTTAATGCTACACGCTTTGGTGCTTTGTTAACAATTTTGACCCCGATATTGTCATAATTCATGTATGTAATCAGCATAAAAATACCTAAACATATACTTTTATGGCAAATAACTGTTTCAGACTTATAATTGGGTGGAAATAAAAATATAATTAATAAATATATCATATAAACAGTTTAACCCCTATATGACCAGTGCATTTCCATTTTTTGGCTTTCATGTTTTTTTACCCTGCTTCCAAAGGAACAGGTTGGGTTAAAAGCTTGCATTGTGGGGTGCACTCATATAGTGCTGAAAAGACCACCTGATCTAACAGTATGTGTCACGCTGTCTAATGATATGTATACAATGTCAGTAAACTATTAATACAGGAACAACACTCTATACAACAACTAGTATAGCAACATCAGCATGTAAGTATAGAATAGATTTACCTGACACGATATCTGCTGAACCCAGGGTTAATCTTGAGGACTAGATGAGCTGAAACAGGAAAGAGGTGGACCGGGATCTAACCTGACCCTAAACTGGGGTCCTAACTAATCCCTCACCTTGGAGGTACTGATAATGGTTCAGAGGTCCAAGTCACCAACCTAACCCTGTCTCCTATCAGACCCTGAACCCTGTAATCAGTCCTAAGAAGGATCCTGACTACCACCAAAGGGATATGGGCTGATCTTAGCTAAATACACAGATTAGACATATAAGACAGACAGGATAACACTCGCTTGCATACACACTTAAACACCAAAGGAACATAAATGGTCTGGGAAATAAACTCTAACCAAGTTGAGCTTAGAACAACTAAGGAGCTCACAACTAAAGTCTATACAGATTCATTCCTATCTGTGGTCTGCATGAAGGTTTCACTGGCAACTCCCCAAGCAGACAACCAGGAATTTAAAGGAAACCAATCAACAAATAATCAATTGCAGCCGGGAGAAACTGCACCCAGTCCCAGCACCGAGCACAGACAGAATTAACTCCCTAGCTGCCAAACACAAAGAAACAGCAGCTCAGCTGTGAGAAGTCAAAATGTGCAACCGCGACGATCTTCGTGGCAATGCACACATGACAGTACCCCCCCTTCTACGAGGCGCCTCCGGACCCTCAGGGCCAGGCCTGCCCGGGTGAGTTCTGTGGAAGGTCCGAACCAAACGATCTGCGTTAACATCAGACGCAGGGACCCACGTCCTCTCCTCCGGACCATACCCCTTCCAATGCACCAAGTACTGAAGGGACCGGCGATTCAGACGTGAGTCAATGATCTTTGATACTTGAAATTCCAAGTTACCATTGACCAACACAGGAGGAGGAGGTAGAGGTGACGGTATGACTGGTGCCACATACCTTTTAAGTAATGACTTGTGGAACACATTATGAATTTTAAACGTAGAGGGAGGTCCAGACGAAATGCCACAGGATTAATTATGGAACTGATCCTGTACGGCCCGATGAATCTGGGACCCAGTTTCCAGGAGGGCACTTTAAGTTTTAGATTCCTGGTAGACAACCATACCAGATCGTTCACATTCAGATCTGGACCAGAAACTCTCCTCCTATCAGCCATACGTTTGTAACGGTTCCCCATCGCACTCAGATTATTCAATACACCTCTCCACACAGAAGCAAGTGACGACGAGAAACGCTCCTCCTCAGGAACCCCAGAAGGGCCCCCCCCATTGAAAGTACAAAACTGAGGATGAAAACCATATGCCCCAAAAACGGGGACTTACCAGTGGACTCGCTCCGCCTGTTGTTAAGAGCGAACTCTGCCAGAGGCAAGAAAGAAGACCAGTCCTCTTGGTTCTCTGAGACAAAACACCGGAGATATGTCTCTAAGCTCTGATTCAGACGCTCTGTCTGACCATTGGTCTGCGGATGAAAAGCCGAGGAAAATGACAATTGCATCCCCCGACGTAAACAAAATGCCCTCCAAAATTTGGACACAAACTGAGACCCCCTATCTGACACCACATCAGAAGGCAACCCATGAAGTCTAACGATCTCCCTAATGAACACCTGCGCCAGAGTTTTAGCATTAGGGAGTGCAGGAAGAGCAACGAAATGTGCCATCTTACTGAACCTGTCAACAACCACCAGTATGACAGTATTCCCTGACGACGGAGGAAGGTCCGTAATGAAGTCCATAGATAAATGAGTCCATGGACGCTCCGGAAGTCTCAAGGGCAAAAGGGTCCCAGACGGACGGGTATGAGGGGTTTTAGAGCGAGCACACACCCCACATGACGCGACAAAAGTTATAACATCTTTATTAGCATTAGGCCACCAAAACCGGCGAGAAAGGAGATCTAAAGTAGCCTTACTCCCTGGATGTCCTGCTAGAGCAGAATTATGATGTGCCTCAATAACCTTTTGTCTCAACAGATTTGGGACAAACAGTCTCCCTGGAGGTCCTGCAGGGGCGTCCCCCTGAGCCTCAAACACCTCCTCCTCAAGCTCAGAAAATACAGCCGACACTACCACCCCCTCCTGAAGGATAGGACTCGGGTCATCCGTTTTCCCGGCCCCTGGGAAACTGCGAGACAAGGCATCAGCCTTTACATTCTTAGACCCCGGGCGATAAGTGACGACAAAATTAAACCTGGTAAAAAACAACGACCATCGAGCTTGTCTGGAATTCAGACGCTTAGCGGATTCCAAATACAACAGGTTCTTGTGATCAGTAATAACGGTAACCGGGTGGACTGCCCCCTCCAAAAAGTGACGCCATTCTTCAAAAGCTAACTTAATGGCCAAAAGTTCCCTATTGCCGATATCATAATTCCTTTCGGCGGACGACAATTTCTTAGAAAAGAAAGCGCACGGATGCCATTTACCAGGGGACGGACCCTGGGACAATATAGCACCCACCCCTACGTCAGACGCATCCACCTCCACAATGAACGGCTGAGATGCATCTGGTTGGATGAGAACGGGTGCCGAAGCAAAACATTTCTTCAAAGAGGAAAAGGCTTGGCAAGCTTTGTCCGACCATTTAGAAAAATCCGTCCCTTTTCTTGTCATGTCAGTGAGAGGTTTGACGACAGATGAGAAATTACAAATAAATTTCCGGTAGTAGTTAGCAAACCCCAAAAAACGCTGCAGAGCCTTAAGATCCCCTGGCTGATCCCATTCAAGCACTGCTCTCACCTTTTCAGGGTCCATACGGAACCCGGAGGCTGACACCAAAAAACCCAAAAACTGAAGTTCCTGTACGGCAAAAACACACTTCTCCAGTTTGGCGTATAGTTTATTGTCTCGCAAGATCTGCAACACCTGTCTCACATGCTCCTGATGAGACACAAGATCTGGCGAGTAAATTAAAATGTCGTCCAAATATACAACCACAAACAGCCCCACAAGGTGACGAAAAATGTCATTAACAAAATGTTGGAATACTGCTGGTGCAGTAGTCAGACCAAAAGGCATGACTAGGTTCTCATAATGTCCCTCCGGCGTGTTAAACGCCGTTTTCCACTCATCCCCCTCTTTTATCCTAATCAGATTATACGCCCCCCTGAGATCCAATTTAGAAAACCATTTGGCGCCAACAATTTGATTGAAGAGATCAGGAATAAGAGGGAGTGGATACGGATCTCGAACAGTAATCCGATTAAGTTCGCGGAAATCCAAGCAAGGGCGTAGGCCTCCATCTTTCTTCTTCACAAAGAAGAACCCCGCGGCTACTGGGGAAGATGAAGGTCTAATATGCCCTTTGGCCAGACTTTCAGAAATATAATCTTTCATAGCCTGCCTCTCAGGACCAGAAAGATTATACAACCTAGCTTTAGGCAACTTAGCATCAGGAAGGAGATTAATAGAGCAGTCATACACGCGATGAGGAGGCAACTCCTGACACCCCTCCTCAGAGAAAACATCCCCAAAATCCTCCAAAAAAGGAGGCAATGTACTAGGCACGACCGCACTGATGACTGTGTTCATGCAGTTGCTTTTGCAAAACTCACCCCATTGGCTTATTTCTCTGGACTGCCAATTAATCACAGGGTTATGTTTAACCAACCAAGGAAGTCCCAACACAATGGGAGTAGGTAGACCCTCCAACACATAACAAGATAATTGTTCCCTATGTATTGCCCCTACCCGAAGGTCAATGTTATGAACCTCATGAACAAAGCTACCTTGGCCGAGAGGCCTGGCGTCAATGGAGAATATAGGGATCGGTTTGACCAATACACTCAGATGCATACCTTGAGCCTGAGCAAACTGAGGGTCAACCAGATTAGCCCCGGAACCACTATCAAGAAGAACAGACAATCTCTCCACTCTCGTACCAACTACCACCTCCACTGGTACAAGGAACTGAGAAGAACTGACGGATGAAATACATACTCCCAGGTTGTCGTCCACCACACAACCTGGGATTAACAGTTTTCCGGCGACTTTTGGCTCAACAAGGCACGGGATGGACATTCTCCAACAAAATGTCCCTCTTTCCCGCAGAAAAAACATCTTCTAGTCCTGCGGCGTACCGCCAATCCCCTCCTACGAAATTATGTCCCTCCCAACTGCATAGGCTCATCCGAACAGACAAGGGGAACCTCAACATAAGGGAATTTAGTGGTAGGTGGAGAAACAACAGGGAGTGGGGTTACCTCACCCCTCTCCCGAAGCCGTCTATCAGTACGGATAGCTAAGGCCATAGCAGCCTCCAGAGAAGGAGGAGACTCATACTGAGCCAAAACGTCTTTTAATTTATCAGAAAGCCCATGACAAAACTGGCTCCTAAGAGCTGGGTCATTCCACTGAGTATCTGTGGCCCATCTATGAAACTCAGAAGCAAATTCCTCTGCCGGACGATCTCCCTGCTGTATCTTACGTAATTTTGTCTCAGCAAGAGAGACCCGATCTGGGTCATCATATACCAATCCCAGGGCAGTAAAAAATTGATCTACAGACAGTAGAGCCGGGGATCCCGGAGGAAGGGAAAATGCCCAGGATTGAGGGTCCCCTTGCAGAAGTGAGATAACAATTCCCACTCTCTGCTCCTCACTCCCTGATGATCGAGGCCGAAGCCGAAAATACAATTTACATGCCTCCCGGAAGGTGAAAAATTTGTCTCGCCCACCAGTGAACCTGTCCGGGAGAGCAACCTTAGGTTCAACTCTGGTTTGCTCCAGGGAGACAAAACTTTGGACTTAATGTCCGTCAGCTCCATGGATAATCCCTGCAACTGCAGAGCCAGCTGGGCTACTGGATCCATGGTAACTGGAGATAATTTTTATGGCCAGTGAAAATGTCACGCTGTCTAATGATATGTATACAATGTCAGTAAACTATTAATACAGGAACAACACTCTATACAACAACTAGTATAGCAACATCAGCATGTAAGTATAGAATAGATTTACCTGACATGATATCTGCTGAACCCAGGGTTAATCTTGAGGACTTGATGAGCTGAAACAGGAAAGAGGTGGACCGGGATCTAACCTGACCCTAAACTGGGGTCCTAACTAATCCCTCACCTTGGAGGTACTGATAATGGTTCAGAGGTCCAAGTCACCAACCTAACCCTGTCTCCTATCAGACCCTGAACCCTGTAATCAGTCCTAAGAAGGATCCTGACTACCACCAAAGGGATATGGGCTGATCTTAGCTAAATACACAGATTAGACATATAAGACAGACAGGATAACACTCGCTTGCATACACACTCAAACACCAAAGGAACATAAATGGTCTGGGAAATAAACTCTAACCAAGTTGAGCTTAGAACAACTAAGGAGCTCACAACTAAAGTCTATACAGATTCATTCCTATCTGTGGTCTGCATGAAGGTTTCACTGGCAACTCCCCAAGCAGACAACCAGGAATTTAAAGGAAACCAATCAACAAATAATCAATTGCAGCCGGGAGAAACTGCACCCAGTCCCAGCACCGAGCACAGACAGAATTAACTCCCTAGCTGCCAAACACAAAGAAACAGCAGCTCAGCTGTGAGAAGTCAAAATGTGCAACCGCGACGATCTTCGTGGCAATGCACACATGACAGTATGGACGTCACTAATTGGCTGTAAGCCAGACACTGCACACTACGTCTGTGTGACTGGTGCCCAATACAAGCCTTATCCGTGTGCATTTCTAATATTATTATTTATTTATATAGCGCCATTAATTTCATGGTGCTGTACATGAGAAGGGGTTACATACAAAGTTATAGATATCATTTACAGTAAACAAATTTACAATGACAGACTGGTACAGAGGGGAGAGGATGCTGTACTTGCGGACTTACATTCTACGGGATAATGGGGAAGAGACAGAAGGTCGGGGGTGCGGCAGCTCTGGTGGTGGTGAGGCGGCAGCTCCGGTGGTGGTGGTGAGGCGGTAGCTCTGGTGGTGGTGGCGAGGCAATACTAATACTAGGCAACAACTCCTTCCATTAATTGGTAGGTGTTTAAGTGGTTGTTTCATAAGTTTTGTGCAGCGGTGCCGACTCAGTCTTTATCCAGGAAGGCTGCTGCACCCTACAGTGCATTTGTTTGGTGACTTGTGTTGGTAAATATAGGGTTTACGCCAGAGAACAGGTCAAATAGTCACAAAATTGTAGCAACTTTTAGCCAGTTTTGGGTATCTCTACCAAAATGGGTGGAGCTGGGTAGGAGCTGGGACGGTCCGTGGCAACACCCACCCATCAAATTCATCAACAGTGGTGGTGTTTTTTATTCTAGAAACGTTGCTATAGTCCTCTAGTCCCTAACTAGAGTAGCGTTCCTGGAACATCACTGAGAAGATGTGCTGAATTTTTAAATTGGTGTGTGAAGACTGGCATGCAAAACGCCCATCTTAAGGAATTGGGTTGTAAGATTTTAGAAAGAGATTGTAATGGACACAACCAAAAGCTGTAAAAGTACGACATTGTTACTGAAACAATGGCATGAATTAAGAACTAGAAATGTTGGATTTTGGGCTGGGCACATCATACAGTTCTTCATAACCTGAGGAGCATGTAAAGGGCAGACAATGTAATGTAGCTGTGATATTGTATGGTGTGGTTCAGTTACCACCGCACCAATTGTAATTGGGTAATTGTATACTTAACAATCAAGTTGCACATGATTGCTAAGTGCCATTATCAGCCGGAATAATAACCATCATGTAATTCTGATCAGTTTCTGTCATATTCTGCGCCTGCTAGCAGGACCATAATGGGTACAAAATCTAACAGGATGCCTCAAAGACATTGGCAAGCGGGAGCAGAGATTAAGCTTTGCATTCTTATCTGATGAAGACAATTAATGTCTCTACATTTGACAAGTGCTGATTTTAAGGTTCAGAAAAGGCACTTACAAGAAATACAGGTCTGATATTGAAAAGAAGCAAGCATGGAGTACGGGTACTTCAAGAACATGGACTAGCAAATCAGCTTTGGATTAATTCTCCATCTAGCGTAGGACTTGATTTTGATGCTTGCACATTGCTGAGAAATCTGTAATTTGAAGCCATACTAAAGCCGGCGTATGGAATAAAATGCAATTTTTACCTAAAGGGCCCAGAATCCTCATTCTGAAACTGCTGTGTGGATCACAGTAAGCTATAAATTGTAGTGCTCGACATATGTGTGAAAAGAGCTTTAGGCCTTTATGATTCTTTAACTAAAATAAGGAATATTTGTCTTCTCCCTCTGATTCCCACCCCCAAAAAGTTTGCTTTTAAACTGTACTAATGCTTATCCATCCCTTGCATGGACACATATTCTACTACTACGATGTATTGTGTTCTGAGGACCCGTGACGGTTGCATGGAGCGATTATATACTTTTACTTTTAAGTACTTAAAGCTGAGAATTGTCAATATGTCCAAACAACAGTAAGAGACAGTGACCCTAGTAGGCGCTAAATATTGCTCAGACATGTCTACAATAAGAATAGGTCTAGGGTGATATGAGATATGGCATGCATGTCGTATCAAGTCAGACTTGCATAAGCAGCACTCTAACAGCAGCATAAAGAGCGGCGGTCATTGATCAATCACAAACTTTCATCCAACAAGCCCCTTTTTAAATAAATGCCTGGTTTCCAACAGTAAAGATGTGTATCTTTGTACCGTGTTAGCCAGTACATAGAAAAATATTTAGACTTGAGAGTCCTCAGTGGTTGATACCTTTTAATGGCTAACTGAAAAGATGGTAACAAATTGCAAGCTTTCGAGACTACTCAGGTCTCTTCATCAGGCAAAGACTAATACAAAATCTGAAGAATAGATGACAAGTGACGTGAAGCAGAACTATCATTATGGGAGAGTGATAGACGGTTATGTTTTTTTTTTATTTACATAAATGGATTTATTGGAAACATACTTATTTCTTTTTTTATATTTGGGGAATTTTTTTTAAATATTTTTACACATTCTAATTTTTTTTTTTTTACTTTATAATATTTTCCCAGGTTGGGATATCACAAAATCATGTCAGATTATTGATCTGGCGCTCAGTATAGCACAGTGTCAGATCAGCAATCTAAGGCTGGAGTCACACTGGCGACAGAATCGGACGACTGCAATACGATGAAATATCGCATTGCAGTCGGACCTATGTTAATCTATGGAGCAGCTCCCAGTATCAGATTTTTTGTGGTCCGTTTGAAACCTCCGTGTGCAATCGCAGCATGCTGCGATTGTCACCGATTGTGGGTCGACTATCGCCAATGCAAGTCTATGGGAGCGATGAAAAATCGTATTACAAACGGACCGCACGTGTGACTTGCGATTAAATCGCACCACTATCCCAGGTGTCAGGAAATTGCATCAGGGTAATTGGCAGGAAGGGCTGACATGCTAATTAGGCTACGAAAATTCAAACCCAAACAGGAAACCGCCTCCACGGAGTCCAGAACGATGTCCACTCACATCAATGTGGAGATGATGATCGTTCTGGTCCAGGAGAGACCAGAACTTTGGGTCCAGCGTGATCCAAATTATTCTAACCGCTCGCGGAAGGACGCGGCTTGGAGGAGAATATGTTCCCAGATGTTCCCGGATTTTGGCAACAGGTCTAGAGAGGACCAAGAACGCATTAGTAAGTAACGTTTTGAAAACGCTTACAATACGGTTTGACTACTCAGTATGTACCAACAACAATGTGTTATAATGTCCCTCTACCCTTATATGTGAAACCGAAATGTGTTTAAAAAAACACTTATACCTGTTGAACCCCCAGTGCTATGTGAGTACTCCAAGCACATCTAATATTTAGCTCCTGTAATTTGAAAACCAGCTGCAATAAAACAAGCTTTCAATGCAAGTGAAAAAAGTGTAATTTTAAAACACCACAGCCGAAAAAACATGTATAGGTAACGTTTCGACCCTGCAATGGGTCTTTCTGAAACTTTAAGGAACATAACACAAAAGGAACAGAGGAAGCCACTGTGGGATATGAGAACTTGAAAAGGCTCCATCCCATATATATGGTAATCCCACAGGGCAGGGACCAACTGAAGGTCCTGGTAGGATGAATGTTCAGGTGCCGTCTGTGTTGGTGTGATATTTAGCTACAACAGCAATGGTCGCAAAGTAAACTTTATAAATTTTGCCCTACCCAATAAATGTGTAGGTGAACTACTTAATATGTGTCCCTTTTGGTAATCCCATCGCTGTGTAGAAAATAAATGCTCATTATTGTGACACATATGTCATAGAGCTTTGTATGTATGACCCCTTGTAATATGAAGTTGTTATTTTATCTACATACAATTTGTATTGGTGTTCTATACCCCTATAACACGTTAAAAAAGTATAATATTGCTGTTGTACGTTATTTATTTTTAAAATACATTACAAGGGAAGATAATTTTAAATTTGTATTTTATCCGTTACTTTTTCAGCCTCAGATGTTACAAGGCGTTGGCGCAGCTGTAGAGACTGCTACAGGAGAGAGAGACAGCTGAGGGGGCGCAGTGGGGCAGCAGCAAGCACTAAACGCAAATATGTCTATTATGATAGACTGAATTTTCTTGCTCCAGCTATGGATTTGAGACCGTAAGTTCATGTCTGTACAAAGTGTATTGCTATTTTTATGAATAAATTGTAATAAATGTATTTTATTCTCTAGCACCGAGTCAAACCTTACAGACAGAGAGCCAGCTTCGGACTCTGAGGCAGTTATCGACCCCGTGGGGGATGTTGAGGAGGCTGGCCCATCATCAGCAGCAAGTGCAGCAGCATCACCACCACCACCACCAGCAGTGGAGTCACAGAGCTTGCCTCTACAGTCCCAAGACCCTCCCCTGAGCAGCAGCCCTGGTAGGCCCCTGGATGTGCCTTCGCCTCCAGCAGATGTTGCACGGCGACCCAGGCGTAGAAGAGAAGGAGTTGGTTCTGCCACAAGGAGGCAGGTGGACCGAGGAGTTCTGGACTATTTGTCCAGTGTAGCAAATGATGATGGGGAGGAGGGATTTTGCCGCAGTCTGGCCCGTTACCTCCGGGCTATTCCAAGACAGCACAGACTGCGGATCAGAAGCGGACTGCAGATTGTGTTGGATTCTGGAACCCCGCCTAATGATCCAACCAACCTACTAAATTATCTTGATAGATGGGTGGTTGGTCCAGAGAATGTCTTAAGGTTGTTTGGACCAAATCCCTCACAATCTGCTTCAGCCTCTGATCCTCCTCCTCCTCCTCATCATCATCCTCCTCCTCCACCTCCTCCTTGTGTCCAACAGAACCCAACTCCTCCTCCTACTCATCCTACTGCAGCTCCTTCTTTATACGGAGCTCCCCAGCTCCAATCCATGGGACAGAGTGGCCATTCACAATATGCCCACTCGACCATACCCAATGTTCAATGCTGGCCACAACATGGGTATGGTCGACATGGGCATTTTGGTGGCTATAGTGTAAGTGGGCAGTCATATTATGACTACCCACAACAGTTCCCAAACTTCCCTTACCCAAACCCACATCCAGAGCAAGCAAGAAGCATGCAGCAAACTGCACAGTCAGCCACCACTCATGGTGACACAGTGACTGGAGAGCAGTCTAGCCAGCCCTCACAAGCTGGCCCTCCACCTTCACCACCCCACACCTACCAGCAGTTATAGGTGTTATGTATTTCTTATGTTTATGTTTTAAGTTATTAAATTGTACTTTGTTTTACTGCTGAGAATTTATCAGCAAATATGTTGAAAAAACCTAGGGACACATTAGTCCTTTAGCATTATGTTTAAAGCCACTAAACATTACACCAGACATAAAAAATTGTTTAAGTGGCATTGATTTTATGTGATTATTTCAATACGTGATGGGCTGCGTAACTTACACACAACATGACAACAAAAACAACACACACAGCATGCACAACACTTACAATGCTAGAGTTTAGTACAGCACACATGCTGGAAAATAGATTACAAGCCATGGCTTCTGTGGAATACACCAAAGCCAATAATTTAGATAGGTAAGCTTGAGAAATACATTACTCACATTATAAGTTTACAAGAAGTGTGCTCCAACACTTGCAAAGTGACTATGTTGATGAAAACATCATCAACATATCATTGACACACATATCTTATTGTTAGGAGAAGGCGTTCCTCTGCAGAAATTGATTTTCTCATCCTGGTGTCCTGAAATGTGATCCCAGGGCGCACAATGTCAATCAGAGTATCAAAGGTAGCTCTGCTCATTGGACAATATTGGAAAAAATTATCTCCATGCCTACGCAGTGACAAATATAGCCGGTGAAAATGGCCTTTATTTATCCTTCTTGTCAAAAGTGGATGTACCCACATCCTTGTGCGTCTTCTGGGATCTGCTAGTACAGGATAGGGCTCCACAAAACGTCTGGATATAACCCAATGGAACAGCACACGCTCAGTGGGAGAAAATCTGAGTGTGTCGCTGATGTTTGGATAAAGCAGCTAGCAAGCACTAAGCACAAGGAACAAAATGACACCAGTGCAAAGGTGGGAGAGTCACAGCTGTAGCAGATCACTTAAATATAGGTCAGCCTGATGATTTACAGTTAGGTCCATAAATATTTGGACAGAGACAACATTTATCTAATTTTGGTTCTAGACATTACCACAATGAATTTGAAACAAAACAAATCAGATGCAGTTGAAGTTCAGACTTTCAGCTTTCATTTGAGGGTATCCACATTAAAATTGGATGAAGGGTTTAGGAGTTTCAGCTCCTTAACATGTGCCACCCTGTTTTTAAAGGGACCAAAAGTAATTGGACAGATTAAATAATTGTAAATAAAATGTTCATTTCTAGTACTTGGTTGAAAACCCTTTGTTAGCAATGACTGCCTGAAGTCTTGAACTCATGGACATCACCAGACACTGTGTTTCCTTCTTTTTGATGCTCTGCCAGGCCTTCACCGCGGTGGTTTTCAGTTGTTGTTTGTTTGTGGGCCTTTCTGCTGAAGTTTAGTCTTTAACAAGTGAAATGCATGTTCAATTGGGTTGAGATCAGGTGACTGACTTGGCCATTCAAGAATATTCCACTTCTTTGCTTTAATAAACTCCTGGGTTGCTTTGGCTTTATGTTTTGGGTCATTGTCCATCTGTAGTATGAAACGACGACCAATCAGTTTGGCTGCATTTGGCTGGATCTGAGCACACAGTATGGCTCTGAATACCTCAGAATTCATTCGGCTGTTTCTGTCCTGTGTCACATCATCAATAAACACTAGTGACCCAGTGCCACTGGCAGCCATGCATGCCCAAGCCATCACACTGCTTCCGCCATGTTTTACAGATGATGTAGTATGCTTTGGATCATGAGCTGTACCACGCCTTCGCCATACTTTTCTCTTTCCATCATTCTAGTAGAGGTTGATCTTGGTTTCATCTGTCCAAATAATGTTCTTCCAGAACTGTTCTGGCTTTTTTAGATGTTTTTTAGCAAAGTCCAGCCTAGCCTTTTTATTCTTGATTCTTATGAGTGGCTTGCACCGTGCAGTGAACCCTCTGTATTTAATTTCATGCAGTCTTCTCTTTATGGTAGATTTGGATATTGATACGCCTACCTCCTGGAGAGTGTTGTTCACTTGGTTGGCTGTTGTGAAGGGGTTTCTCTTCACCATGGAGAGTATTCTGCGATCATCCACCACTGTTGTCTTCCGTGGGCGCCCAGGTCTTTTTGCATTGATGAGTTCACCAGTGCTTTCTTTCTTTCTCAGAATGTACCAAACTGTAGATTTTGCCACTCCTAAAGTTGTAGCAATTTCTCGGATGGGTTTTTTCTGTTTTTTGCAGCTTAAGGATAGCTTGTTTCACCTGCATGGAGAGCTCCTTTGACCGCATGTTTCCTTCACAGCTAAACCTTCCAAATGCAAACACCACACCTCAAATCAACACCAGCCCTTTTATCTGCTTAATTGAGAATAATATAATGAAGGGATTGCCACACCTGTCCATGAAATAGCCTTGGAGTCAATTGTCCAATTACTTTTGGTCCCTTTAAAAACAGGGTGGCACATGTTAAGGAGCTGAAACTCCTAAACCCTTCATCCAATTTTAATGTGGATACCCTCAAATGAAAGCTGAAAGTCTGAACTTCAACTGCATCTGATTTGTTTTGTTTCAAATTCATTGTGGTAATGTCTAGAACCAAAATTAGATAAATGTTGTCTCTGTCCAAATATTTATGGACCTAACTGTAAATGACTATCAGGCCTCAAAACCGTTATTGGTCCTTTTTGGTAAGCTGCAACAAAAAAACGGTGGTCGGATGCAAATCGGATGTTACAAGGTACACACACATGCGACTAAATCGCATCTTTGAAGGAAAATCGGATGCCAGGTGGATGTGTGATGTTTTCATTTTGTTCCGATAATCGACCGACTAAAACGGTCCGATTTTTTGTAGTTGTGTCTGACCCCGGTCTAACAGTGAAAGAGGCTTGCGAGCTGCCTGCTCTCAGCAGGCGCTCGCAAGCCACCTCACTGCAGAACCTGGAAGGACCCCACTGCCATCTTGGATCTGGGGGTCTCCATGGAGACCACCGGAACAATGCGATCGCATCGCGTTATTCCGGTGGGAGCACGCAGGGAGTCCTCTCACTGCGCGAGTCTTCTCTGTGCCGCTGTCACTATTGACAGCGGCATCAGAGGGGTTAAATGCCCATGATCGGCGCTAGCACCGATCGTGGGCATTGCTGCGGGGTGTCAGCTGTCACATACAGCTGACACCCACACGTGATCACTGCGGCGCTCAGTGTGAGGCCGCGTGATCGTGCTGCCATACTAGTACTCCTATTTGCAGGAGAGCAGAGCTGTACTATTACGGCACATGTCGGGAAGGGGTTAAATGCTGTTATAGGGCTGCTGTTATAGGGCCTGCCATTACTACATCTTGCTTTAGGGCATTCCACAGACTCACTGCTCTAACTGCTAAGAACCCTTTCCTGTTTAGTTGCCCAAATTGCTTTTCCTCAACGTAATAAATGTCCCTTTGTCGATTGTAAAGTCCTCAGAAGGAATAAATCATGTGCCAGTCTTTCACCACACATGTAGTCAGTTACATTATACAGTACAGACCAAAAGTTTGGACACACCTTCTCATTCAAAGATTTTTCTGTATTTTCATGACTATGAAAATTGTAGAATCACACTGAAGGCATCAAAACTATGAATTAACACATGTGGAATTATACATTACACTTTACAAAAAAGTGTGAAACAACTGAAAATATGTCTTATATTCTAGGTTCTTCAAAGTAGCCACCTTTTGCTTTGATTACTGCTTTGCACGCAGAAAAGGTGAACGGATGGACTCTACATGCCTAGTTCTCACCGTGAAGCATGGAGGAGGTGGTGTGATGGTGCAGGGGTGCTTTGCTGGTGACACTGTTGGGGATGTATCAAAATTGAAGGCATACTGAACCAGCATTGCTATCACAGCATCTTGCAGCGGCATGCTATTCCATCCGGTTTGCGTTTAGTTGGACCATCATTTATTTTTCAACAGGACAATGACCCCAAACACACCTCCAGGCTGTGTAAGGGCTATTTGACCAAGAAGGAGAGTGTTGGGGTGCTACACCAGATGACCTGGCCTCCACAGTCACCAGATCTGAACACAATCAAGATGGTTTGGGTTGAGGTGGACCGCTCACCGCTTCAATTTTGAATAAATCTCCAACAGTGTCACCAGCAAAGCACCCCCACACCATCACACCACCTCCTCCATGCTTCACGGTGGGAACCAGGCATGTAGAGTCCATCCGTTCTCCTTTTCTGCGTGCAAAGCAGTAATCAAAGAAAAAGGTGGCTACTTTGAAGAACCTAGAATATAAGACATATTTTCAGTTGTTTCACACTTTTTTGTAAAGTGTAATGTATAATTCCACATGCGTCAGTGTGATTCTACAATTTTCATAGTCATGAAAATACAGAAAAATCTTTGAATGAGAAGGTGTGTCCAAACTTTTGGTCTGTACTGTAGGTATAGATAAATGCCAAAGATTTCACTTATTTCTTACATTACATGAGTGAGATCTATTGTAAATTCTACAATAGCTCAGGAAACGGTAAATCCTCATAGTGCACATTGTGCACTGGGGGGTGTAAGGAGGCTAATGGCCGTGTAGTCAGAGCAAGCAAAACAACACAAAACTGTCCTTAGCTGGGCTCTCTTTCCCCTCAGGCATGTGGGCACACAAGCTGGGCAATGTACAGCATGCAGGTTCGGACTGGAGCCACACACAGGTGGCCATCTGCCTCCCAAGACACGGACCATGTGCCAAAAAACAGCCTCCATTATGTAGGCTGTAACCACATCCACCTGTGAAGTATGTGGGTAGCCAGACCCGTCCATCTCTCATAGCTACCAGCAACCCGGACTCAGGTGCACTAAACGACATCTTAGTGCTCATGGGCACTAAACAACATCTTAGTGCTCACGTGCACAAGGCAAAATTCTCTGAGTTGCATCACAGGGAGCAGACACCTCTCTGACACATAACTCCCATTGACTACACGGCCATTAACCTCCTTACACCTCTCAAACGCACAATGTGCACTATGAGGATTTACCGGTTCCTGAGCTATTGTAGAATTTACAATAGATCTCACTCATGTAATGTAAGAAATAAGTGAAATCTTTGGCATTTATCTATACCTATATTTCTCTGCTTTCCTTTGCAGCACCTGAGTACAATCCCTACAGGGGGTTAAAAAGTCTGCTGTCACACTGCCAAACTTTTCATTTTAGAACCGGCAGTGTAGTCCTCCATACAGTATTATGGGAACCACATAGTCCTCCATGCAGTATTATGGACACTACATAGTCCTGTATACAAAATTATGGGCACCACATAGTCCTCCATGCAGTATTATCGGCACCATACAGTCCTCAATGCAGTATTATGGGCACCACATAGTGCACCATACAGCATTATGGGCTCTAGATAGTCCTCTATACAGTATTATGTGCCCCACATAATCCTCCATACAGTATAATGGGCCCCACATAGTGCTCTATGCAGTATGAAGGGCCGATATATTGCTCCATACAGTATAATGGGCCCAATATATTACTCCATACAGCATGAGCACCATATATTACTCCATACAGTATAAAAGTCCCCATATATTACTCCATACAGTATAATGACCCCACATAGTGCTACATACAGTATAATGAGCCTCATATAGTGCTCCATATAGTAAAATGGCCTCCATATATTGCACCATACAGTACATTAGCCCCACATAGTGCTCCATACAGTACATGGCTCCACATAGTGCTCGATACAGTATAACGGGCCCCCTATATTGCTCCATACAGTATAATGGCCCCTATTTTGCTCAATACACAATGGGCCCCATATATTGCTCCAGCACAGAAGTTTGACAAAGAGAGTGCGCTTTCTGTCAGAGCATCAGCACCCCAATAGCATGAACATGGTAGGGGTCAAAAGTGTTGCTATGGCAACTAGAATCCTGACAAATGCCTCTGTATCTGCCATACACTACATCCTATCAGATCGCACTGCATCACGCCGGTAACTTGCACACCTTCTCAGCGCTGTTCTACTTACTGTGGTCATTGCTGTTTCTCCTTGTGTCAGGCTGTCATGCTGAGTTTGCCTCTTATACAATAAAACGTATAAAGAGAAAAGCCAGTAAATCAATAAAATATAATAGGTATAAATAATCAAATATCTCGATGTTCAAGTATTTCTGTGATATATCACCCACTGGCTAAATAGACAAATATGGAAAAGAATGACCAAGACAGTCGGAAAATTCACCAAGCACACCACAAAGACAAAACATCGACCATAAGTCCCACAATTGTAGTATAAAGTTTATTAATATACCAGGCAGATGAGAATGAAGAGAAATAACAATACATAGATAAACATGATCCAGAAGAAATACACACAAGAGTATACCAAAATGACAATTACTTGTTTAAAAATGAAAATAAAAAATAAAATATGAAACAATGTAAAAAATCACACTGCTGTAAAATATATCATAGTGTGCATATAAAAAGCACAAATATAATAAACGTGCAATGTAGACAATGTGCATATGAGAGAAATTCCTTACAAAAAAAAGTGCATGTGCTTAAGAGACACAAATGGGTGTCAAGGTGAATATTTATCATTTATAAAATGCATATTACACAACTGGGTGGTGATATAGTGGCAAGTAGTCACTGTATATGTGCAAGAAATCGCTTCCACACAAGCTGCACATACAAAAGGACACCAATAGGTGTCAAAGTAAAGGTATACCACTTATGGGATACACCAAACACCACATAGGTGTTAGTATGACGGCATGCAGTCACTGAGACCAGGGCTCAAAAGATTACAAACGAATAAAGAATAATAAAGCTGAAGTTGAATTGTAACTTACAATAAATTGCACCCGGTCACCTGGAAAGGCGCCCACCCCAACGCGCATTTCTGCACGTTGCCTTCGTCAGGGGATATACCTTTACTTTGACACCTATTGGTGTCCTTTTGTATGTGCACCTTGTGTGGAAGTGATTTCTTGCATATATACAGTGACTACTTGCCACTATATCACCACCCAGTGGTGTTCTGTGTATTTTATTTATAATAAATATTCACCTTGACACCCATTGATGTCTCTTAAGCACATGCACTTTTTTGTAAAGAATTTCTCTCATATGCACATTGTCTACATTCCACATTTATTATAATTGTGCTTTTTATATGCACACTATGATATATTTTACAGCAGTGTGATTTTTTACATTTTTTCATATTTTATTCTTTATTATTTTTCATTTTTAAACAAGTAATTGTAATTTTGGTACACCCTTGTGTGTATTTCTTCTGGATAGTATTGCTCATGTTTATATGTACGGATTTCATCTATGTATTGTTACTTCTCTTCATTATCATCTGCCTGGTATATTAATAAACTTTATACTACAATTGTGGGACTTATGGTCGATGTTTTGTCTTTGTGGTGTGCTTGAGTTTGCCTCTTGCAGCACTACTGCATCTTACTGCTGTCTCCATCTGGCTATAGAGAAGCGCAGCCAGTCTCTGCAGGAATTTAATCCTGCTGTGTCCTTCAGAGATTAGTTCCCCTGGCCTATCTGCTGCTAGCAAGGGATATATTAGGCAGTTCCTCCCTCCACTCCCTACCTGAACTTTGGTTCTAGTTTACTTGCTTCCAGTCAAGGTGTGTTCCTGTTTTGTCTCCTGTTACCGACCTGGCTTGTCCACGCATTCTGTCTGATCTCTCCACTCCTGAAATTGTGCTGCTTGTCCCGACCTCATGTCTCTGTCTGTGCCCTTGGTACATTGTATCAGGTATCCAGACACCTGATGACTATTCCGTGCCCCAAGTCTATCCTCACCATGAGAGGCCTTAGTGAAGACCAAGTAGCCACTTAGTCATAACCTCTCCAGGGTAAGCACGGCCAGTTGTGCAGTTAGTCCACACCCACCGCCGTCACACAATTTATTAATAATTAATAATCACAAGATCACGTCCCAGTGGTTGAACTAAAATAAATTGTAAAAAAAGTTAAGTGCAAAAAAAATACTCTGATCAAAAGCTCAATTAATTTTCCCAATAAAAAGGTAAATATGGAAAAAAAATCCTAAAAAGTGTGTTATTGCTGTGTTCATAATGTCACATACTATACAGTAAAAGTTTTTTTTTTATAAATTGGGTATTTTTATTGTATCATATTGACCTGCAGAATAAAGTTATTTTGTACATTAAGGCTATGTGCACACGTTGCGGAATTGCCATGGAAATTTCCACGGCAATTCCGCACCTCCCTGCCGCGGGAAATACGCATATTATAGGTATGCGTATTCCCGCTAAAAATTAGCGTTTTGCAAGAGTAATTAGCTTGCAGAATGCTAGCGTTTTACAAGCTATCTGACAGGTTGGTCACACGAGTCAAACAAGTGTTTGACATGTGTGACCAACTTTTTACTATTGATGCCGCCTATATCGCATCAATAGTAAAAAGATCTAATGTAAAAATAATAAAAAAAAAAAAATAAATAGTGATATTCTCACCTTCCGGCGGCCCACGCAGCTTTCCCGCCTCTCAGCGATGCTCCCGGCCAATCGCGTTCCCAGGCGTCCTTTGCGACAATCACCCCGATGACGTAGCATCACGCGAGACCGCTACGTCATCGGGTGATTCTCGCAATGCATTACTGGGAACGGGATTGGCCAGGAGCGTCGCTGAGAGGCGGGAAAGCTGCGTGGGACGCCGGAAGGTGAGAATATCATTATTTTTTATTTTAATTATTGTTTTTACATGGATATGGTACCCAGGGCCTGGAGGAGAGTCTCCTGTCCTCCGGACCCTGGGTACCATCCGCACATGAACCGCTTACTTTCCGCATGGTGGGCACAGCCACATGCGGAAAGTAATCGGTTCAATGCATTCCTATGGTGGCGGAATCGCCGCGGTTCCGCAAAAAAGAATGAGCATGCTGCGGATTCTCCCGCGATGCGATTCCGCCGCAGAAAAACCCGCAGCATGTGCACAGCATTGCGGAATTCCATAGGCCATAATGAGTTGTATTGTGTAAGCGGTTTTGCAGAGCCGCTAGGAATCCGCAACGTGTGCACAGGCCCTAAAGTTAAAAATGACTAGTGTTTAAATAAAATAAATGTGTAAAAGTAAAAAAATTAATCAAAAGTCATATGCACCAGAAAATGGTACCATAGAAAACTTCTTGACACACAAAAAAATAAATCCTCATACAGCTCCATTGAAAGAAAATTGTAAAACACATGACTTTCAGAACGACTACACAAAAATAAATCATTTTTATTTTCAAGTAATAAAACAACATAAATTGGGTACCGCCATAATCCAGCTGACCTGCAGAATTAACTCCTTAATTGTGCAGTACGTGAATAGCAGAAAATGTAAAACTTAAAAAAAAAAGACAATAGAACTGTTGTTTCTTTCTATAAAGAGCTAATAAAATGTATATAATAATGTATATGTACTCCCAAAATGCTGGCATTGATAAATACAATTACTTCTGACAAAAACAAGCCCTCATACAGCTATGTCGATTAAAAAATAATAACACTATGGCTATAAGCATAAATGAAAAAAAATTAGAAAAAAAAATTGTGCTTAAGGACCAAAATGGTAAGTCCTTAAGAGGTTAAAAACATTGTCAGTATTTCATTTTATGTAGATAATGTTTTCATGCTATTCAGGGTATTTTCCACACATTTTGTGAAATTAGCAGAACAACTCTTGCAGCCATACCTGGTAACTTTCCAAAACACGGATCTACCGGTGTCTCTTTCTCTCATGTTAAGTTCACAGCATCAAAGCATATCATTCAGTGCCCTATTTCACGACCGGCAAAGTAGCATTCAGTGCAATTTAGGGCAATCTCACCTTCCCTGTAATCAGCGCTGAAGGTACTATTAAGAGCTTAACTGGGTCACCACTGACAAATCAATCCATTAATTTCAAAGAACCAGGCAACTGGTTTCCAAAAGGCCATCTCCAGAATGCGTGTGCCTCTCTCATCACCTCCTGATTTACTCTAACTAGGAGAGAGGATAAGTTAGTGTAGCAGGAAAGACAAAACGATTGTAGGGTGTATTAAAGGTAAGTGACCTGAATTGAAATCAGGCAGAGCTACTTGCTGCACCAGGTAGCTAATGTGCTTTGGGTTTTTTTTTCGTTTTTTTTGGCACCTGTAAATACAGATGAATCTGGAACTGATTTTTAACCTCTTTGTTCCCATATAGATTACTTTATGCAAGCCTATATTGTATCACAAGAGGTATAGTGGGTTTGACAGTTTGAATTGTCTAGAATATCTGTATGTCACCTTAGCATTTGATATCATAAATTTGCAAAATGTTAGGAAAACTGGCCAGCTTGTCAAATGCAGTGATTAGAGTTGTGTGGATCACATTCCGAGACTCCGGTCCATCAGTCAGCTGAGTAATGTTTCACCACTGGACAGGTGTCTTGCGAATCTCTTACCTTCCAGGATACCCAAACATGGCTTTTGATTAAATGTGTTGGTGCGACTTCATCACTGTGACGTAATGAACAGATGATGTCTTTGTCCAACTGCAAAAGATTACTGACCTGGCCAATGAACTGGAGTCTCATGAATCGATCCACCCAACTTTATTAGAGATAACAGGCAGGTATCAAGGTATTGATTTGGCAGCCAAATTTCGCACATCTCACTCAATATATGATGACAAAAGTCTCAGTTACTTAAAGGTAACGGGATTTTCTGGAACACATGACAGCATCACAAAAGCAGGGATCTGCCTTCTAAGGACAGAAAGCCAACAGGCTAAAAAGGGCGGCACCTCTCCCTCGCGTCATCCTTCAGACTTTCTGGAACTGCTTTGCCACTTGCAGAATTAGCTATAGAAAAGGCCACACTGATCCATCAAGCTATTGTGCGTTTTGAAGCTATTGTGCCGTATTGTACAACCGTAATACGCAGAAAAGTTCCCTGTACAGTGATCCGTATGTCATCCGTTGTCAAGGTGTGGCTGCGTATTTTGCGCATGTAACCATCCGTATGGCGAGATTTTCTCGCCGGCTTGCAAAACCGACATATAATGGATCCCAATAACAGGTTTTAAATCACAAAAGAAAGAATAGAAATATACACATAGACTACATATATATATATATATATATATATATATAAATATATATTTATATATATATATATATATATATATATATATATAAATATATATTTATATATATATTTATATACACATACAGTACAGACCAAAAGTTTGGACACACCTTCTCATTCAAAGATTTTTCTGTATTTTCATGATTATGAAAACTGTACATTCACACTGAAGGCATCAAAACTATGAATTAACACATGGAATTATATACTTAACAAAAAAGTGTGAAACAACTGAAAATATGTCTTATATTCTAGGTTCTTCAAAGTAGCCACCTTTTGCTTTGATTATTGCTTTGCACACTCTTGGCATTCTCTTGATGTGCTTCAAGAGAGAGTCACCGGAAATGGTCTTCCAACAATCTTGAAGGAGTTCCCTGAGATGCTTAGCACTTGTTGGCCTTTTTGCCTTCACTCTGCGGTCCAGCTCACCCGTCATGGTTTACTGGGTTCTTGGATCAGGTAGTCGCGGGGTTAACTTGGTTGGCCTCTTTCTGGGTCCTGGGAGGCTTTTTATAGCCTCACTGTGAGGCCACTCTTTGTCGTTTATACTCTGACCTATGGCTGAGTGTGTCTGACCCTGTGCTTGTGCCAGTGCGTTGTGCCTGTGCTACATTTTGTCTGTCTGGTTCTGATTTGGCTGTGTCCCTGTTACGAGTTTTGCCTGTCCCTTTTGTACTGCGTTGCTCCCTCTGTGTATGATCCCTAGGCTGTGTTCTGGTTATTCTCTGCCTGCTCCTTTTGTACTGCATTGCTCCCTCTGTGTATGACCTGGCTATCCTGACTATCCATTCTGTCTATGCCCCTTGGTAACTTTATTTCGTAGTTACCCTTCTAGGAGTTTTCCTTTACCTGATAGCTCTCTGGAGCTTAGGCCACGCCCCTAGGCAGTCACGTGCCTGCAGGTCCTCCGGCCTGCAGCATTCTCTACCTGATACTGCTGCCTCTGAGAGATGTGTGGCTGGCTCCGCCCCTTAGCAGTCACCTGCTGCGGAAGGTCCTGTTCCACAGAAACACACGTCTTCCCTGCTGCGGCTCTGCTATACAGGTATCGTTGGGCACAGTTTTTTCACTCAGGACACACGCACTGGCTCAGTGAGCAAGTGCAGTGCGGTGTCCCTGACAACCCCAAACCATCTCGATTGGGTTCAGGTCTGGTGACTGTGGAGGCCAGGTCATCTGACGTAGCACCCCATCACTCTCCATCACGCTGCAATCCATCTGAAGGGGTTAACCGGTTTACAGCAGGGACCGGTGCTAATGCTATCAGCCCTGCTGTAAACCACTGCAGAATGAATGAGTTCATCTCTGTGCAGCCTCCCCAGCTGACTGGAGATGAACTAATCAGCGTGTGAAGCTTAATTGATTTTTCTCACGCTGTGAGATCACCTCAGCGGTAGTCAGTGAGGCTGTGTGGAGTCCCCGGCTGACCTGAAGTGAACTCGATAGCGTGGGAAAAAAATCAGTTATTTTATTTTTATTACAGGAGAACAATGGATTCAGAAGGATAGCAGAATAATAAATTTTTGTCAAAAACTATGTCATTATTTCATTAAAATAAATTTTAATTAATATGTGTGTTTTTAACCATTTACTACAATAGGATTAATAATAGATAGTTGTCTAACTCTCCATTATTAACCCGGAATAATGTCACCTTTCAATAGCAAGGTGGCATTAACCCATTATTAACCCATTAGCCACCGCTAAAGGCAATGGGAATAGACGGGCTAAGTGCCAGAAAAGACGCATCTAATAATAGATGTGCCTTTTCTGGGGTGGCTGGGGGCAGATGTTAGTAGCTAGGGGGGGCCCAAAACAATGGTCCCTCCCTATACTATTAATATCTGTCCTTAGTCACTGGCTTTCCCTGTCTGGCGGAGAAAATACTGCAGGAGACCACGCATCTTTTTTTACAATGAATTTACAGTGCCTTGCGAAAGTATTCGGCCCCCTGGAACTTTTCAATGTTTTCCCACATATCATGCTTCAAACATAAAGATACCAAATGTAAATTTTTGGTGAAGAATCAACAACAAGTGGGACACAATTGTGAAGTTGAATGAAATTTATTGGTTATTTTAAATTTCTGTGGAAATTCAAGAACTGAAAAGTGGGGCGTGCAATATTATTCGGCCCCTTTACTTTCAGTGCAGCAAACTCACTCCAGAAATTTATTGTGGATCTCTGAATGATCCAATGTTGTTCTAAATGACTAATTATGATATAATACACCTGTGTGTAATCAAGTCTCCATATAAATGCACCTGCTCTGTGTCTCAGGGTTCTGTTTGAAGCACAGAGAGCATCATGAAGAAGACCAAGGAACACAACAGGCAGGTCCGTGATACTGTTGTGGAGAAGTTTAAAGCTGGATTTGGATACAAAATGATTTCCAAAACTTTAAACATCCCAAGGAGCACTGTGCAAGCGATCGTATTGAAATGGAAGGAGTATCATACCACAGCAAATCTACCAAGACCCGGCGGTCCCTCTAAACTTTCATCTCAAACGAGAAAGGAGAAGAGAGATCAGAGATGCAGCCAAGAGGCCCATGATCAATCTGGATGAACTGCAGAGATCTACAGCTGAGGTGGGACAGTCTGTCCATAGGACAACAATCAGTCATACACTGCACAAATCTGGCTTTTATGGAAGAGTGGCAAGAAGAAAGCCATTTCTCAAAGATATCCATAAAAAGTGTCATTTAAAGTTTGCAACAAGCCATCTGGGAGACACACCAAACATGTGGAAGAATGTGCTCTGGTCAGATGAAACCAAAATCGAACTTTTTGGCAACAATGCCAAACGATATGTTTGGCGTAAGGGCAACACAGCTCATCACCCTGAACACACCATCCCCACTGTCAAACATGGTGGTGGCAGCATCATGGTTTGGGCCTGCTTTTCCTCAGCAGGAACAGGGAAGATAGTTAAAATTGATGGGAAGGTGGATGGAGCCAAATACAGGAACATTCTTGAAGAAAACCTGTTGGAGTCTGCAAAAGACCTGAAACTGGGACGGAGATTTGTCTTCCAACAAGACAATGATCCCAAACATAAAGCAAAATCTACAATGGAATGGTTCACAAAAGAATGGCCAAGTCAAAGTCCAGACCTGAATCCAATCGAGAATCTGTGGAAAGAACTGATAACCGCTGTTCACAAATGATCTCCATCCAACCTCACTGAGCTCGAGCTGTTTGCCAAGGAAGAATGGGCAAAAATTTCAGTCTCTCGATGTGCAAAACTGATAGATATACCCCAAGCGACTTGCAGCTGTAATCGCAGCAAAAGGTATTAAGTTAAAGGGGCCGAATAATATTGCACGCCCTACTTTTCAGTTTTTGTATTTCCACAAAAATTTAAAACAACCAATAAATTTTGTTCAACTTCACAATTGTGTCCCACTTGTTGATTCTTCACCAAAAACTTACATTTGGTATCTTTATGTTTGAAGCATGATATGTGGGAAAAGGTTGAAAAGTTCCAGGGGCCGAATACTTTTGCAAGGCATTGTACATATTAAATTAACACCTACACGTCCAAAATTTTGCACACATAAACTCATATAATTATTAGTGAAAACCATATATCAAACTAAATGAAATTAAATGGTTTACTATATGTAAACCATGAGTCATTTCATGTCGGGTTCTGTAATGATTTTACAGAAGCCTGAATTAGCGGCCATTATGCTATGTAGAAGTGTATGAACTCTAAATATATATATATGTCACAATGACATGTATGTATATATATATATATATATATATGTATCCTATGTGTATAGATCTATTCTTTCCATTCTTTATTAATCCTGTCAGTGTGATTTTACAGTATAGCGCACTGAATTGCCGGATTTTCTAAAGGATACTGGTGCGTATTTCTCGCAAGTCACATGTCTGGTCCGTGTGTAATCCGTCTTTTTCTCACCCCCATAGACTTGCATTGGCGTATTATGCCCATAATACGCTGAAAATCGCAGCATGCTGCGATTTTCTCAGCCCATTTAATACGGCCGAGGAAAAATCGGCCGCTGGAGCTGCCCCATAGATTAACATTGGTCCGAGTGCTATGCGAGTTTTTCTCGCATAGCACACGTCCGTATTCCTCTCTAGTGTGACGCCGGCCTTAAGCCCCTTCCTGGGTCCCTGAAAGGACACGAACAATGAACTATCTTTCCTGGAGGACTCAGTACCAAACAGGTACTTAATTAGACATCTCCTAACATCTAGAGTATGAAGTTTCTCTTCCTTCTGATTTTTTGGACTAGAGCAAAATGAAAGAAGAACCATCTCCTGTAACCTATGAAACCAGGATGCTAGTTTAGGTAGGAAGGATGGATCGGGCTTTAAAATTAGCCTGTTATCTAGTATCTGAATAAATGGTGGACCTCTGGAAATGGCCTAAATGTCACTGACTCTCTTTTAAGAGAAAGAACCTTAACAGATGCTGATTCTATGGACTCAAATTGTGACTCTGTCACAGATGTTAAGACTAGATTTATTTTCCATGGCACTGCTTTTTCTCTGAAAATGGGCCTGGATCTAGATGAAGCTGTAATAAATCTAGATACCCAATAATTCCCTGCTAAATCACAGTTATACAGAGTCCCTGGAGCTGACACTGGGACTGTAAAGGTACTGGTGGATAGGCATAGTTTGAGATCTTTTTGTAGGAACTCCAGAATATGACCCACTGAAGCCACATACTCTATCTTTAATCCTGAAAAGGTTAGAAACTTTCTCCACGTTCTAGCATAAATTCTTGCCGTAGTTGCCTTCCTACTTTGAAGAGGAGTGGAAATAAGATTAGGAGAAAAAACCTCTTTCTTTTAACAGCGCCCTCTCAAATTCCACGTCGTTAAATGAAGGTTGGCTACTTGTGGATGGTGCACCGGCTCTTGAGAGGAGGTTCGGAATCTCTGGGAGATGTACATTATCTGGTGTCCATCTGTGGTGGACATTATCCTCAACAATGAGACCATGTTCTTCTGGGCCTAAAGGGAGCAATCAAAACATCCTTGAGATTAGGCTACAGGTGGAAATGCATATGCCAGGTCGAAATTCCACAGAATCATGTAGGCATCTACCCCCCCGGGGACTTTCTCTGGGATTTAGGGAACAGAATCTTTTCACCTACCTTGTCAGTTTGATGGCCAAGAGGACTATGTTCGGACGGCCCCACATGTGTGCTAATTGATTGAAGATAGACTGATTTAGCTCCATTCCCCTTGCATTAGTTGATGGCGGCTTAGGAAATCCACCCTGATGTTCTCTTTTCCTCTTATGTGAAGAGCCGTAAAAGGACATGGCCCTCTGCTAGTTGGAATAAGCGATCTGTCACCTTATTCAAATGTCTGGATCAGGTTCCCCCTGGTGGTTTATTTATGCCACTGACACCCGATGGTCGGAGAGGATTCTGACATGATGACCCTGTAGGGATACAAATACTCTCCTTACTGCCAGCTCTACTGCAAGTGACTCCATGTTTAATGAAAGTGCTACCTGGTTCCCAGTCTAGATACCCTGGACTATTATATCCTCCAGATGAGCTCTCAACCCTTTGGGACTCACATGCATGGATATCACCCGTGTAACCTAATTTACCCAGGGAAAGCCACTGGACAGATTAGATGTATTCAGCCACCAATAGGGGGAACCGACTTTCCTCAGGGATAACATCATCCTGTCTTCCAAGTGCCGTTTAAAGGGAGATCTCATTTTCTAACATTTCCCTTTGCAAGATCCTAGAATGTAAATGAGTTCATTAGACTGCTGGCATACAATAGGTCAAAGAACCTGGGAGGGGACCTTCAGGGCTTTTGACAAACTGAATCTTTTCTATTTTATTTCCTGGGACTCCTGCACCTCTGAATTGAACAGGAGCCCTAAAAATTCTTGTATTTTTTTGGGGCTCTACTCTTGACCTTTTAAGATTCAACAGCCAGCCTAAGTTCTTTAAGGTAGACATCACTTCCTCTAGCTGACTTGTGCAATGTTGGGCTGAATTGTCCATTACCAGTTATCCATATACTGACAATCAAAACAGTCTTTTCCCGGAGATGGGCCATCACCTCTGCAATCACCTTGGTGAAGACACGAGGAGCAATTGCCAGGCCAAATGAAAGGGCTCTGAACTGTTAGTGCTTGACTATGCCCTCAATGGCTACTGCTACCCTGAGGTATTTTTGGTGTTCTATATGTATAGATACAAGGTAGTTAGCATCCCTCAGATCTAAGACTGTCATGAAACAATCTGGGAAGACCATCTTTATTGTTAACCATATTGATTCCATTTTGAATGGTTGAATTTTCAGGAATTTATTGAAGCCATTTAGATTATAGTCCTAAAATAAGTGTCCACTTTTTTAATTAGAAAAAGAGAGGAGTAAAACCCCTTTCCCTTTTTCAACGCGAGAACTTCTAGGACAGACTTCTGAACCAGATCTGAGATTTCGGCCTCTAGGGTCTGTTGCCCTCCTGATGAAGACCAAGGGGGAATCACCACAAACCTCCCTTGTGGGATTGACTGGAACTCTAGTTTTAACCCGGATCTCATCAGGCCATGAATCCAGCTGCTACCATTTATTCTTTCCCAAGCCTATGGGATTGTCTATGTCTGTCAGAGCCCAAAGGGTTCACCACTGGGCGTATTATGGGGTCAAACCCCTGCTTTATTTTTTACAAAAATGGATGCAGCCAGAATCCTCCATTTCAGCCCAGATAGTTGAGCAGGTGGTCATGGACAGATTTATCCATTCCCTTCCTAGGCCACTGCAGACTCATGTTGCCCAGGAAGACCCCCGGAATGTAGCTGACCTGGTGGGCCTCATAGAAAGGCTAACAGGTGGTTGAGAGGTGCCTAAGGAACCCAGGGGGGTGTAACTCCAAACTGGGGAACCAAGCAGGAGCCGAAGTTCCAAAAGAGGGGTAGTAGAGCCACCACCGGGGGGAGTTCGAGGAGTCATTGAGGGGTTGCCAAAGGAGGATGGTAAATACCTGGTCTGCTAGAGATGACACAGTCCTGGACACATAGCCGAAATGGGTCCTATGTCCTCTGAACAGATGGACTGCAGCCTAGGGAGGGGTTGATCGTCCTATCTCGCCGGCAGTGTTGACTATCAGCATGGAGATTGGCTAAAGGCATGTCCTGTCACCATAAATGGAGTGCTCTTGGACTCAGGGAAATTGGTGACTCTGATAAGGGTCACACTTCCCCACCAGTTGATCCCACGGAAACAAGTGGACATCCGTTGTATCCACGATGAGGTCAAGAACTACCCTATTGCTAGTGTTGATAAAAACGAACCAGGGTACTGAGTCCCATGAGGTTAGGGTAGTCAAAGATTTGCTACACCCCGTGATAATCACGCAGACTTCAGCCTGTTTTGGGACTTATGGTGAAAGCTGGGAATACCAAGTAACTCAGACAGGAGCCAGCTCAACCCTGATGAAACCCCAACATAGTTGGAGTTGGAGGAGTTCCCCTTGTGTGTACTGGCTAGGGACCAGGATGAGACGGTGACCAGTGAAGCCGAGGTTCCTGAACTGGGGATTTTTGGGGGAAATTTTGGGACTGCTGAAATGCGGGATCTTACCCTAAAAGTGGCATTTAACAATGTGTCTGTGATAAAAGGGTTGATCAAGAGCCAGGGGCTTACACCAGATTCCTATACTTTGCAGTCAATGGTGAGTTATTGTATGGGGTGACCACAGTGAGGGGAGGTGAGATAGTGGAGCAGCTGTTGGTTCCAGGGCCCTATCAGCGGAGGGTTTTAGACGTGTCCCGTTTGTATGTTTTGGGGGACATCTGGGAGTAAAGAAAATGCAGGAGAGAATAATGCGGAGGTTCTATTGGCCGGGATGTTGCCCAAATTATTGTAGGTCCTTCCCCACCTGCAAGATAACCGTCCCCTCTACTCACTTCCGAAGTCCTCTAGTCCTGTTACCGGTAATAGAGGTCCAATTTAAGAGAATTGCCATGGACTTTGTAGGTCCCTTAGTTAAATCTGCACTGAGGCATCAATACATCCAAGTGGACATGCACTATGAGACCTGGTAGCCTGAAGCAGTTCCACTAAGGAACTCTTCGGTCAAGAGTAGCACCCGGAACTTGTCTATAACTTTGCTAGGACGGGCCTGCCAAAAGAGATTTTGACAGACAAGGAAACCCCTTTCTTGAGCAAGGTGATGAGGGAGCAGTGTAAAGTCCTTCAGACTGCCCAGTTGCGAACCTCAGTCTACCATCCGCAGTCAGACAGCCTGGTAGAGAGCTTCAATAACACCTTAAAGGCCATGCTCTAGAGGGTCATTGAGAAGGACGGCCTCCACTGGGGCTATCTGCCTCCACTGGATTCTCACCGTTTAAACTCCTATGTGGTCAACATCCGTGAGGGCTCCTGGACATCGCCAAGGAAACCTGGGAAGCTGAGGTCACGCCACACTGGAGCATAATAAAGCATGTCACCCAGTTACAGAAGAGAATGGCAAAAGTAATGCCTATCGTGAAGGCACATCTTCTCTAGCCACAGGAGGCACAAGGGTGTATAACCGATCAGCAAAGTTGAGGAAATTCCAGCCCATGAACCACGTGCTAGTACTGCAGGGCTCAGAAGGGAGAGGACATTTGAATTTGGGAGCACAGAATTTGCTGAATTTCTCTTGGGGAACAAGGGCCATTTTGATTTTCCAGAATCTTTGTGCTACCGGTAAGTGGAAGCCCCTATATTTCCATTGACAGGTGACAGACCTGAGTGGGGACTTGCTTTTTTGTGGATTTAGTTGCAGCTTTTATTGGGAACATTTTACATAACAATTTGAATCATATTTATCTGGTTCTCTTCGCTGAGCACTTACATCGGGGTTTCCCTTTAGATTTCTGAGTGATGTAATTCAGATGAAACCCCCGAGGGAGGCACTCACTATAATGAGGCAGCAGAGATACTTTGGGCTCTGTCTTGCCTCTGTTCAGAGTTGTCCTTTTTTTCAGACGTGTACTAAACTGTGGCCGAAGGCACTTTTATGCACTCCTAATAGATAAACGTACACGGCCGGATCACAGGTCAGACGGCGTCCACAGTACCACCAGTCTGCTTAATTATAGGGAATTTTTCTCTGGGGTTCCATCTGAATCACATATTTCAACCTTACATTGATCTTTGGGAGGCAGAATGAAAAAATCAACAGAAGATGAAGAATTGGTTTTATTTTTTTTTACGCCATTCCTCGTGCGGTATAAGTGATTAGGCAACTTTATTCTTGGAGGGCGATGCGATTACAGAAATACCAGATTTATATTGGATTTTTATGTTTGGCTGCTGTCACACACTAAAAGATTCTTTTTTTTTTCAAAAACAAGGTTTTGCGTCACCATATTTTGGGGGCTATAATTTTTCAATATTTCAGCCTACAGAGTTGCGTGAGGGCTTGTTTTTGTGGACGAGTTGATGTATTTATTGTTACCATTTTCGGGCTCATGATATTTTTTGATCGCTTTCTATTCCAATTTTTGAGAAACAGAATGAATAAAAACCAGCAATTTAGGAATTTTTTTTATGCCATTCCACATGTGGTAAAATTGATAAAGAAGCTTTAGTATTTGGGTCAGTGTGATTACAGAAATATCCCATTTATATATATAAATACATTTTTTTGCTTTGGCACTTTTACACAATTAAAACTATTTTATAGAAAAAAATATTTTTTTGCATCACTTTATTCCACAGGTCTACATAAAAATATTTTTTGTAATCATTGCAGGTGACTTTGTACTTTTCTGAATCTTTTTTGTACAGATTTCAAAAATGTATATAGTTTTTCTGTAGCACATATAGCTTCCATGGTGTAGCATTATTATTATAAGGTATAGGAAATATACTGGCGATATTAAGAAAATAGTACCGTATATACTCATGTATAAGCCGAGATTTTCAGCACCTTTTTTCGTGCTGAAAATGCCCCCTCGGCTTATACACGAGTCATAGGGCAGAAACCAGCGGGGAGGGGGTGCCGCGGCAGGAGCCGGTGGCTGGGACATCATACTCACCCCTCCCCGTGCCATCGCTGAACGTCCCTGCAATCCTAAGTTCTCCCCGGCTTCCTGCAGCTCTCCAGCGCTGAGCAGTGACGTAATACCGCTCATTAAGGTCATGTAATATGGACGCGACGCCACTCCCATAGGCGTGGCGTCCATATTCATGGCCTTAATGAGCGGTATTACGTCACCGCTCAGCGCTGGAGAGCTGCAGGAAGCCGGGAGAACTTAGGATTGCAGGGACGCTCAGCGATGGCACGGGGAGGGTGAGTATGATGGAGGAGGATGGGGGGGAGCATGGAGGAGAGAACAAGGAGCACGGAGCAGGACTGGGGGGAGAACGGTGGACGGGGAAGCATGGAGGAGGATGGGGAGAACGGAGGACGGGGGAAGCATGGAGGAGGACGGGGGGAGAACAGTGGACGGGGAAGCATGGAGGAGGACGGGGGGAGAATGGAGGACGGGGGAAGCATGGAGGAGGATGGGGGAGAACGGTGGACGGGGGAAGCATGGAGGAGGATGGGGGGAGAACAGTGGACGGGGAAGCATGGAGGACGGGGAAGCATGGAGGAGGACAATGAGCACGGAGCAGGACGGGGGGAGGATGGAGGGCACAGAGGAGCATAGAGCAGGATGGGGGAGAGGATGGAGGGCACAGAGGAGCACGGAGCAGGATGGGGGGCACAGGAGGACGGAGAAGGAATGGGGGAGCACAGCGGAGGACGGAGCAGGAGGGGGGGGAGTACAGAGAAGAATGGGGGAGCACAGAGCTGGATGGGGAGCAAGGAGCAGGATGGGGGCAGCACAGAGCAGGAGGGCAGTTTATACACCCGGCTTATACACCAGTCAATAAGTTTCCCAGTTTTTTGTGGCAAAATTAGGGGGTCGGCTTATACACGGGTCGGCTTATACACGAGTATATACGGTAATCTATATATCAGAAAAAAATGCTTCACCTTACAAAACAGTTTTTATTCAACCAAAATAATTTCACATGCAAAACAGAAACTAAAACATGAGCAGAAATTAAGGTGCTTGACATTAGACTGTCGTTGATACGATTTTTCAGGGTTGTCCCTATAAAACATCCAACAGTAATCTGCCATCATTGAGTCATTCCAAAAACCCTGTTAATGGTGTTCCATTACTTTAATGTCTTGTTGAAACCGATGTTCATCGCTTACATCCCCAACATTTTGAGGGAAGAAATCGAAATGTGAATGCAAAAACTTTCAGAGACATGCGACATCAAAGACACTGGTATGCATTTAGCAGTTCCTCAACACCTTCAACATATTCTGGAGATTTTTGTTTTCCTAAGAAGTTTTCACAGATCCACTTGAAGCTTTTCCAATATCTCAATTCCTTACCATTTAGAGTTCCTTCAAACACATCATCTATCATAAGCTCTCTGATCTGAGGACCAACAAATACTCCTTCCTTCAGTTTTGCTGGTGAAATGCTGGAGAATTTCTGTGAAATGTACTGGAACCCTTGTGAATTTGTCTTTGCCATGGCTTTCACAAAGTTTTTATTCATTCTGAACTTTATATGTAGTGGAGGAAGAAAGATTTTTATTGGAGCAACTAAAGGATTATGCTGAACATTGTCTCTACCTGGAGCATAGATGTTTCTCTGTCCCCAATCACGATGAACATAATGCTCTACTGTATTTCAACTGTCCCATAAACACAAGAAGCAACAATATTTAGTGAAACCTCCTTGCATTCCCATTAGCAGACCAATCACTTTCAAATCTCCACAGATAATCCATTGATGATGCTTGTATTGTATAGCATCCAAAACAACTGACAGATTTTCAGAACTTTCCTTTAGATGACATGAGTGAGCAATAGGGATTGATGGTTTCATATTTCCATTGTGAAGCAACACTGCTTTCAAACTTCTCTGGGATGAGTCAAGAAACAATCGCCAATCTGCAACAAAATACTTTTGATTCAGTTCTTCAAAGAGGTCATTCACATTGTTACAGTGCACCATTGGTACATCAACTGTGAAAAATTGTGTTAAGGTGATACTTCTGTTTCGGTAATAACACACTTTGACATCATCGTGAAGAAGATTCTTCTGTTTCAGGCTAGATGCAAGAAGTTCAGCTTTATCTTTTGACAATGAAAAGTCTCTGATGAGATCATTTAATTCATGTTGAGTAAAGCGTTCTGGCTGCTCGGCTGCTCCATCAGGTACATACTCATCTTGACTTGAGGTCTCCATGTCTTCACCAGTAGCTTCAGCGCCATAGTCTTCATATTCTACTTCATTTTCATCCAATCCAGACAATGGTGGTACAGGAACTGGCAAGGTACCATCATGTGGAACTGGCCTAATCACAGATTCAAGTTCAGGGAAATTAATCTTATGTTTGTTCTTTGTAGAAAAGCCCTTCAGTTTGACAAAACAAAAGTAGCAGTCATCACTGTTCGGCAGTATGATGATAAAGCATAGTTTTTTGCCTCGTTTTTTATTTATTTTTTTATGGTGTTCACCAAAGGGATTAACTAGTGTGACAGTTTTATAGGTCGGGTTGTTCTGCACACGGCGATACCAAATATGTGTCTTTTTATTGTTTTTCTTTCATAATATTTATTTATGGGTACAAATATATTGTTTTATTATTATTTTGAGGATTTTTGAAAAAACAGTTTTTTTTTTTACTTTTTCACTTATTCCCACTCTATGGGACTTTCACTTTGTGCTGTCTGATCGCAGTTATAAGATATAGCAATGCAGGAGTACTGCTATACATTATAACTGTTAGTCCTGCAGACACATTAGGTAGATCATGTTGTATGCATGATCTAACTAACTTCCTAGTGCCTAGTGATCCAGATGTCTCCAATCCAAGAGAAGAGGGGCTTTCTTCCCTTTGCCTGCTCACTAAATGTGGCAGCACCTCAGCATTTAGTGGGTTAAAGTGTCAGAAGTGGTGCATGCACCGCTCCTGGCACGGAGATCCAGGTGTCAGAATCAGCTGACACCTGGCAGGTGATCACTGGCACACAGCCCCTTGTGCGCGGGTGATCGCCATGACGTAAATGTACTGGATTGGTCGAGAAGTCCTTCCTGATCATGACATACATGTACTGCAAATGTTGGGAAGGAGTTAAAGTGTATTCTCATCTACAAGATCCTATATGTAGTAGGTGTAATAATAATATTAACAAATACCTCCAATTAGAAATGCAGTATAGTTCTTCTGATTTGCTATGTCTCTTTCCTCATGTGTAAGCATTGCAAGACCTTAGGTCTACCTAACTGCCTCTATATCAGTGCTCGTTACCACGGATACCTAAGGTTCTGCAGTGCCTGAACATGAGGAGAGAGACTTAGCGAATCAGAAAAACTATACTACATTTTTAACTGGAGATATATGCTACCATTACTAGCATTACACCTATTACATATTGGGATAGGATCTTGGAGATGGGGAATACCCCATTAATCATATATCAGCTGCTGCAGGCCACAGATTCAAAGCGCTTTTCCTTGCGTTGCTGGCAGACTCACGCGGATGGCTCAGGAGATGACAGAGTTCAGGAAACAAATTTTATTAAATGGTTATCGAGTCAAAGCATTTCAAAGTTATCTAACTTCATCTTCAGGACATAACCATGCAATTGTTTCCTGATCTCCATCTCCCGAGTACATCGGCTTGAGTCTGCCAGCAGTGCCAGGAAAACTGTATTGAACCCGCACTGTATTTGTAAAAATCAGATACAGAACATGTATGTAAAAAACGTACCTCTTACCACTGTATCTGATATTGACTCCATATGTAGCCTCTGAGTTGTAAAATGCTGCAGAACAAGTTGGTGCTGCAGAAACATAATTACTGTGAATAAAAATAAATATTACCCAACAATAAACTTTGTAAATATTCAATAAACTTGTAACGTTCCTTTTTTAATAAAACACTAATAAAAAAATCTGTTAATATCTATCCATTCCTCTTTTCCTGTTGTTTGCACAAAATATTTTTGTCTGCAAATCCATCCCCTAGTAAAGGACAGACCAAACTAATTTATTTCCTTATTAATAGCTATTCTTAGTGTTGCAGCCAAACTGGTCGCCATAGTTACAGTGATTAGCAAAGGCTAAAATATCAAGTCAGTCTAGAGGGAGGAGAGACATTCTGTACCTCGACGTACAGTAACCAAGGTCAGCAGGTACATCTAATCCTCCCAACCCCATCCTTGATTACTGGAAGCAACAAGGAAGCAGAGAATGTGGCAGCTGGCTGCCAAATAAACTGCGCCAGCCTCAAGATGCTTTCCCTTAGGCTCACAGTGATAAACAATTAGACTTTAATACCCGCACTAAAATAAAGGGACCATCTGCTTTCCAAATGCACATAATCATCGTCATCATCGTGGTCATGGATTTTTATTGTTTAGTTGTTTATTGGAACCTCTGATTCTGCTTTTATTTTGCCATCAGTCAGTGGCTGGATGAATTATGGCATGCTGTAAAGATGTACGATTTACTTCTTCCATCTGCATTTAGTAATCCATATTTATTCCACATATTGTTAATCTAGGTTCACACCACTTTTGGACATAGAAATATGTAGGTCCTTACTAATTCACACCTGGGTGGTGTGTGCCATTTTTAAAGGGTGTAAGGTGGCACCTGGACAGGTCGCGGATGGGAGGTATGTGTCCCCAAGGTACCAAGCCTTGGTGATGTAGGACCCGGAGAAGCAGACTCCAGTACACTTTTGCTAAGAGGTGTATTAATGAACCCAGATTATGGTTCTGGGTTTTAAGAGCAGCTGAAAGAGCTGGGTGGAATTGGCTGCTCACTTACCTCCAGTCCAGGTCTTGGATGGTCTGATTTAAGGCAGCTGGTCACTTTTGTCTGTGTGTTTTGCAAGGTGAGGAGGCCTTGCATGTGCTGCTCAGACCCTGCTGGAATCTGAGAAGAAAAGCCACATGTAAACGGCTGAGCCCGTGTGTTATATGGACTTGTTATTTTCTGCTTTGTTCTGTAATACCTTAGTTTACCTGGAAGAGGCTGCTTTATTTTGCAACCCTGGCGGTTTATTTACTTCTTTTAATAAACCGCTTGGTTATTTTGAACCAGCGAGCCACGTACTGTGTGTGAACTAGTGTCACTAGTTCACTGCTCTAAGGCCGACACCCTCGAGAACTCCTGTATGTGGCGAAAGAGTTCTGGAAAGCTGAAACCGCACCCTATAGAAGAGTTGTAGAGCCTCATGCAGATGAGCGTATAATTCAGACGCATGTTATCTGATTTTTAATTGGACAGCACACTGACCCATTTTTTTTTCTCATTCTGACTGTCCATAAGGAAAAAAAAAATCACAGCATGCACTAGTTGCTGAGTCTCACATGAGACTCACACATTCAAGTTACGGTGCGTAAAAAATATATTTACATTGTATATCGTGTCCCTGACTTTGATGCAGGCTCTGACTTTGAGCCTACATCTTTCTCCACACTTGATGGTCATGTGCCTTTAACAGCCACAGGTGGATCGGAGGCTCCACCCATGGCTACTAACCAGTTAAATCCCGTTGTCAATCTCTGGCCAGAAGCACTTCATTCCGGTTGAAGGGTTGTCATGACAACCAGGGGGGTCTGCAGAAGATTCCCATGCCTGTCAGTAAGATTCTCCTGCCTGTGAAATCCAGTTCATAGCCGGAGTTCATGGGAGATTGCGATTTCTGATCTACATACCAGGCCTGAAGCAGCTTCAACTCTCCTAAGTTAACTATTAAATAAAGTGAAAAACAAAGTTTTTAAAGATATGAAAAACCTGAAAAGTTCAAATCACACCCATTTTGCCCCGTTGAAAATAAAACAATTGAAAAAAACAACATATTTGGTATCACTGCCTTCAGAAATGTCTGCACTAACAAAAATAAAATAAATTAATCAGATCGGTAAACAGCGTAGCGAGAAAGAAAATCAAAAAGCCAAAATTACGTTTTTTTTTGGCCGCTGCAACATTGCAATAAAAGGGAAACATTGTATGTACCCCAAATGGTATCGATAAAAAAAATCAGCTCAGGGCGCAAACAATAAGCCCTCACTCAGCTCCTGAAAAACAGAAAGGCTATGGGTCTCGGGAAACTGTAAGAAAGCGAAATAAAATTTTTAGCTAAATTTCGATTTTTTTCATCACCTAAATAAAAAATAAACTATACATGTTTGGTGTCTGCATACTCGTACTCAAACAAAAAAGGAAGCACTCTGTAGCACCATAGCTTGCAAACATAAGATATGAAAAATAAAATATGAAAAATGAATTGCATCACTGCCTTAAAAATATGAAAAATTGAGAAAGCATAAAATGGCCAATTTATGTGTACCTGGAAGCCACGTTAAGGTGTCTCTCATTTTCCAAGTCCTAACTAATGCCAATTCTCGCTTAGAAAAAAGTCTTATCTGTATGGGAACTTATGAAACCTCTCTTCAGACTGAAATCTACATCTCTGTGGAGGGGTAGTAGACCTGTTGTAATTAAAACGCCTGTTACTAAGAGGCGGAGTGACAAGTCAGAAAGTAAATGAATACAAATTTCAAAAAACGGACCGTCACACCCAAAAACATAGATCAAGTGTGAACAGGTGCTTAACCTAGAGTCACCAACTCATACATACTCAATGATCTATGTCTATGATCAATTGATCTATGTTTGGATGTGACGGTCAGTGTTTTGAAATTTGTATTCATTTACTTTCTGACTGAGCACTCCGCCTCTTAGTAACAGGTGTTTTAATTACAGCAGGTCCACTACCCCTCCACAGAGATGTAGATTTCAGTCTAAGGCTTCTTTCACACATCAGTGGCTCCGGTACGTGTAGTGACCGTTTTCTCATGTACAGGAGACACTGACACACGTAGACCCATTCAAATTAATGGGTCTATGCACATCAGTGTGTTTTAATGGAACGTGTGTAAAATACGCTGACATGTCGGTTTTTCTCTGGCAGCACGAACGCAAAACATCCCGCACACGTACACACGGAGAACTGTTCACACAGTACTCCGTGCACACGGAAGGCACGGACAGCTACAGTAAGCGCTGTCCCCTGCCTGTGTTGCTGAAGCTCCCTGTCATTCTCCCTGCTCTGCCGGCAACAGCGAGCAGGGAAATTAATGAAAAACACGACGTGGGGTCCCCCTTAGGTTTTGAACCAACCCGGCAAAACTATACAGGTGCGGGCTGCTATTCTCAGGCTGATAAGGGGCCATGAATATGGGCCCCCCCCAGCCTAAAAACAGCAGCCCACAGCTGCCCAGAAAAGGCGCATCTATTAGATACGCCTATTCTGGAGCTTTGTCGGGTTTTTCCCACTTGCCCTGTAGCTGTGGCAAGTGGGGTTAATGTCACCTTTCTATTGTAAGGTGACATTAAGGTAGGCTTAGTAATGCTGCGGCTGCTGTTTTTCGGCTGGGGGGCCCATATTCATGGCTACTTACCAGCCTAAGAATATCAACCCGCACCTGTATAGTTTTGCCGGGTTGGTTCAAAACCTATGGGGGACCCCACGTCGGGTTTTTCATTTATTCTCCCTGCTCGCTGTTGCCGGCAGAGCAGGGAGAATGACAGGGAGCTTCAGCACCACAGGCAGTGCACAGCGCTTACTGTAGCTGTCCGTGCCGTCCCGATGCGGCACACTGATATACCACGTATTTACATGGACACACGGATATCTCCGGTACCGTGTTTACCTGTACCGGAAATATCTGGACGTGTGAAACTGGCCTAAACAGAGGTTTCATAAGTTCCCAAACAGATAAGACTTTTTTCTAAGCGAGGATTGGCATTAGTTAGGACATGGAAAACGAGAGACGCCTTAACGTGGCTTCCAGGTACACATAAATTGGCCATTTTATGTGCTAAGCTTTCTCAATTTTTCATATTTTTAAGGCAGTGATGCAATTTATTTTTCATATCTTATGTTTGCAAGCTATCGCACTACAGAGTGCTTCCTTTTTTGTTTGAGTATGTATGAGTTGGTGACTAGGTTAAGCACCTGTTCACACTTGATCTATGTTTGGATGTGACGGTCAGTTTTTTTAAAATTTGCATATTCGTACTGACCTGGGAAATCATACTGCCAGGTCAGTTTTACCACATAGTAAACATAGTAAATAAAAAACAAAAAACATTGTGGAATTGCACTTTACTTAAATTTTTCACCGCACTTGGGATTTTTTCCTCATTTTCCTGTACATTATATGGTAAAATCAAAATTACAACTCATCTCGCAAAAAACAAGCCCTCATACGGCCATATTGACGAAAATATATATATAAAAAAAGTTGAGATTTAAGATCGGACGCCATGTCATGTTTGGAGAGCCCCTGATGTGCCTAAACAGTGGAAACCTCACATAAGTGACACCATTTTGGAAACTAGACCCCCTAAGGAACTTATCTAGATGTGTGGTGAGCACTTTGAACCCCCAAGTGCTTCAGAGAAGTTTATAACGTAGAGCCGTAAAAATAAAAAAATATTTTTTTCCACAAAAATGATCTTTTCGCCAATTTTTTACTTTCCCAAGGGTGACAGGAGAAATTGGACCCCAAAAAATCTTGTGCAATTTGTCCCAAGTATGCTGATACCCCATATGTGGGGGTAAACCACTGTTTGGGGCATGGCAGAGCTCGGATAGGAAGAAGCACTGATTTGACTTTTTCAATGCAGAATTGGCTGGAATTGAGATCAGATGCCATGTCACGTTTGGAGAGCCCCTGATGTGTCTAGACAGTGGAAACTCCCCAATTCTAACTCCAACCCTAACCCCAACACACCACCACCCCTAATCCCAACCCGAACTCTAGCCCCAACCCTAACTTTAGCCTTAACCCTAACCCTAAAGGGAAATTGGAAATACATTTTTTAAATGATAAAGGGGGGTTTGATTTACTATTTATTTGTGGTTTTTTTGTTTGGCAGCTGTCACAGACTAAAAGACGTTTTTTATTGCAAAAAATTGTTTTTGCATCACCACATTTTAAGAGCTAGAAGTTTTCCATATTTTGGCCCACAGAGTCATGTGAGGTCTTTTTTTCTTTTGGTGATGAGTTGACAATTTTCGAGCACATGACATTTCTGATCGCTTTCTATTCTGACTTTTTGGAGACAGAATGAGCAAAACCAGCAATTCATGATTTTTTTTTGGGCGGGCGGTTACACCATTCCACGTGTGGTAAGATTGATAAAGCAGTTTTGGAATTTCTTTTGGGGGAGTGTTTGTACCGTTCCGTGTGTGGTAAAATTGATAAAGCAGTTTTATTCTTTGGGTCAGTACGATTACAGCGATACCTCATTATATAATTTTTTATGCTTTGGCGCTTTTATACAATAAAAACTATTTTATCGACTCTGCCCTCTCTTTCAAACCACATATCCAAGCCCTCGCCACCTCCTGCCGCCTCAAACTCAAAAATATTTCCCGGATCCGCTCATTCCTCAACCATGAAACCACAAAAACACTAGTGCACGCCCTTATCATCTCCTGCCTCGACTACTGCAACCTCCTACTGTCTGGCCTCCCCTCTAGCACTCTGGCACCACTCCAGTCCATCCTACACTCTGCTGCACGACTAATCCACCTGTCTTCCCGCTATTCCCCTGCCTCCCCACTATGCCAGGCCCTTCACTGGCTTCCTATTGCCCAGAGGCTCCAGTTCAAAACCTTAACCATGACATACAAAGCCATCCACAACCTTTCTCCTCCATACATCTGTGACATGGTCTCCCGCTACCTACCCACACGCAACCTTCGATCCTCTCAAGATCTCCTTCTCGACTCCCCCCTCATCTCTTCTTCCCACAACCGCATACAAGACTTCTCCCGGGCTTCCCCCATACTCTGGAACTCTCTGCCGCAAAACATCAGACTTTCACCAACAACGGAGACCTTCAAGAAAAACCTGAAGACCCACCTGTTCCGACAAGCCTACAACCTGCAATGATCCTCAGTGTACTGAACCATCGCACAACCAGCTCTACCCTCTCCTAGTGTATTCTCACCCATCCCTGTAGACTGTGAGCCCTCGTGGGCAGGGTCCTCTCTCCTTCTGTACTTATGCATCCCTTGTCTAGCACATGTTTATTGTATCTGTCTATATTTTTCCCCTTTTCATATGTAAAGCGCCATGGAATAAATGGCGCTATATAAATATATAATAATAATAATAATAATTTTATATAAAAAATTTATTTTTGCATCGCTTTATTCTGAGAACTATAACTTTTTTATTTTTTCGCTGATGACGCTGTATGGTGGCTCGTTTTTTGCGGGACATGATGACGTTTTCTGCGGTATCATGTTTATTTATATTTGTCTTTTTGATCGCATGTTATTCCACTTTTTGCTCAGTCGTATTATGATAAAGCATTGATTTTTGCTTTTTTTAATGGTGTTCACTAAAGGGGTTAACTAGCGGGACAGTTTTATAGGTCGGGTTGTTACGGACACGGCAATACCAAATGTATGTACCTTTATTGTTTAGATTTTTTTATTCAAATATTTATTTAGTGATAGAATAAATATTGATTTTTTTATTTTTTAAAATATTTTTACAATTATTTACATTTTTTTTAAATTGAATTCTTACTTTTACACTTTGTCTCACTATGGGACACTCATTTTGTGCAGGCTGATGCTTATATGGCATGCAGATCTGCATGCTATATAAGCTGCTAGCGCTGCACTGTGCACACTGACCTCAGAGACTTTCTGACATGCACTGCGTATGACAGGAAGGCTCTCAGCTCTGGTAACCCGGATGTTATCATGACGACATCGGGTTACCAGGGAGCGACTGGGACCCTGCGTCATGCCGCCGGGTCTCCGGGGCTGTCAGACCTGATAGCCCCTCTGCCTGCTCCGGAACGCTGCGATCATGTTTGATCGCAGTGTTCCGGGGGTTAAAGTTCCGGAAGCGGTCTATGGCACTTAGTGCCAGGTGTCAGCTGTGAGAATCAGCTGACACCCGGCCGCGCTCCCACCGTGAGCGCGGCCGATCGCATATCACGTACTATCCAGTCCATGGTCATAGCGGCCCAGGTCACATGGACAGGATAGTACGTCATATGTCAGAAAGGAGTTAAAAGCACTATTTTGAAATACATATCATGCATTGGAAAACAATTCTACGTAGTTTAATTGGGGTGAGGACAAATTTACCTATTTTTAGCAGTTTGGGTTTATTTTTATGGCATTCACTGTGCTGTATACAGTTTCAATAAAAAAAGAAAAAAAAATGGAAGTGAACCATTTGGAATTACCTATATTTCTGCATTGATTAGTAATAAAATGTGGCCTATATGCAAACCGTTTTACGGTACTGTTCATGTATGTTATTGTGCACAATCTGTTATCACTCACAGTGCAGGGAGACGTAGTAAATGAAGTCTGCAATTAATCTATAAGTCTGTAATGCCAAAATTATGTAAATTCTGCTGCAGAACGTATATGCATCTATTACAGCTTCTGCTATCAATCAATCTAGACTTTCCTCATCTTTTATATCCATATTGTAGCATTCTATTATACCCATACCCAGTCACAGAAAGGGATCATTTTCGGCATCCAAAATCCTTTGAGTAAGGGATTATTCAGACGGCAATAATTTTCTTTTTTGAGCAAAAAACGTTCCGAGTTTCATCTGTGTTTTTTGATAAGGGAGTCAGTTTCTACCATCAGAGTTTGGTCAGATATTCATCAGTTTTTCTTGGACGAAAAAAAAAAGAAAACAAGGTTTCGCAAGCTTCTCCTTGAGAAAAACGGAGAGCACACAGAAGGCATCCAGGTGCTGAGCTTTTTCATGGACCTGTAGACAGTAACTGGCGAAGTTGATTTGAGATTTGCATCAAAATTATCCACGTCTCCATCATTTTGTGTGGATCGCTTGGTTCGCAAAAAATACAAGGACATTTTAACACCTTCGTGGTCTATAATACATATTAGTTCTATCATAGATAGAATATTTAACAGAAAATGGACGTCAAATTGAGATTTAACTCAACTTAGGCAGAGGGACATCTGCAAAAAATCACGCAAAGGAAAAGTGGAACCTATAAAAAAAAATGTCAGTTTCCAAGGGCATTTAGCTGGTGTAAGTAGTATATAATTTGTTGTTGAAGATAACTCCTCTTCATCTTTGCACCAGTTAATTATTTTAATGTTAATGGAATTAGGGAAAATTTATAAGTGTTTGCTATATAATGAAACTCATACCCAGCCACAGATACGTAAAAAAGCCTTTATTTAAATAAAAACATAAATATTTTACTATTTATACATATGTATATAAAATTCCATTGTTGCATATGACGAATTCATCCATGTAAAATACAGTCATACTACAGAATGCATAAAAATACCACCTTTGGCATCAAAGAATTTAGCTTTTTCCTTATCAGAGTTAAAAATGCATAATAACAAAATAATCAAACCAGAAAATATTATCTTTAAAGGCTTACATGAAAATGCCTCCTTTTAATAAAATACGTGTTGAGCTTTATCACGCCCACACAGAGATTTCACCTTCAGAAGACAAAGACTTGCTGAATAGAGACAGAGTTCCCGTTAAACCTCGAGGTTGAAAGGTTTGACATGAAGTGAGGATCTTTATAGGAGCTGCTTTACAGAAAATGGATTTCTCCTTAGTACTAAATATATTAGTCATTTAGAGAGACTTTTGCATTTGGTTTTACAGCACTCTCAAACACAAAAGGTTACAAGGTTTGCCAACATTCGGCTTTACAGGTTTTATCTACGTGTTTTACTTCATTTTGAGGCCTTCAATAGCACTGTGAGGGAAAGATAGCGCTAGACGGATCATAATTGATTTACCATTGTGTTGTGCCATCTTTGGCAAGGTCCTTGGATTCGGCAATTATACAAAGACTGGAACATTTAACATTGTTTCCTAAATGTGATACACAGCAGAACAGCAGGGTGTAGACATGGTCCAGCGACCCAAGTACAAGTAATGCTGGTCAAAGAAACACAGATAATTCTGCTGTCAGCACAAGGTATGGCAGGAGTGAGAAAATCAGCGGTGTAGACCCATCATAATGGAGAAGTGCAAGTATCAGTTATATTACGGTTTCAGTCATTTTTCCAAGCAATAAAAAGTATTTAAGTAGAGAGGTTTATTTTGATTGCATGTCCTTTATGGAGACTGATTTTTTTCTATACGTCTATGACATGAAACGCTCACCAGAAGCTGGTAACAACCCATCTATTCCACACAGGCAAGGAAACTCTCAATTGGTTTCAGAGAAAGAAAATAAAGCTTCTAGAACAGCCCAGCCAATCACCTGACCTGAATCCAATAGAAAATATATGGAAGAAACTAACGCTCAGAGTTCATAGAAGGAGCCAACAGAATCTTCAGGATTTGAAGAGTCTGTGTGGAATACTGGGACAAAATCACACCTGAGCAATGCATGCAACTAGTTTCTCCATACAGGAGGTGTCTAGAAGCTGTCATCACCAACAAAGGCTTTTGTACGAAGTATTAATTACATTTCAGTAAGCGTGTACAATACTTTTTTCCCGTGTCATTTCCCATTATTACACATAACTTAACTTACGGATGTCTATGGTTTGAAATATATTTGCCTGTGTAGATTGGATGGGTTGTTACTGACATCTGGTGAGAATTTCATGTCAATAGCAGCAAAAGAAATATATTTACTTCAAAAATTAGTGACGTGTTTAATACTTATTTCACCCTCCATATAATATATACACACACTTTTTTTACAGCTGGTACAATAACAATTTTAAAGGCATTTTCAGCTGTTATTTGTAAAATAAATATAATTTATTTCCCCTTTGTAAGGATCTTTTTCAGTTACTCAATGTAGGCAAACTGCATTCTTTGGTATCTATGGAAATGCATCACTTAACTCCCCCTGTGACGTGCCAATCCTGCACTCTGCCCTATACTTCAGTCCTCCCAGCTTCTAGCCAGGGCTGAGCTCGGCATGTCACATTCACTCTAAGGCCGGGATCACACATGCGACGAAAACGTCCGTCTCTCGCATGTGAAATCCCAGCTCTGGCACCGGCACTCGAGAGTGGAGCGAGCGGCTGCATGTATTTCTATGCAGCCGCTCGCTCCACTCCCGAGTGCCGGCGCCAGAGCTGGGATTTCACATGCGAGAGACGGACGTTTTCGTCGCATGTGTGATCCCGGCCTAAGGGCCCGAGTAGACTACCGTATAAAATCTCCATGTGATTCTATGGGGCTGTGCACATATCCGATGTTTTCCTCGGACTGATTCGGTCAGAGGAAAAAAAAAAAAAATCGCAGCATGCACGAGTTCCCACCGATAACAGTATGGAACTCACCAATTCATGTCTATGTGTTCGTGTTGTCTGTTCAGGCCCTCCACCAGGTATAATGGAATAATATATACTGTATATAGAATTTTATGTTCTAATATGACCACTAGATTCCAGGAGGTTAAAGAGAAGATGGAAGTACTCGTAAACTAGATCAGGTTATCAAAGTATAGGCAATTGTCAGTGAGAGAAAAGCTGTTAATTTCATTAAAAGCCAAAAAGGTAACTAAAGGGTATGCCACACTAAGCGAGATCGCTAGCGAGATCGCACCTGCGTCACCATTTATGACGCAGTAGCGATCTCGTTAGCGACTTAGCTGTGTGATTCCAAACACAACTCATCAGCGATCTGTATAACGACCTCTGCGGTCGTTGGGAAAACCTAGTCCCACCTGCGATGCTGGTGAAGTCGTTCATAAAGGGTGTCACACTCAGCGATTCAGGCTCACCAGCGGGACAACTACGACCAAAAAACGGCTCAGAACGTTCATGAGCGATCAACGACATCTCAGCAGGGGCCACATCGCTGCTACATGTCACACACAGCTAAAGTCGCTAACGAGATCGCTTCTGCGTCATAAATGGTGACGCAGGTGCGATCTCGTTAGCGATCTCGCTAGCAATCTCGCTTAGTGTGGCATACCCTTAAACCAGAAATCCACGGGGGAGCAATTTCATGACAATTAAACATCAAAGACAATGGTAATCATGGAGTTTGTCTATGCAAATACCAAGAATCACACAAATGTGCTTACCGTATATAATTTAAAATCCCAATGATCACACCTGAGTGGCTAAGTCCTCTAACTTCAGGATTTCATACATGGATAATTAAAATAAAAATTTGCTATAATGAAATTATATGACTAACATGTAAATGTACTTATGAAGAACTTTTGACTCCACTGAGAATTGTCAAAACGTTTGATTAATGGAAGTTTATGTGCCAAGATCTCCATAGATCACCAAAAAATAAGGAGGAGGAAGTGCTAATCCAAGTACTGCTCTCCTTGGAGACTGAAGACCAGCTCAATAAAAAGTCTATGAAGCATAGTTTATTCCATGAGGAGAGCAGCACAGTTGTCTGAATGCTTCACTCAATTTATTTTAGTAACTGAAGATCTTTGCTTCAAACCCCCCAAGTGAATAAATATATCTTCTAACAGGTCTTTATGAAAAGTTAAGGGTTTTCTGAAAGTGGTTAACTTAATGATCAAAAGTCCTTATCTGTGATCGTCTGGGCCTTGGGAGCTCCAATGAAGAAAAGGGCTCCTGCAGCACTCCTGGGTTTACGAATCAGAAGAGGCACCAGGGATGCCAGCTAGTAGGAAAAGGTTTACTGGACTCTGGTCCATCGGTCACAGACTACCAATATTGTAACTATACAAGGGTTCTACAAATCTTTTTGCTCAACTCTCAATATTGGCTTTCGCTAACTGACATACTGTAAAGTAAGGTGAATGTTTAAAGATTTAGTAGGCTGGGCGTTTCTTGAGTCAGCATTACTGGCACATGATAGAAGCAACAGACACTTTAGAACACAGAACAGATCTTTAACTTTCAATATCTGTAGATGACGCACTTCACTCAAATATTGTATAGTTTGTAAAATTGCAGCAATACTTATTTTCCCAAAAATAGAGTTTTCATAACACACTGAGAGAACTATCAGTACAAATAATGTTCCATGTGGTGTTCACACCGGGACTGGGGAGAGCTGTCTTCATTCATCAAGAACAGGAATATGAAAATCACAAAAAGATAAGGATCCATTCATTTGTATGAGTTCCCTTCCCAAACACTGCTTCATACTACTTCCTTCTATAGTACTATTCAAGGACAGTGCAGTGCAACAAATACCTTGTCTGTCTCCCTCGCTTGCCCAATCATATCTTCCTCCATTATTAACAAGCTAGGCAGGCTAGGGATTCCTTCACACTGTCCTGCCTATTCAGCAGTTTTTCAGGAAAACACATTGGTGGCCTGATCTTAAGTTGGCATACACAATTAAATCTCACCTTGTTTGGCTAAGCAACATTGCAAGTTACCTCTTATTAAAAATTCTATTTGTTATCAAGAATGCAGGGACTTTTACTTCTATAATTTACTGCTTGTTGTCTTGGTTACCAGCCATCTCTGCAGCGTATCAGTGGTAGCCATTTTATTGGAGTAATTGCTTGCTAGAGCTGCTCTGAAGCTGGCCAGATTTGGACAACCCTCCTTCTCATCCTGCACGTTTTCCCGTTAACATAAAAAAAAATGTTAAACTTGCCTCACATGGCGGCGCCGTTCCAGCGCTCACGTTCCTGGGGCTAACGTGAGGTTATGGCACGCAAGCCCTGCATTCAATTAGTGCTGGTGTCATTGTCCCCACCTTCAGACGTTATAAATAATTAACAGGAAGGGAGTGACCAGCTGCAGCTCTCACTTCATGTTAATTACTTATACATCTGAAGGCGGGGACAGGGACGGCAGCGCTGATTGGATTCAGGGCTTACGTGTCGTAACAACCTCACGAGCTTCAGGAAAGTGAGTGCCAACAACACTGGAGCAGCGCTGGCACTGTAGGGAGCAAAAGCTTCTTTTTTTTATTAACGGTGCCAATCATGGGGAATGAGAAAGGATTTCCAAGTAGTGGACAATTCCTTTAAGGCCGGCGTCACACTGGCGAGTTAGATGCGAGTAAGTCGCACGACTTTCTCACATCAACACCCGACACGGCCGCCCGCTCTCAGAGCCGAGTGTGCGGCTGCATAGAAATACATGCAGCCGCACACTCGGGTCCGAGAGCGGGCGGCCGTGCCGGGTGTTGATGCGAGAAAGTCGTGCGACTTACTCGCATCTAACTCGCCAGTGTGACGCCGGCCTCAGGCCTCATTCAGACGTCCGTTTCTCAAACATGTGTTCTGTGTCTTTCATGGATAAAACATTGACCCATTACAGCCTATGGTGCAGTTCATATGCCCATGTTTTCTTAGCAGTGTGTCTGCACAAGAAAAGTCAGAGACATGTCAATTATTTTTGATCAAAATCCACCATACATGTCTATGGATCAGTTTTTAACATTGTAATGGGTAGGAGAAGCTTTGCAATTTTTTAACTTTGCAGTATGAGAAAACACTGCAGGTAAAAACAGACACAGGCAAAGAATTTGTGAAAATCTGATCCAGTACATTGATGTAAATCTGTACATTTTTTTCACACATAAGAAAAAAACTAAGTTAGAACCCAGACAGCCAAATTTAAATATAACGGCTTGATCCTTTTGTTCTGTGCACCTTTAGCATAGGCTATCAATGTGATCAGTGATACAACACCTCAGGATAAGGCACTTAACGCACGCAGCTAAAGGGTATGCCGCACTAAGCGAGATCGCTAACGAAATCGCAATTGCGTCATCATTTATGACGCAGTAGCGATATCGTTAGCGACTTAGCTGTTAGATTCCAAACAAAACATCAGCGATCTGTGATTCCAAACACAACTCATCAGCGATCTGTGATTCCAAACACATCTAATCAGCGATCTGTGATTCCAAACACATCTCATCAGCGATCTGTGATTCCAAACACATCTCATCAGCGATCTGTGATTCCAAACACATCTCATCAGCGATCTGTATAACGACCTCTGCGGTCGTTGGGAAAACCTAGTCCCACCTGCGACGCTGGTGAAGTCGTTCATAAAGAGTGTCACACTCAGCGATTCAGGCTCACCAGCGTGACACCAACGACCAAAAAATGGCTCAGAACGTTCATAAGCGATCAGCGACATCTCAGCAGGGGCCACATCTCAGCAGGGGCCACATCGCTGCTACATGTCACACACAGTTAAGTCGCTAACGAGATCGCTACTGCGTCATAAATGGTGACTCAATTGAGATCTCGTTAGCGATCTCGATTGCAATCTCGCTTAGTGTGGCATACCCTTAAGTCAGATCCTCAAGCTTAGACCTGTTCACTTTAGAGGGGTTGTTTGTGACATTTATAGAATGATACCGACTCTGACATGCAGTATGCTAACATTGTGTAATATACTCACTGCTAGGATTCCGGAGTTTCTACACTCCTGGAGCTCGTCATGTGACTGCTCCATAGCAAATTGAATACTTACAATGATGTGCTGACCGCTTTTTTTCCCACTTTCATTTGTCTCAATTAATAAAAATTTAATCATCGGCTGATGTTTTAATTGAGTTGACCGGCAATACCAAGCAGAGCAACATGTACACAGTGCAGTGCCTTGATATACTGCTGTCCAACCACTTGCGCCCTCATCGATGACAATGCAGTTGAAGATTATGATCTTAACAATGGGCCATCATGATTACTTCCAGAAAACCCTTGTGAGTAAAGTAAGGGCTTTATATAAGGATTGGTTAGTTTGAGTATTGACATATGGAAAGATCAAACAATATGTGATCTTGGGGTACTTCAGGTACCAGTAGAGACAGAAGATGACTTCACATAGTCGTGGAGGTAGACATCATAAGTTTAGTGGGTTACAATGATTGAAGTGTCAGTGTTAAAGACCTTATTGTGAATTATTGTGGTGTATTTTGACATCCTGTTTTTTATTCATCATTTGTACAGTGAGCTGTAGAGGTGAATATTAAGATTTGGTTTCTAGTTATTAAAAAAAATGATGCTATTAAGGCAGCAGGTTATAGCTCTGAAATCTTCTACGTGCAGATGTGTCTCATGTGAAAGTTCACCACATATTCTGCATTAGTCCTCTGCACAGATATTGCAAATGGCTCAAATGGATGAAATGTGAAGGCCACAAGCCTACGTACAGTGTGATTGATGGGTCGCCCTAGAAGGCCAGCCTGGATTTTAAACTTTAAAAGTCCTGAATCTCTTGCATAGAACCTAGAAAAGAAAAACAAACAAATTAGAAGACTAAGAAAAGATCTCTAAACATAATCTAACCTAGCTGATTGTAGAAGGCTATCTATAGGTGGGAGGGAGGCAAACCTAAACATCAACGCTCAATGACAAGCTTGAGTGGCAGCAGAGAAAAATGGATCTCATTTACTTTTGGCTATGAGGAGACCATTTGTGGGACGTATACCTAACAATCATTTGAAGACTTATCTTGAGGATCTACTATAAATGCTTTGTTTGGAAATATCTCTTGGTTGCGTTTTCCAAGCTGTAGGATGCTTATGTAACCAATAAAAAGAAGCATGCTGTCACATTAATTAGTTCAGTGCTGTGATAAAATAGTTTTGTTAGAAATAAAACAAAATTACTATGTTGAGAAGGAAAAGACATCAATGAAAAGTAAGAGCAACGATTGCTCTGGACAACTGGTGGAAATTAATGACAAGGAAAACGATGCAGTGCCTTAAATTATGGAATAAGGTAATTATGATCAGTCTCCGCTTTTCAATGTAGGTAGCACGGTCACATATCTCAGAATCTAAGACTCAAATAGGATTTATTGCATTCTTGTCATCTCAGAAAAATGCTAAAATTACAGAAAATCTGGGATAAAAGGATTTAAAGTAAAATATATAGTGGAGCACTTTCAAGGAGAAGAATCTGTTTACCAGAAAAAGATTATGATGTTAAGAGCAATGGACAATACTGTCATTGTACCTCCAAAATGGCATTTTTATGACCTGTGCGTCCATCTCAACACATAAAGGGAACCCATCACCTAGGTTATTGACTCCAAACCACCAAATGTGTTATGTAGTTCTTTAGTACCTCTCCAGGTAAGCGTCTGGAGACAAGTGTAGTGGAGAAAAATAACTAAATTATGAATGTGCCTCAAGAAATCATCTGAGTAGAGCCATTGGGGACTGTGTGACTTTTGGGACAACAGTTCTATGAAAATGACAATTTCAGAGTTATCATAATATAGCACATGCATGATTAACCCCTTCCTGACAGATATCCTGTCAATTCCCATTTGGGAAGGTGTTCCTGCGACAGGATGAATCACACTCGTCGATCGTTGGTCACAGGAGCTGTGGCCAGCGTGACCCACTGCCAGAAGCTCTATTTAATGGACAGCTGAGGGCCTGCAGCAACAGACAGGGTCAAAGTCAGCACCAATCCAGGCTGTGGAGTCGGTAAGGATACTTTCACACTTCAGGCTTTTTGAATCAGGCGCGATCCGGTGTGTTTTTAAAAAAACGCATCCGCTACCGGATGCGTTTTTTTTAGCATTGACTTACATTAGCGCCGGATCGCACCTGATGTCACTGTGTTGCATCCGTTTTTGGCCGGATCCGTCGGAAATGTACATTCCGGCGACCGGACAAGACGCTTGCTGCAACGTTTATTTTTTTTACGGAGCCGCCTGATAGTTCCTGAATCGTCTCTCTCTCTCCGGACATTCGTACTAGCATTTTCAACATGGAAAATTTAATCTTTCCGGGTTCAAAAGGTCAGGACGGATCCGGCAAGAAAACTGATCAGTTGCATCAGTTTTTTTAAAATCAGCGCCGGATCCGTCCTGTCAGGCATAGGACGGATTATGCCTGACACAAAAAACCTGAAGTGTGAAAGTAGCCTAAGCCAAACCACTGACTCAGACTCCTCAATTTACCCTGACTTCAACTCCACAACGCTGCCTCACTACCGAGCATGTACATAAAGTGCAGCACAGATTCATCTCCACTAAAAGCAGAAAGCCTTAGATCAGTAACAGAACAGACATTTCTAGGACATTTCACAACTTTCCCAAATTCTTATGAAAATATTTACACCACATCCTGCGCTGAACTACTGTACCCAATTTATTTTTGAATATAGCAGCCTATTAGACTAGCGATCAGACAATTCAAGGACCAAGTCCCACAGTCAGACTAAGTAAGAGAAAAAGAAAAATATTCAAATTTTGCAAAAATTAAAAAAAAAAAATGGAAAAATCTTTCTAAATTAAAAACTCATGTAAAAATACAAAAACACCTTACACAATTGGTATTAACCCACCTGAACAAGCTGAACTATATAATAGTTACCCAATTTAACACATACAGTGAACGCCATAAGAAAATAATCATCAAAATGCCATTTTTTCATCATACTGCCATATAAAACGTGAATAAAACACAATCAAATCATAAGCAATCAAAAAGTATGTAAAGAAGAATGGTATCACTACAATTTTTAACTCTTTCCGCAAACAATCACTTTGGACTATGTGATTCTGTCCCGGCTGTGTCTTGTCTTTTTTAGAAGTGCACAAAAGTGTCATTGACCGGGTTTTCGTACATGCCTAAAAAGACAGATACTGCTGCAAAACAGGCTAGACAGGTACTATCTGCCAAATTGTGGTAAGTGCTCAGAGTAGAGCACAGGACAAATGTGAACCAAGACTTCACCTGATTTTGGGAGACAGACTGAAGGCGGCTCCATACATTTATCCTGTGCTCTATATGCTGAACACTTACGTCAGGGTTTTCCATCTAACTCTCATGAAAACAGGATTGAAGCAAAAACCCTGAAGAAATCATTCACTATAACTTTGGACTCTGCCTGGCCGCTCTTCGGGAACTATCAATCTCTGCTAAAGTGACATGGCACCCACAAACCATTCCAGCAAATATGCACTCCATAACGACTCTCATTTCCTTCTGAGCTTTGCAGTGTGGCCAAACCATAGTTTCCGACCACATTTAGCATATCGGCGTACTAATTATAGGGTTATATTTCTACAGCTACCCCTTATGAAAATAAAAAATTTGGGGCTAAAGCAACATTTTAGTGGAAAGCAACTGTGGGATCAAAATGCTCAATACACCCTTACATTAATTCCGCGAGGGATGTATTGGTAGATCCACAATCGGGTCATTCTGAAAATGTGACATGGTCCTCGCAGTCTGTTCCCGCTAAAACTGCACTCCAAAAGACAAACAGCGCTCCTTAAATTACGAGCCCCGCCCTGTGCTTACTCGGTAGATTTAAAAAACAAAAGGTACTGGCCCCCTAGGAATTTTTTATTTTTGGAGGGGGTGGGGTGGGGGAGTAGATGGGAGAGTGCGTGAGTATTTTCTTACTTTACCATTTGGAAAATTAAAAATATAGGAATGAGGAAGCAATTTAGTGGAAAAATCAAATGTTTAGTTTTCACATTAAAATGCAATAACATTCTTTTAAATGAAATATTAAAAACTGGAAAGACCAAAAAGCACAATAGGGTCTTATCCGGTTAACAAAAGGATAAGGTAGAAAGAGAGTGTGTGCAACTGGTTGGGTTGTGACAGTGACAATCCCTTTTGAAAGCTCATAAGGTTGCTCCAGAACCACCAAGTAAATAGGATTCAAATGCTAGGAGATGGGGGTCGATATAAATCCGAGAAGCCAGAGATCCAGTAAACAATAGGAAACAAAATGAACTGTGGATACTTTTCATCGCATTTTGACGTATTCAAACCTCTTCATCAGGACGACCCACAGTGATGAAAAGACTGTGGTTTGTCCTGATAAAGAGGTTTGAATACCTCAAAACGCATTGATGAATAAAAACTGCATCCACACTTCATTTGGTCTCCCATCGTTTATTGGATCTCTGGCGGCTCAGATTTACATCCACTACATTTCCTAGCATTTGTATAACATGCTTTTAAGCACCTGTGAGTTCAAAATTCTCAATGCCACACTTAGATTGATTCCTTATAGGTTGTAGTTTCTAAAATACGGTCAGTTACGGGGTGTTTCTGCTGTTTTAGCACCCCAAAGTCTCAGACAAAGTGACCTGGTGTCTGCAATCTATTCCAGACAAATTTGCACTGCAAAAGATAAATAGTGCTCCTTCGCTTCTGCCGTGTGCTCACAATTTCCAACCACATATGGTGTATTGTTGTGTTCAGGAGAAATTGTGTAGGCTCCATTTTCTCCTATTACCACTGGTGAAAATAAAAAATATTGAGGCCAAAACAATTAACAGAAAAAAAAAAATGTAATTTTTCATTTTGATTTGTGTTAATTCTTGTGAAATACCTGAAGGATTAACATATTACATTACAGAATATGGTTTTCAATTCTTCAAGAGGTGCAGTTTTAAAAACTGGTTGTCTTTTGGGACTGACATTTAAGCCCCTCAAAGTTGCTAAAAAATTGAAGAGGTGCTTAAACAATAGGATTGGTAAACTTCCTCAGAAAAAATATGCTAAACTTTTAAGTCTTAACATGCCAACAAAAAGGATGTTAGATAAAGGATGCTGATGTAAAGTAGATATATGGAAAATGCTCTTTATTAACTAATTTCTGTGGTATGACATTAATTTTAAGATTTGGAAATCTGCAAATTTTTCTGAATTTGTCAAATTTCAGATATGTTCATAAATAAACAGATCATTTCTACCTAAATTTTCCACCAAAACAAAGTACAAAAAAATAATCTGAAAATCACTGTGATATGTCACTTGCTATAAATGTATTTTTTTACATTGTGTTAATGCAGCTTTTCTCCTAAATTCTGCCTTGTTTTTCTTTTGTTCCTGCACTTTTCCATCTCCTGAGATAAGACATCTCCTCCTTGTATATAAATCTAGCCATTTTAGCCAAGTTGGTGTGGTCATCAGCTATGGGAGTACTATCGAAGACTGCACCCAGATAGCTAAAAAGGCTACATAGACATGCAGAAAAAAAGGGGATCATATCTGATGAAAGTAGATGCAGACAAATCCATACGGGTAATTATCTTGTATCACAGACACTTGAATATACTGAGTTATAAACATTACACAATATGATTGGGATAGAAAAATCCCTAGAAAATAAGTCTAGATACCATAAGGATCAATAATGGCTTAAAATGAGGAAAATAAAAACCTAAACAAAACAAAAATTTCATCTAAAAGAAGACAATGAAAATACAAATCTTACAATTCACATGATATCCACCTGTGGTATAAGATGTTATGACTCTATACATTTATTCAGCGATTATGCTACAATATCGTAATCATTTTTTCCTATGTACGTTGAGCAGATGGGCAAGGCTTGGCGAGAAGTAGGTTTCTGTGTAGATGAGAGAAGCAGGCGTGAAGTGTAGCCTATTCACCATAAGTACCAGAAAAGCAAAAGTTTCCATGGTAACCAGTGTTTCCTTGTATTCACGGGAAGACAATAGCGGGTGAAGAAGCCATGCAGGAGTGACAGGGGTGTTTTGGTGTATTGCTACAGCTGTAAAAATGGATTTTTTTTTTTATATTTGTGTCCTATAACATTACTTCTGTGCGATAGCTTTGTAGAATATTCTGATAATTAGGAACACAGACAGACAAAGCAAATGAGGTGAAGGCACAATAGTGAGGATGCCATAGTGTGGTTAGTTAAATATCAAGCTTTCTTTCATACTAAGGCTCGTTCTCGTTTTAGAAAAAGGACAGAATTCCCACTTTTGGCAGAAAGGATCTCCATTGTATAGAGGCTTCATACTTCCAGGGTAAAACATAGTAAATTATACCTAGAAGGACAACACGAAAATCACAGATAAGGCTGTACAATGTACGGTAATTTGTGCCTCTGAGGATCAGAACATGCGCACAAGCTCACCTTTCTGTTAATTAACGACCTTGCATTTGAGGTTGTCAATCTATCCAAGAAACTTTGTAATATCAATTTAAAAAAAAAAAAAAGAAGAAATTGAGGAATTGTAGAAGAACCATTTTAATGATTGTGGCTGGAGATTCACAAGCAGACCATCCGAAAATAAGATTTGAATGTTGGTGATCCATATCAGTAATAGACAGCCCAGTACCCGGCCCTACGCGTGCTACATTGTGCAGCAAACAAGTCCAAGACAGAAGAGAATTGTCCTGCACACACCTAAGTGTGAACCGGCCATGGGTTGGATGCTTGTATCTGTGCCCTCGTCCCTGCCGATGTGTCACCTTACCTTGCCCAATAAAGTTATGGGTTTGGACCGAAATATTTGGCAAATGCAATGGATTTTCTTTACTGGTAACAATTTTCTGTCACCCCCTTAAAATGTCAACAGAACTGCAGTGAATTTTTCTGCCTGTGTAGACGTACGAAAGCTTGTTTTTTGCAGGTGGAGTTGTACTTTTGAATGACAACATTCATTGGACCACACAGCGCATTGGAAATGGGAAAAAATATCAAGTGTTGTGTTGCAAAACAACACAATTCTGACATGTTTTTTTTGGCATTGTTTTTACGGCGAACAATGTGGGGTAGAAATAACATGGCAGTAGGATTCTCCTCATTAGTACAATGTTAGCGATACCAAAACTTGTCCAGTATTTTTTTTTTATCATTATTTTAGGTTTTTATTGATACCATTTTGGATAGATATGACATTTTGGTAGCTTCTTACAGCATTTTTTTGCGTTATTGTGGAGACCAAAAAATAAATTTTTGTCGATCTGAATTTTTGTCTGCTTATAATGTTTACCTTCCGGGTTAATTATTTTTACATTTTAATAGAGCAGACTTTTATGGATGCGGAGACAACACGTGTATTTTTTATCATCTTGGAGGAAAAGAGTGGTAATTTAAACTTATTTTTCATATTTTACAGTTTTTTTCACTTTTTTCTGTATTTGTTAGTTTTCTTAGGGGACTTGAACCTGCGATTATCTGATCATTTTTGCTATACACAGCAATACGACGGTATTGTTGCATATTGCAAAAATCACTGTCCTCTTTTAAGCCCAGATGCAGGATGGGCTTCAATGAAGCTCTGTGATGAGCGGCACAGAGGTCTTCAACAGTCACCTGGCTGTCGCAGTGACCCATCGATGTCACTTGAGCACAGATGGGCGCATAGAATGACACAACCCCTTGACAGCACACTGTTAATTCAGCTGTCAAAGCTTGACAGCAGAAATTAATATGTTAACAGGTAAAGGTGAGGCGTGTTTCAAGCTGGAACCTACCCTAGGCACACATTAGGTCAGGTTGCAGCCTTCAAAAACACTGCTTAAGTCAGAGGTTAACGCAAGTTCCTATCAGGCTGAAGAGCAGCATCATGACCAAGCATGACTGATCCCACTCAGCCGGACAGGTTTACAATAGGACATGGAGCAAGGCTGAAGCAAGTGAGAAATAAAACCTCTTCAGCTAACTGAGCAGAATGGACTTTTCTTCTCCTGCGCCAGTCTGACATGTTTACAGTAGGGTAGAGAGACTGAGCAAATGAGCACAAAACCGGGCTGCAAACGAGAAGTGGCGCTGTTGCCCATTTTAGCAAAACACTGTTATTCATTTTCCATAATCATTTCACCACATGAAGGAAGTGATCACCCACCTATAAAAATGACACAGGTATTATAAGGGCATGTTCACATGATTACTTTTAGACAAACATTTATACGCTGAGATTTTAACGAGGAAGATGCTTCAGGAATCAATGTTTTTATTCCCGAAGAGTTTTTTCAATCAATATTCTGCCTGAAGCGCGATTCAACTGTCCAAAAACAAATTAGTAGCTGTTTGGTAGAAAATAAATGACTAAAGCAATATGACGACGAAAGAAATGGTTTGCAAATATTCATTAGAGGATACTTAAGTAAAATAAGATGTAGCCTAGGGCCTCATTCATTTGGCCTTTTTTTTTTTCATGCAAGTGTTCTGCGTTTTTCACAGATAGAGCACATACCCAAAAATCTATCGGGCTGTGAACAGGTCTGTTTTTTTTCCAGACACATTGTCTGCAAAAAAAAAAGAGAAAAGGAAACAAGTATTTTTTTTTATCTCGAGCTAAAACTCGCCAATTCAGGAGAATGAGAACTTAACAAATAAAACAGATAGCTCTCGACTGTTTTTGCAATATTGGTAATTAAAGAGTAGAAGATTTTCTTTTATTGCAAGAAAACTGAATGCCACACCGATGTTGAATGTAGTCGTACGAAAAGAAAAATGCATGAGGTCTTCGGGAACTCAGGGTTAACACCTCTGTTGCAAATCCTGTCTTATTTGACAGAATAAAATAGTACTGCATAGTTGAGGCACATTCATGGGCACTAAAATGGAACATGAACAGCCTGAAGATGCCCACACATCTTAGGTAGATGTTGGCCGAATGCTTGTTTAGCCAATTTCTATTTTTTAACGGCTCCCCAGTATACATGGGCACTAAATCGGTGTTGAAAAGGCAGAAGAACGTCCGTCTAAGAGCGAAAAACCTTTTTTTTTTTTTAAAGATAAAAAGAAATGAAGTTACTTCACAGAACCGCTTTTTCCCACCAAGTTTCGTATCATGAATAGAAGACATAAAATGGTCCGCTTGCCAGGCAGTAAAGAAAAAGATAACTATAAATACAGAGATATCAGAAAAAATATTAAGCTTTTATGACATTATTTCTACATTAATATTCCACAAGAATAAACTGCTTACAAAGAGGTTCATTCAGAGTAATCTGCCAATCCTGGCTAAAATGCATTTTAAGAGACTGTATTTAGAAGGGTTTTTGAGATTATCTATGAAAATGAACAGGGACTTTATCAGTTAAAATGATTTTTACATCACTTTCCAGAAATAAAAGTACTAATTTGCCATAATTAAAAACGACTCTACTTTAATTTACTACACGATGCTGGAAATAATCTACTGGGCAGACAAACCATTCCTCAACATGAAAAATTCAATAAATGTATGTATCTTGTTTTCATTCTTTCAAACCGAGGTCTAGAATGAGTGTTTGCGCCGATTTTAATATGATGTGTTGCCTAGCAACAAGCTGGCTTTCTTGGCATGTATAAATAGGACTTGAATGTCATCTGTGGGGGTGACCCAGCCAAATAAGAAATATTAGCCTGTAAACGCTTCCATTTGTTTTTATTGCAGGCATACATGGTTACAGTCATGGCCAAAAGTGTGGGCACCCTTGAAGTTGTTCCAGAAAATGAAGTAATTCTCCCAGAAAATTATTGCAAATACACCTTTTGTTATACACATTTCTTTTGTGTGTTTTAGCAAATTGGACATAATTTCACACAAAACCTCCAAAATGAGCAGGACAAAATTGTTGGTACCTTCCCAAATTTGTGGGTACACAACTTTGTATCAAGCATGTGATGCTCGTTCAAACTCACCTGTGGCAAGTAATAGGTGTTGACAATATAAAAATCACACCTGGAACCAGATGGAAAGGGGAGAAGTGGACTCAGTATTTGCATTGTGTGCCACACTAAGCATGGAGAACAGAAAGATAACTGTCTGAGGACTTGAGAACCAAAATTCTTGAAAAACATCAACAATCTCAAGGTTACAAGTCCATCTCCAGCGATCTTGATGTTAATTTGTCCACGGTGCGCAACATAATCAAGAAGTTACTCATGGCACTGTAGCCAATCTCCCTGGATGGCAAAAAAAATTTGAGGAAAGGTTGCAACACAGGATAAAACAAAGAAAAACCTATATAAAAAAAATCCCATGTGTGAAAATTAATCCATAATGTGAATACTAATATACTAAGATAAATCAGAAAGAAAAAAAGTATCCACCATAAAAAATATAATATGTAAACTTTACTGAATTACAATTAAAGACATGATTGCACAACAGCAATGATGTTTAAAATAATCATGCAAAACACAATTATTAGACATACAATTGATAAAAAGCGAAATATAAAACAATGATAGGCAAGGGGGAAAGGTACGCCGGGCCCAGGCCGGCAAAATTCTCAATTTAAGAAAATACATCCATGAGCTGATTATTCAAACATAATATAAATGCAAAAAATTATATAAAATATTGTAATAAAATAATGTAATTAAATTACTCATATATATCATAAGCAATTATAAAAATAAAGGATTAGTGTCAATTTTAAATAGGTAAAGGTGCATTGTGCATAGAACAATTAGTACAACATTTGCTTAGATAGGCAGCAATAACCGCAGGTAGAAATAAAAGGTGCAAGAAAATCAATGCATAATCAGATACCGACCACAGCAGCACACGCTGCCCCCTCACTGCACTCCAACACGCGTTTCGCTCTCGCTTCGTCAGGGAGTGGAAATACAGGATAGTCCGGATGGTGGATAAGCATCCTCAATCAGGTTTCAAAGAAATTTAAGCTGTCCTGCAGGCTCAGGGTGCCTCAGTGTCAGCACTAACTGTCCGTCAACATCAGCATGATGAACCACTATGTCAGGAAACCTAGGAGGATTGCACTGCTGATAAAGAGACATAAAAAAGCTAAACTGCAGTTTGCAAAAATGTATGTGAGTAAGCCAAGATCTTTCTGGGAAAGCATCTTGTGGACAGATGAATCCAACAGTACTGTTTACTGAAAACGGAATGAAGCCTACAAAGAAAAGAGCACAGTACCTACAGTGAAATATGGTGGATGTTCAAAGATGTTTTGTGGTTGTTTTGCTGCCTCTGGCACTGAGTGCCTTGACTGTGTGCAAGGCATCATGAAATCTGAAGATTACCAAAGGATTTTGGGTCACAATGCAGTGCTCAGTGTCAGGAAGCTGGGTTTGCGTTCATGGGTCTTCCAGCAGGACAATGACCCCAAACATATTTCAAGAAGCACCCAGAACTGGATGGAAAAAGTGCTGGAGAGTTCTGATTCTGATGTGGCCAGCAATGAGTCCGGGTATAAATCCGATTGAACACCTGTGGAGAGATCTTAAAATTGCTGTTGGGAGAAGGCATCCTTCAAATATGAGATACCTGGATAAGTTTGCAAAAGAAGAGTGGTCCAAAACTCCAGTTGAGAGGTGTAATAAGCCTGTTAATTGTTATAGGAAGCGATTGATTGCAGTCATTTATTCCAAAGGGTGTGCAACCAAATATTAACCCCTTTCCGACATCAGGTGTATATTTACTCCGATGTCAGACTCCCTCCCTTTGATGTGGGCTCTGGCGGTGAGCCCACATCTTTCCCGGGACATGTCAGCTGTTTTGAACAGCTGACATGTGCCCGCTATAGCCGCAGGTGGAATCGTGATCCGCCTGTGGCTATTAACTACTTAAATGCCGCTGTCAAACGCTGACAGCGGCATTTAACAGGCGCTTCCGGCAAGCGCGCCAGAAATATGCCCACCGGTTCGTTGGCATGACAGCCAGAGGTCTCCTGGAGACTTCTATGGTTGTCAGTGCCGGGTTAATGTGAGCGCCACCCAGTGGTCGGTGCTCACAGCAAGTGAGTAATTCTGCTACATAGAGGCGATCTGATTATCGCCTCTAAGTAGCAGATCCGACCAGGTAGTGGCAGCTTCTAATCTCCCATGGAGACTATTTAAGCATGCCAAAAGTGAAAAAAAAAATGTTTTTTAAAAAAAAAAAAAAAAAATGTTTAAATCACCCCCCTTTCGCCTCATTCAAAATAAAACAAAAATAAAATCAAACATACACATATTTGGTATTGACACGTTCAGAATTGCCCGATCAATAAAAAAAAAAAAGATTAATCTGATCGCTAAACGGCGTAGCGAGAAAAAATTAAAAACGTCAGAATTACGTTTTTCTGGTCGCCGCGAGATTGCATTAAAATACAATAAAAGGCGTTCAAAAGAACGCTTCTGCACCAAAAGTGTATAATTAAAAACGTCAGGTCGGTGCGCAAAAAAAGCCCTCACCCAACCCCAGATCATGAAAAATGGAGACACTACGGGTATTGAAAAATGGCGCAATTTTATTTATTTATTTTTTTTAACAAAGTTTGGAATTTTTTTTCACCACTTAGATAAAAAAGGACCTAGACATGTTTGGTGTCTATGAACTCGCAGTGACCTGGAGAATCGTAATGGCAGGTCATTTTTAGCATTTAGAGAACCCAGTAAAAAAAGGCAAACAAAAACTAGTGTGGGATTGCACTTTTTTCCAATTTCACCGCACTTGGATTTTTTTTTCCCGTTTTCTAGTACACGACAAGGTAAAACCAATGGTGTCATTCAAAAGTACAACTCATCCAGAAAAATACAAGCCCTCAGATGACCATGTTGACGGAAAAATAAAAAGTTATGGCTCTGGGAAGAAAAGGAGCAAAAAATGAAAACGAAAAACTAAAAAAAGCTCCGGGGGCTAAGGGCTTAAGTTAAGGGTGTCAACAATTTTGTCGGACCTTTTTTGGGGTTTTGTATGAAATTATGTCCAGTTTGCCTTTTTTTCCCCTCAGTTTTTTTTTTTGTTGTTCCAATACACACAAAATGAAATAAACATGGGTATAACACAACAAGCATAATTGCCATAATTTTCTGGGAGGAATACCTCATTTTCTGGAACAATTTCAAATGTGCCAACATTTTTGGTCATGGGTGTATATGCATATTTTTACATGAACTTTGAATAAAATGTATATTTTACCCATTTTCAGTATTACCTTTTTCTGCGCACATCATTGATAGTGGGTTCCTTACTGTAATAAGCTGCCTAATGGATTCATATGAGACTAAGAAAAATGACGTGCTCTAAAAGAGGCTTTGTCGGACTGCAGTCTAAGTTGACAAAGGGTTTGTTCACACGGTATTTTTTTTTTGGTCGCACAAAAATCTGACTTTTTTTTTGTTCTACAGGAAACCCTTCCATTTTATATTTGGATGATTTTTTTTTTGTTTTTGTTTCATGAAGAGATGTTTGAAGAGTTTTGAAGAGAGAAAGAAAAGCTAAAGTATTCTTGGCAATGCAGATGGAGAAACCCTCAAGATCTTTACGTTATGACCTACATGCTACCAGGGCAAACAATGGAACCATTTTTATCAGTTTTTGTAGAAGTGTTGTACAATTTCTATGCACTCACAAGCCGTGAAGCTGAGCATTTCTGGGCTCTAAGTGGAGAAATTCCACTCATTACTGAAATTCACATAGTAATGTGCACAGCGCCAATAGCCGAGATTGGAATATTTCCTTAGCCCAAGTGGTAGAAAAGCAGCTCTAAGTACACAGCCAAACATTCCTCTAATAGTGTAAGAACAGCAGAAAGCAATGTGAGTAATAATCAGGGCCGACATACATGGGATGTCTGCACTCCTTTATGCTTTTACATCGCTGATTTATGCAATGGCTAAAAGCTCTCCAGCTGTTCATACCGCTCTATACAGAAGATCTTAGACTTGACTTTAGGTATGTTCCAAGAGAACCAGAAACAAAAACAGAAAGCACGCATCCATGTACAAAATGGAGAAATAGAAATGATGGTGACTTGGAATTCCTGCTCTTCCCATTAGCGATCACAGCGATGTTTTGTGTGTAATTGAAGGCGGCCATTATGTTTATTTGCTGTTTTGATTCCATTTGCAGTACTAAAAGAGGAAAGCTTTTCCTTCCCAAAACATTAGCAAAATTATGTTTGGAAATCTGTGATGTGAAGCAATTTACAGCACACGAGGCAAATTCGCGGCAATTTCTCAGATTGCAACGAAAACTAAAAATATCATTTAAACAGCTAGTAATCAAGACCACTTCAAAGGCAGTTATGCTTATTTACCAACATTAAATGTGGTCCGAAATGCAAGATTATGGGAAATTAACATGCAGGTATCCACAGCTCAGGAGACTACGAGCCATCTCGCCTTCTTTAATCCTATAGAAGTCTTGGACTAGGTAAATGGCATGTGGAGGGGCATTATGGAGCTCCATGGAGCTTACGTACTCAAAAGCTAGGTGTGACACAGGTTCGCCATGGGGCAGTTTTTTTTACAGCCTGTGGGTGATTCTTCTTTGCAGTAACAGTACTGTCACATCCCCTATTTGACAGCTTTACAAGCACTACAATTAGAATTTATGGGTAGGACTAATACTGTGTCAGCTTACGCATTATGTACGCCAAAAGAAAAGTTAAGATTACATTATTGTCTCCAAGAATGGCCTTATTTTGATGGCAATACCATAGATTTTCTTCTACAATACCCGGCATTTAGTTCCAAGACCGGGACTACATAATACAAGTATTGGTACTACAGGACCAATTTATCTAGTAACATCACTATTAGGCCACATACACACGTTCAGTATTTGGTCAGTATTTTACATCAGTATCTGTAAGCCAAAACCAGGAGTGGGTGACAAATTCAGAAGTGGTGACGTGTTTCTATTCTACTTTTCTTAGGATTGTCCAACGCCAGTATTTTGTCAGTACTGTAAGCAAGAATCAGAACATGTGAACGTGGCCTTTCGGAATTGGCACTTCTCTCTCGAGTCATTTAAGCCTCAGTCCCAGGAGCTTTCCTACATAGAAGTATTTCCAGAAACGTATGCCCAAAGCCACGAGGATATGTTTTACATCATTACACTGAAGGACAACACATTGTAGCCATGAAGGGTTGGGCAGAAATCGTGGCAATCGGAATATTTGCAATGCAGAACACACAGCTACTTAAAAAGCGATTCTTGATGGTTCAATCAATATTTGCAAACAGAAAACATGTTAATTCACTCATCCAAAGGGGAATAGGAGATCCCAGTGCACCAAACCGCCCCTAAATCCCGTGGAATTTAGTTTGATCTTTAGGTACAACTTGTCAGCACTATCGGGGGGGGAAGTTTTGTCACCATAAATATACTGACCTGGAGAATCATGTCTAGGGTCATTTTGAAGAAAAAAGTTTTAATAAGAAAAGAAAAAAAGGAATCAACGCATTTTGGAAGAAATTAAAACATGGCTCATTTTCCACTCCAGGAGACAGTCATATTTTAATTCTCTCATTGTAAGTCGAATTTTTTTGTGCGTGTTAATTACCGTATATATTCATGTATAAGTTGACCCATGTATAAGTCGACTCCCCTAATTTTGCCACAAAAACCTGGGAATACTTATTGACTCGTGTATAAGCCTAGGGTGAAAAATGATTATGCCCCCATATGCTACATAGATTATGCCCCCATATGATGCTCCACAGATTTTGCCCCCATATGCTGCACAGATTATGCCCCCATATGCTCCACAGATTATGCCCCCATATGCTGCACAGATTATGCCCCCATATGCTCCACAGATTATGCCCCCATATGCTGCACAGATTATGCCCCCATATGCTCCACAGATTATGCCCCCATATGCTGCACAGATTATGCCCCCATATGCTCCACAGATTATGCCCCCATATGCTGCACAGATTATGCCCCCATATGCTCCACAGATTATGCCCCCATATGCTGCACAGATTATGCCCCCATATGCTCCACAGATTATGCCCCCATATGCTGCACAGATTATGCCCCCATATGCTCCACAGATTATGCCCCCATATGCTGCACAGATTATGCCCCCATATGCTCCACAGATTATGCCCCCATATGCTCCACAGATTATGCCCTCATATGCTGCACAGATTATGCCCCCATATGCTCCACAGATTATGCCCCATATGCTGCACAGATTATGCCCCCATATGCTCCACAGATTATGCCCCATATGCTGCACAGATTATGCCCCATATGCTCCACAGATTATGCCCCCATATGCTCCACAGATTATGCCCCCATATGCTGCACAGATTATGCCCCCATATGCTGCACAGATTATGCCCCCATATACTCCAGATTATGCCCCCATATGCTGCACAAATTATGCCCCCATATGCTGCACAAATTATGCTCCATATGTTCCACAGATTATGCCCCCATATGCTCCACAGATTATGCCCCCATATGCTGCACAGATTATGCCCCTATATGCTCCACAGATTATGCCCCTATATGCTCCACAGATTATGCCCCCATATGCTCCACAGATTATGCCCTCATATGATCCACAGATTATGCCCCATATGTTCCTCAGATTATGCCCCCATATGCTCCACAGATTATGCCCCATAAATTCCACAGATTATGCCCCATATGTTCCACAGATTATGCCCCATATGTTCCACAGATTATGCCCCATATGTTCCACAGATTATGCCCCCATATGTTCCACAGATTATGCCCCCATATGCTCCACAGATTATGCCCCATATGTTCCACAGATTATGCCCCATATGTTCCACAGATTATGCCCCCATATGGTCCACAGATTATGCCCCCATATGCTCCACAGATTATGCCCCATATGCTCCACAGATTATGCCCCATAGTATGTCCCTTATGCTGCCACGCTGCTGCTGCAAAAAATGACATACTCACCTCTCATCGCTGGGGGCCAGGTGCCGGTGTCCTGAGCAGGCGGGGACACCGGCGCGCTATGGGGGACAGGTGCCGGTGTCACCGCTTGCTCAGGACCCCGGCACCTGAGATATTTACCTGTCACCAGACCGGTCCACCGCTGAGCGCCGCTGTCTTCCGTGTCCTCGGCAGTGAATGATCAGGCAGAGGGCGCGGCGCGCACTAACGTCATCGCGCCCTCTGCCTAAACATTCACCGCCAGAGGAGTCGGACGAGGGAGCAGCGCAGAGGTGGTAAGGGGACAGGTAAATATCGCTATACTCACCCCTCCGCCGGCACGTCTCTGCAGCGTCTCCTCTTCTTCCGGCGGTCTCCGCAGCTCTTCCTTCCTACAGCGGTCACGTGGTACCGCTCATTAAAGTCATGAATAGGTGCATATTCATGACTTTAATGAGCGGTACCATGTGACCGCTGCAGGAAGGAGCCGGAGATCGTGGGAGAAGCAGGGGGGCTGCAGAGACGCGCCGGCGGAGGGGTGAGTATGATCCGACACCCCCGCTCCTCCTCCCCCGCCGACCCCCGTATATGACTCGCGTATAAGCCGAGAGGGGGACTTTCAGCCCTAAAAAAATGGGCTGAAAATCTTGGCTTATACACGAGTTTATACAGTACATTATAAATATACACAGTACTTTTATATTAAACCACTTTTCCCCTGATAATTCTGATATGTGATGGCTTTACCTCTTGTTCAAGCCTTTTAATTTCTAAGCTCTATGGGTTTTAGAGTTTGTTAGTGGCAGATCTACACCCTTGGGGGATTGAACTAACATGTTTTCTGCCAATGTAACGCCACAAACTTTGATTAAAGCACCATGTAGAAATGCATTTGAAGTGGCCTGTTTTTCTGCTCTACAACCTGTGTCATACTGAGAGTGGTGTTCTGGCACCAGAACTGCAGAATTATAGCCAAGGTGAAATTGCATGTTTTTAGGAAATATTTCTAGGAAATATCCATAGAACTGGAAATAAGCAATTATAGCACGTGATTTTAACTTTTTTTATTATTAAATAAAAAAAAAAATTTAGGTTATAAAAATACATGATATTCAAACGTGAGATCTTTGTAAATCGCACTGGCATTTTATTCATGGCTGTTGGGTCGGAGTCCATTTTGGTGGAGTCGGTATAAAATGGACCAACTCAAGACTCCTTAAATATATAATTGGGTACAGTAGCTCAATGTAGAATGTGCTGTAATTTTTTTCAGAACAATTTGGGAAAGTTATGGAATGTCCGTTTCTATTCCTGATCTAAGGATCTCACTTTTAGTTGAGATGAATATTCTGCTATAGAAAATATGACACGAAAACTCGCCTTTGTCTTAGAAAACCAGAGGACAGCCTTTCAAAAACAGCAGGGATCTCGGGTGCCAGAACAAACAAATACTGTGGAATGTGAGAAAAGAAAAAAACTGGCACTCACCATCCCTTAAGATTTTCCTTTATTATTAAAGGTTATTCAGGACCCGTTGAAACGCACAGGAGAGCAAAACAGCCGTTGTCCTTACTGAGCTGCACACTCAGCCTGATGCCACGTTTTAACCTTTATGAATAAAATAAGATTTTAAGGGACGGTGACTGCCAGTTTTTTCTTTTCTCACAGTTTTGTTGATATGGATCTGTGCTGCACTTTATGTACATGTTCAGTAATGATGCAGTACTCTGGAGTCAGAAGTCAGGGAAATTGAGGTGTCAGAGGTTTGGTTACTGACACCACAGCCCTGATTATAACAACATCTGGACACTGCAGTTTTAGGATCCTGCAAGGAAAAAAAAACAAAAAACATATATTTGATTCGATGGTTCAACCTGATCTGATAAAGGACTCGAAATTAGCAAATCTGTCAAGATGAATCTAATTAGCCTGGAATTTTACCAGAAAATTCTGTTTATCTTTAACTGGAATTCTGTGCGATTCGCTTAAGGTGAATTCAGCATAAGGGACCCTAGGCAATATTTTTTTTATATCATTGAGTTCTACGGAGGGGTTAGGCCTCTTTCACACTTCAGTCGTGCAACGTCAGTCAAAATCCGCCAAAGTGTGAAAAAAACTGATCCGCCATTTTTTTTGGGCGGATCCGCTTTTTTCACATTGACTTGCATTAGTGACGGATTTTGACGGATGGTCGTCCGTTTGATCCGTTTTTTGACAGATCCGTCAATAAATTTGGCGTCCGCCTTTTTTAGAAAACGTCCAATGCAAGGTTTCGTGTGTCAAAATGGCGGACTATGACGGATCTGCCGCGTCCACCGATTTGTATAATGGGCGCCTATGGGTGGCGGATCTGCCTTCATCCGCTTTTGACGGAATCCGCCAGTGGATCCGTTGCTTCTATAGAAAATGCTGAGAACACTGTCCGGAGTCTCTCTCTCTCCGTGCCAGACATGAGTACCATGCATTTTCCGGGTTCAAAAGTTCATGACGGATCCGTCTGAAAACGGATCCGTTTGCATCCGTTTTTCCACTTTTCTGGCGGATCCGCTTTTTTTCACACGCGGATTTTAACTGACGCCAAACGACTGAAGTGTGAAAGAGGCCTTAAAGATAAGAAAAAAAAATTATACTCACCCATCCCTCAAATGTCCAGCTGCGCAGAACTGTTCTAGTCTGGTAATATTCTGTTGTCTGGTGCAGTTTCTTCCTCCTTCACCCCCTAATGTAGCGTGGCCTATTCCGAGCATTGAGGGAGTGAAAAACAAGGTGCTGTAGGAAAAGACTGCACCGGACCGAAAAACGGGTTGCACAGCGGGACAGGAGAGAGCTGGGTATAATTTTTTTTAATTTTGTATTACCTATTGATATTATGACCTGGGGTAAGGAGAGACCTTTGAGTATAATAAACAACAATTGATTCATATATAATAAATTCAATGGAAATCAAATTTTCCAGTCTAATTCCAGTGAATCTACTGAATTCAAATTTCAGCACTGCAACGACAGTCCGGAAATCTGAGATATTGTTATCCCTTCTGCATCCTCCTCTTCCAACTCTTCCTCTGGAACCATCAACTCCTCACGCAGAATATTCAAAGGGTGCTCTAGTAGATCACCGAAATAGTAATGCTGATGGCACCACAGTCAGCGCTAACCATCTTAGTAGCCATTTCAAAACTGTGCAGAAGGCTGCAGAGGTCCTTCACCTGTGCCCACTCCGCAAGTGTGATTTCCACCACAACCAGACTGCGTTGGCCCAGACTATGCAAAAGGACATACTGCACCAGGGCTCACCACAACATGTGCAGAGTGAATTTCCACCGCGTCGGAACATTGCTAATCAAACAGTTAACCGTTAGGCCCAAAGACTTCTGTAGCGATGCAAGTCGATGACCAGCTGGGAGCAATCAGCGGAAGTGAGCACACAGTAACCGTGCTTGCTGCAGCAGCGCATCAAGACTGGGATAGCGGCGGAGAAATTGCTGTACCACTAGGTTGAGGACATGAGCCGTGCAAGGCACATGTGTGAGGTTGCCACGGCGTAGGGCCGCCACAAGGTTTACACCGTTATTGCACACAGCCTTCCCTGGCTCCAGGTTTAGTGGAGACAGCCATTACTCTTAACTTGGCCTGGATACCTGTGCACAACTCTTGAGCTGTGTGACTGTGATCTCCAAGGCATATTAAATTTAAATACTGCCTGACTGCGGTAAGCCATGGTAGCGAAGTACGGAGGTGGGGGAGATTCTATCTGCACTGTTGAAATGCGTGTTTGATTAAGGGAGTGGTTGAGGGCACAAGTGGAGGCCCTAGAGGAGGTGGAGATAGAAGCAGTGGAGAAAGCGTTAGCTACAGAGGTTTGTCCCGCAAGCCTTGAGGATTCAAAGACTTGTGGAGCAGCCTGTTGACCGCCTGCTTCCACAGCCATCAGAGTCCTCCCAGTGCCCATGTTTGCTCGTCCAGATGTCAGTGGTGAAATGCACCCTGGTAGACCAGATTTTTTTCAGGGAATGAGTGATATTGTCAGCGACATACTGGTGTAGCGCAGGCAAAGCTTTTTTTGAGAAGTAATGGTGACTGGGCAACTGGTACTGGGGGACTGCGACAGCCATCAACTTTCAGAAACCGTCTGTATCCACCAGGCAGAAAGGCAGCATTTCCGTGGCCAACAGATTGGAGATGGTGGAGTTCAAGCTCTTAGCTCTGCCATGTGTAGGAGGAAACATTCTTTAACATGACCACAACTGTGGGACTGAGAGATGGCTGCTGTGCTGAGAAAGGGCGGAGTAGCGGGAATCGGACAAACTGCTGAACTGTAAGGTGCAGGCGGAGATGTTAAGGTGGATTGAGAAACATGTGCTGTGCTAATGTGCTGTGCTAGGTGACGCAAAAGCAGCTGTCATGTCTGCTTCCGCAACAGAAGACCACCTAAAATTCACTCCGACTGTGGCGGGTAAACAATTGTAGTTTCTGCGGCTGGAGACCTGTGTGTGAACACTTGAAATGGTGACGGAGGAGGAAGAAGCAGATGGGGTTGATGGAACGGCCGGTAGTTGGCCCACTAAGGCATGTGGATTGCGAATGTGTCGGTTCATGCATGTAGTTGTCAAATTATTGCAATTTTTGCCTTTACTGAGTTTTTTTTTTGCAAATTTGACAGATAATGTGTTGGGTCATCCTTTTCAGTCACAAGACACCCAGGCTAGGCAACACATGATGCCCCTGCAAACTGCACACTCATGACCGATGCTGGCCACAGCCACAGTTGGAGCTGAGGATACAGTGCTTGTCATGGTTGCATCACTCCGTGACTGTGAGGGAAGCCGCAACGTAACCTCCTCATCTTCCTCCTCCTCTACCTTCTCTGCTGAGCTACTCAGCTGCATACCTCTTGGTTTACACCAAGTGGGATCTACAACCTCATCATCATCCTTTCTGTTATCACACTCCTCATCCGGAGTCACGCTCTTCTTCCTGCCCTGACACCACAGTACAGTCCGTGTGTGCCTCTGGTATCTGAGTCTCATCAGGATCCCCTCCGCCCTTGGTGATTAATATCTGGTGACGAGGGTCTGGCTTCTGCTCAGACCTTACTTCTTCCGGCTCCGGATCCAACATGAAAAAATTATGGGCATCGGTGCAGATGCTTTCCTCCTCTGGATTCTATGATTCTCCAGAGCAGACCTCTGATGCCCATGGAATACAATGTGTGAACAGCTCTTCAGATTGGCCCATCTCAGGTTCCCCACTGTCAGCTGGGCGTTTGGAATTTTTTGATGTGGGGGAAACCAGGGTGATTGGGGTGCCATCTCTGAAGATTGTACTTTGTGTGATGTCAAGGTGGAAGAAGAGGAGGAGAGGTTATTTGATGCAGCTCGAGCACATGCTCTTTCTGAACCTCATCTACAAGGCGTACCGCTGTGTGGCTGCCAAAGAAAGGGAGTCGAATAGGCCAACCAGTAACAGATGTTGTTGGATAGGATGAGATGACGTTTGTTCAGTTGAGATTTCATTCACATTAATACGTAACCCACGTACACGTCGAACACAAAGCCTATTTTCCCTTCTACCACGACCTCGCTTTTTCCCCACACAAGTTGTAAGAAGCCTTCAGCTCTTGTACCCTACTGTTTCACAACCTTAGGCCCACAGCTGTCAGTCACCTGTCACTAAATGAACAATCACTATTTATTTTCTTAGATAGTGTGCCTGAACAACATTATTATGCTTAATGATTTTTACGTGGAAATCTGGACTTATGATTTGCCACTGAAACACAGTTTTAGCACAAACGATTTGGATCAGCTAATAGTCCCTCCAAGCTGCAACGCTATATTAGGCCTAACAATTTATAGGTGGAACTCTGGCCTTCTGATTTTCTACAGGCCAGTACACCAGGAGATGTAGAGGGGGCGTAGGAGGGCAACAACCCAGCAGCAGGGCCACTACCTCCTCCTTTGTGCAAGGAGGAAAAGGAGGACCAGTGCCAGAGCCCTGCAAAATGACCTCCAGCAGACCACTAACATCCATGTGTCTGCTCAAATTGTCAGAAACAGACTTCATGAGGGTGGTATGAGGGCCTGACGACCACAACGCTTACAGCCCAACACCGTGCAGGGTGATTGGCATTTGCCAGAGAACACCAAGGTTGGTAGATTCGATATTGGCACCCTGTGCGCTTCACAGCTGAGAGCAGGTTCACAGTGAGCACCTGTGACAGAGTCTGGATAAGCTGTGGAAATTGTTCTGCTGCCTACAACATACTCTAGCATGACCAGTTTTGGCAGTGGGTCAGTAATGGTGTGGGGAGGCATTTCTTTGTAGGGTCGCACAGCCCTCTATGTGCTAGTCAGAGGTACCCTCACTGGCATTAGGTACGGGGATAAGCTCCTCAGACCCATAGTGAGAGCACATGCAGGAGCAGTGGGCCCTGGATTCCTTCCTTCTGATGAATGACAATACTAGGCCTCATGTGGCTGAAGTGTGTCAGCAGTTTCTGCATGATGAAGGCATTAATGCTATGGACTGGCCTGCCCGTTCCCCAGACCTGAATCCAACAGAGCACATTTGGGATATCATGTCTCGTTCCAGTCACCAACGCCACGTTGCACCACAGTCTGTCCAGGAGTTGACTGATGCTTTAATCCATGTCTGAGAGGAGATCCCTCAGGAGAAGATCCACCGCATTATCAGGAGTATGCCCAGGCGTTGTGGGGAGGTCTTACAGGCACATGAAGGGCCACACACACTACTGAGCATCATTTCCTTGTCTTGATTTACATTGATCATTTCTAAGTTTTACTGTTCTCAACGAATAAAGATTTGCAACTGGAATTTCATTCAGTGAGATCTATGATGTGGTATTTTATTGTTCCCTTCATTTTTTTTAGCAATGTATTTCAAATATCGTTTTGCTCATGCCACCGATAAAAAAAAAATAATTAGAAAGTGATCAATAAGTCCTACTTAAAACTAATACCAGCAAACACTACAGCTCCTTCTGTAAAAACAAGATCTCACATAAAAGAAAAATCTTTTCAGTAGATGAAGTTAAGTAACAGTTTAAAAAAAAAAAAATGGCAAAACATAAAAAACACTATCGTTGTGCATATATAGACTCACAGAATAAAACTTAACATGACAATCATACCTAACAGAGAACAGTGTTTAAAAAAGAATGAACAAATTCAGAATTAATTTACAGTATATATATATATATATATATATATACTCGAGTATAAACCGACCGGAGTATAAGGCGAGAAACCTAATTTTAAAAAAAACTGGGAAAACTTATTGAGTATAAGTTGGATATGCATTGTGCCCTCATCACTATCCTGATCTGCATGGCTCCTCATCTGTATCCTGGTATGCATGGCTCCTCATCCCTATCCTGCTCTGAATGGCTCCTCATCCCTATTCTTGTATGCATGGCCCCCTCATCCATATCCTTGTATGTACGGCTCCTCATCCCTATCCTTGTATGTATGGCTCCTCATCCCTATCCGTGTATGCATGACCTTCTCATCTCTGTCCTGGTCTGCATGGTTTCTCATCCCTATCCTTGTATGATTGTCCCCCATTCCCGTCCTGCTATGCATGGCCCCATCCTTATCCTGGTATGATTGGCCCCATCCCCATCCTGGTATGCATGGACCCCATCAAAAAAAAAAAATAAAAACATTCTACTTACCTTCCTGCGCTCCCTCGCAGCGTCTTGTTCCGGTGCCAGCAGCTGCTTTATGCTTGTAAGCAGCGCATGGCAAGAGCGTCATGCGCTGCTTACAAGCAGAGCACAGCTACCGGAATGCTCACTGCTCTCCACGCCGGGACAATGTGCGTGGATGGCAGTGAGTATTCATTCCTATTCAGTGTCAGCCGCTGCAGCCGGCGGTCACGTGTCTCTGCTACTTAATAGAAATGAATATTCACCTTTCTCCACTCACGTGACCGCCTGGCAGCTGCACTAGCCGGCTGCTGTAACTGACACTGTGCACTGGCAGAGAAATGAAAATTCAATGCCAGTGCAGTGAATATTCATTTCCCTTTAGCAGCGGGCACAGGCTTTAGCTGCAGCCACTGGCTCCTGCCTCCTGTGACCCGCAGCTCAGCTCCTCCTCTATAAGCCGAGGGGGGACAAAAAATGTGCTGAAAAACTCGGCTTATACTCGAGTATATACAGTATTTTGCAAAAAGAAATGTTTTTTAAAAGTTGCATCAACCACAAAACAACAATACAAACTAGTATATCACACACAAAATAAGCCCTCATACAACTTCAATAACGGAAAATTGTAAAACAGTGACCCAATAAAATAAGTAAAAGATTTATTTTACAAGTGTGTATTAAATGTATCAAATAAAACAAATAAAATTCTACATTCTACAGGTGCTGGTAGGCTGGGTTAAATTAAGTGAAAGCAAAATACAGAAAAATAAATGGAAGCAAAATATTAATTAAAAAATCATTCTTAACCCCTTCACCCCGAGGGTTGTTTGCACGTTAATGACCGGGCCAATTTTTACAATTCTGACCACTGTCTCTTTATTAGGTTATAACTCTGGAACGGTTCAACGGATTTTAGCGATTCTGAGACTGTTTTCTCGTGACATACTGTACTTCATGACAGTGGTAAAATTTCTTCGATATAACTTGTGGTTATTAATGAAAAAAAATGGAAATATGGCGAAAATTTGGAAAATTTTGCTATTTTCAAACTTTGAATTTTTATTCCCTTAAAACAGAGAAATATGTCACGCACAATAGTTACTAAATAACATTTCCCACATGTCTACTTTACAAAAGCACAATTTTGAAACCAAATTTTTTTTTTGCTACGAAGTTATAAGGGTTAAAAGTTGACCAGCGATTTCTAATTTCAGCTGCAGATGGAAGGAAGAGAGCCACAGTAATTCATTACTGATGGGTAGGCGGAGCCCCAGATCAGGATGACACCTCAGATCAAAAGCGTGTTGACTGGCTGGCTCCTCCAGCTCGGGCTCCTCCTACTCAGCTCCTTCAGTCTAAGATTTGAGATCTCAGAGGATGGTCGCTGCTGGAAGCAGCTCCTCAGAAGATTTTATTATTTTTATCGGACAAGAGACTTGGACATGAGTCTGAAAGGTCTCAGGGGTCTCAGCGCTGCTGGACCCCACCTCTCCCTTGGCGGATCTGTATTTTACATAAATAGTCCCTGCAGAATCTTGCCGGCCCTGGGGGACGAGGTTAGCTTCCCTGGCGGGGACGCAAACCGCACACTGGGGTCACTGCGTTCCCCGCCCTGGGGGGGAGCATGGGCACAAGCGCCACAAATCCTGAGGGGTCCCTGTGGCGCTCAGCTGGTGAGTACTCCACAATATATTTTATATAAAATGTGTGAGTGCTTTAGCGACTGCTGTGACAGCGCTATTACATGTGTGTTAATGTACTATAAGCGCTGCGGTGGCAGCGCCATGACATGTGAATGTGGTGTTTCTGTACAACCGTTGTCCGCAGGCAGATGCCTGCAGGACAGGGGGGGAACAGGAGTGAGGAGTTTTGGCGCTCATTTTTTTGATGGGGGGGGGGCGTGGCTTCACGGTCTTTCATGCAGGAAGCGCGCGATTGCGCTTCTCTTCCGGCTCCCTCAGCGCGCCGGCCATTAAAAAGGCTCCCGGGCTCCTCAGACTCCGCTCCTCCCGTCTCAGACACCGAACCAGCTGGGTGAGTGCATTTTTTCCTCACCCCACAGCGCAGATACATAGCGCTATTCTGCAGCTGGGTCTCATATAGAGACCTTGTTTTTTCTTACAGCCTGCGACATTAACCCCTCTTGAGGGTTTACTCGGCATACAGCTGGGGTAGCTCTATTTTAAGACTTAACCCTTCAGCGTGCTGGTTTGCATTCACTTGAAAAAAAAACAAAAAAAAAAACGCGTTTTTTTCAGGTTTTCTGACATTTGACCTGCCATATACAGTGTGAGGCATGTCGGAACAGGGTTCGCGGACCATATTCCAGTTCCGCTTCGGCAGTCTGGTACGCAGTCCTCCACAGCGTCTAGCGCTGCGGTTGGAGGTCTCAGTGATGCAAAATTAGATGCTATCGCCAGTTCTATTAATGGCTTGTCTGACCTTTTGGGTCAATATGTGTCAGCTAGATCCTCTCAGGACAGGAAGCGACACAGGCCGTGTCCATCCTTCCCCCGTAGCGAATCAGATGTCTCTGATTTGGATTGTGGAGAGGGTTCTCCTTTAAGTTCAGAAGGGGAAATGTCCGATTCGGATAAGGAGGAACGGCGGGGACTTTCGTCCCTTGTGAGACGTACAGAGGCATTTATTGAAGCCATGAGAGAGGTTTTGCAGTTACCGGAGGTGGTAACTAGTTTACCTGGTAAATCAGCACGAATGTACCAGGAGTATCGTACGTCACGATCAGCTTTGCCAGATCTAGATGATCTTAACAGTGCAGTAGAAAAGGAACGTCTGTGTCCGGATAAACGTTTTCACGGAACACGTTTCTTTGACGCACTTTATCCGTGTTCCACAGAGTCGAGAGATAATTGGACTCCCTCTTCTGAAGTGGATTTTTCCTTATCCCAGCTTAGTAAATCCTCACTGCTTCCTGTTAAAGGGAAGGCGAGTTTGCAGGATCCGCTGGACAGAAAAACGGAAATGGCGGCGAAATCAAATTATGAGGTCGCGGGTCATGGATTCAGAGCGGTACTAGGATCCATGTGTGCTTCTAAAGCTTCTATAAGCTGGTTGGACCTTTTACACAAGGCGTGGAAAAATGGATCTCCGTCATCTGAGATGGAGGAGATTTTCGAATGGTTGGACACTGCAGTCCGATATATCTATGATGCAGGTCTGGATATGGCGTCACTTCTGTCCAGGGCGCAGGCTTCGGCGATCACAGTCAGAAGAGCACTGTGGCTCAGACAGTGGGCCGGGGATGCGGTCTCCAAACAAGGTTTGCTGGCCTTAGCTTATAAAGGTGGTCATCTTTTTGGGTCTGACCTCACAGAGCTGATTACCAAGGCAAAGGCAAAAGAAGCAACGTTACCACAACGCAGAGCTATGGCTTCTGTGTCTGGCAGGACATATAGTGGTCGCCGGTCCTTTCGGGGCCGAGGTCGATTCGCTCAGTCCTCTTGGGGATCGGGTCGTTCCTCTTTCTCGGCAAAAAAGTCCTCCCAGAAATCTCGCACCCCCTGGAAGCAGAATTTCCGTCAAGAACAAGAAGCCCGCCAAGACGGACTGACGCCAGGAGTCCACTCGAGGATTCTCGAGTGGGGGGTCGCCTGCTCCAATTCAAGGAGACTTGGATTTCTCGCGTTCCAGATTCATGGGTAACGCGGGTCGTGTCAGCAGGTTATTTCATAGAGTTCTCTTCTCGACCCCCAGACACCTTTTGCCAGTCTCGCATTCCGTCAGAACCCGAGCTTTTGGTCGCTCTGCAGCGAGAGGTCGAATTTCTTCTTCAGAAGGGTGTGGTAATACCAGTTCCGCCAGAAGACCGGGGAAAAGGATTTTATTCCAATCTGTTTGTGGTTCCCAAAAAGGAGGACAAATTTCATCCGATTCTGGATCTCAAAAGATTGAATCGGCATGTCCACACCCGGAAATTCCGCATGGAGTCACTTCGCTCCGTTGTGGCAACCCTGTCGCAGAACGATTTTTTGGTATCAATCGACATCCGCAACGCTTATTTACATGTTCCCGTCGGAAGGACTCATCAACGTTTTCTTCGTTTTGCCATAAGTCGGGACCATTACCAGTTCGTGGCTCTGCCATTCGGCTTAGCCTCGGCGCTCAGAGTATTTACAAAGATTCTGGCGCCTCTCATGGCAATTCTTCGAAGACAAGGAATTACGATTCTTCCTTACCTGGACGATCTTTTGATCGTGGCATCCTCGGAGGAGGAAGCAGTGACAGCTCGCAATCTGTCTCTTCAGTTACTGAAGGACTTCGGTTGGCTGGTCAATTGGGAGAAGTCGTTTCTGGAACCGTCGCAAGCAATCCTCTTTTTGGGAATGCATTTCGACACGGTACGGGCAGTAGTCTCCCTACCTTCAGACAAACAGTCATGTCTTCTTCGACATGTACAGATCATGAAGTCTTCGACAACAATGTCCCTTCGGAAGTGTTATGCGTCTTCTGGGTTTAATGGTGGCCTCCATGGAGGCAATTCCGTTTGCCCAGTTTCATTCCAGAGCTCTCCAAAGGTTCATCCTGGGTCATTGGAATCAGTCGCAATCGCTGGATTGCAGTGTCACCATCTCTCGCAGGGTGCGAGAGTCTCTAGGATGGTGGTTACGTCCAGGAGCTTTATCCCTGGGGAAATCTTTCATTCCTCCGAAATGGTCGGTCATAACCACCGATGCCAGCCTGACGGGCTGGGGGGGTGTTTGGAACGATTCCTGGATTCAGGGAGTATGGTCATCGGAAGAGGCTGTTCTACCGATCAATATCCTGGAATTGAGGGCGATTTTCCTTTGCCTCCAACACTGGACGGTCCCTTTGAGCGGTCTGCCAGTCCGAGTGCAGACAGACAACGCGACAGCGGTTGCGTATATCAATCACCAAGGCGGGACAAGGAGTCCCAGGCTCATGCTGGAAGTGTCTCGGATCCTGATCTGGGCCGAGGCCAGGGTTCCAGCCATTTCTGCAATCCACATTCCAGGGGTTCAGAATGTTACGGCGGACTTTCTCAGTCGCGAGAAGATGGATCCCGGAGAATGGAGTCTTCATCCGGAGATTTTTGCAATGCTGTGCTCCCATTGGGGAACTCCCAAGTGGATTTGATGGCATCCAGGTCCAATGCCAAACTACCGATGTTCATGTCCAGGTTCAAGGACGGGAAGGCTGTGGAGGTGGATGCTCTGGTGGCTCCGTGGGACCAATTCGAGCTGATTTATGTGTTTCCACCGATATCTTTGCTTCCTCTGGTACTGCGTCGGATCAGACTGGAGAGAATCCCGGCTATGTTAATAGCACCAGATTGGCCAAGGAGGACGTGGTTTTCAACGCTAATGTCGCTGTTGGCGGCACCTCCATTTCCGCTTCCTCTTCGACCGGACCTTTTAACTCAGGGGCCCGTTTGTCATCCGGACTTGAAGTCTCTGTGTTTGACGGCGTGGCTCTTGAGACCGAAATATTGACCCATAGAGGTTTTTCAGCTGAGGTCATTGCTACTCTTCGAGCTGCCAGAAGTCCGGCTACTACTAGGATTTACCACAAAACTTGGGAAACCTTCTTTTCGTGGTGTTCGGGGTCTTCACGGGACCCGAGGAAATTTTCCATTCCCAATTTGCTGGCTTTTCTGCAGCATGGGTTAGACAAGGGTTTGGCAGTTAGCACCCTGAAAGGTCAGGTTTCTGCTCTGTCATTATTCCGGAGAGTTATTGCCTCGCGTAGGGACGTGCTTTCCTTTTTCCGCGGTATAGCTCGTAAGTTTCCGCCGCGGAAGGCGCCTGTGTCTCCTTGGCGGCTCAACCTTGTCTTGGAGGCTCTTCAGCATAAATCTTTTGAGCCTATGGATTCTGCTAGCCTTTCTTTACTTTCTTGGAAGGTGGCCTTCCTAGTAGCGGTCACCTCTTTGAGGAGAGTTTCTGAGTTGGCAGCTCTTTCTTGCTCGCCTCCTTTTCTGGAGTTTTTTCCGGATCGTGTGGTGCTTCGCACACGGGGTGATTTCCTACCTAAAGTGGTTTCACAATTTCATGTTAACCAGGATATTGTGTTGCCTTCACTCTGTCCGGATCCGAAGAACGCGAAAGAGCGAGCTTTACACACATTGGATTTAGTGCGGGCCTTGAAGTTTTATCTATCTATTACTCAAGGTTTTCGTAAAACGGACTCCCTGTTTGTGGTTCCAGCAGGTCGTCGGCGTGGTCAACGAGCTTCCAAGGATTCTATAGCTCGTTGGATCCGGTCAGCTATTTTGGAAACTTACCGTCTTGGGGGTGAATCTTGTCCGATCAAGATTCGAACCCATTCCACGAGAGCTGTGGCTTCATCGTGGGCTTTCCATCAAGGTGCCTCGGCAGTGCAGCTCTGCCGGGCGGCAACTTGGCGCTCTGTCCACACGTTTACAAAGTTTTATAAAGTGGACGTCAGTGCTTCTGCTGATGCAGCCCTCGGACGTAGGGTCCTGCAGGCAGCTGTAGTTTGAAGTTCTAGATGAACTTGTGTTTAGCGCTAGTTGCGCTTTTCTTTGTTAAGGTTGTTGGGTTTCTGCCTTTTGTTGGTTTTTTCCCACCCTTATTTTTGAACTGCTTTGGGACGTCCCATCAGTAATGAATTACTGTGGCTCTCTTCCTTCCATCTGCAGCTGAAACACGGATTTTGGTAAGAACTTACCTGTAAAATCCTTTTCAGCGAAGGAAGGAAGAGAGACACAGCACCCTCCCAAGGCAGAAGTGTGTTGATGTTTTCAGATGCAGCGCGACCCTTATCTGATTGCGATATCTGGGCTGTGGTCAGCGCGCTAAGGCTCTGTTCCAGCATCGCCAGCTCATCACAGTAGTCAGGTTCAGTGAGTAGTCCCTAGAACTCTGTGGTTTTTGGCTTACTTTGCATGCATAACCTGTATTCTTGTGTTTTCTCTGAAGTTCCTTCAGAAGTGGTTATGTTTGCTCCGCTGGTGATCTTGGTTCTTCCCTAAAGCTTTGGTACGACTGAAGGAGCTGAGTAGGAGGAGCCCGAGCTGGAGGAGCCAGCCAGTCAACACGCTTTTGATCTGAGGTGTCATCCTGATCTGGGGCTGCGCCTACCCATCAGTAATGAATTACTGTGTCTCTCTTCCTTCCTTCGCTGAAAAGGATTTTACAGGTAAGTTCTTACCAAAATCCGTGTTTTTACAACAAATTGTACGAAACCATCTTTTTAGGGACCACCTCACATTTGAGGGGTCTATATGGCAGAAGTGACACCAATCTAAAAACTGCACCCCTCAAGGTACTCGAAACCACATTCAAGAAGTTTATTAACCCTTCAGGTGCTTCACAGAAGCTAAAGCAACTTGGAAGGAAAAAATGAACATTTAACTTTTTAGTCACAAAAATGATCTTTTACAATTTTTTTTATTTCAACAAGGGTAAAAGGAGAAAATGGACAGAAAAAGTTGTTGTGCAATTTCTCCTGAGTACGCCGATACTCCATATGTGGGGGAAAACCACTGTCTGGGCGCACGGCCGGGCTCGGAAGGGAAGGAGCACCGTTTGACTTTTTCAAACCAAAATTGGCTGGAATTGAGATTGTATGCCATGTCGCATTTGGAGAGCCCCTGTTGTGCCTAAACAGTGGAAACCTCCCACAAGTGACACCATTTTGGAAACTAGACCCCCTAAGGAACTTATCTAGATCTGTGGTAAGCACTTTAAACCCCAAGTAGTGTTGAGCGATACTGCTCGATATCTAAAAATATCGGATCGGAATGGTATCGCCGATATCACTAAATATCGGCGATATCCGATTCCGATACCGGAAGTCCCATGTAAGTCTATGGGAACAAAATATCGCAACTAAAAAAAACCTTTATTTCCTTGTTAAAACTAAATATACACACATAGAATACATATATATATATATATATATATATATATATATATATATATACATATATACATGTCATTGTGACATATATATATACATATATGTATAGTTTATACACTTCTACATAGTAAAATATCCTCTGATTCAATTGCCGGGTAAAGCCGGCTTCTGTGAAAAGACAGAAGCACCAGACATGAAATGACACTTGGTGTACATAGGGTTAACCATGTCTTTTCATGTCGTTTGCAATCTGATTTGCACAAACAATTACATCAGTCTATGTGTGCAAAATTTCACACCTGTAGGGGTTAATTAAAGGTGTAAATTCGTTGTAAAAAAAACGGACTTTTTTGCTACGAATTTACACCTTTAATTAACCCCTACAGATGTGAAATTTTGCACACATAGACTGATGTAATTGTTTGTGCAAATCAGATAGCAAAGGACATGAAAAGACATGGTTAACCCTATGTACACCAAGTGTCATTTCATGTCGGGTTCTGCATTTTCACAAAAGGCGTCAATTGAATTAGCGGCTATTATACTATGTAGAAGTGTATGAACTATAAATATAAATATATATATATATGTGTCACAAATTCAATGACATGTATATATATATATATATATATATATATATATATGAGGTGTAAAATTGTTTAAAAAAAATGCGTGGGCTCCCGCCCTATTTTCGCAACCAGACAGACAAAGCCAGCGAATGGGGGCAGATAATAATAGCCCAGAGAGGAACCATTATTTTTGGCCCCCCTGGCTACTAACATCTGCCCCCAGACACCCCAGAAAAGACAAATCTATAATTAGATTCGCCCTTTCTGGCACTTTGCCCGTCTATTCCCATTGCCCTCTAGTGGTGGCGAATGGGTTAATATGGGGTTAAAGCCACATTGCAATTGAAAGGTGACCTTAAGCCAGGTTAATAATTGAGAGCTGTCAATTAGACAACTATCAATTATTAATCCTATTGCATGAAATAAAAATAAAACACACACACTTTAATTAAAAATCATTTTAATGAAATAAAGACATGTTTTTTACCATCTTTTATTTGACTGCAAAAACCATTTCCTGTAATAAAAATAAAATAAAAAAGCAAAATTATTCTTACCTATCCCATGCACAGTCAGGTCCCACGGTGTAATCCTTCAGAAAGGGTTAATGTTTACTGCAGGGACCGCAGCTAATGCTGCAGCCTCACAGTAAACCCCCAAATGAATGAGTTCCTCTCCTGGCTGACAGGAGAGGAAGTGGAAAGCTTAATTGATTGCTTTCCACTTTCACTTCAGGTCAGCCAGGGACACAATCAGTGACGTCAGAGGGAACTGATTAACAAAAATAGGGGTTCCCTTCGAATAAAAAATGGCGTCGGGTCCCCCCTATTTTTGTTAACCAGCCTGATGAAGCAGACTGCTGAGCAGTGGCGTACCGTGAATGAAGCAGACCAAGCAGCTGCTATGGGGCCCGGACAGGTGAGGGGGCCCTCGACGGTCGGGTAGCTGTGCTGACACAGTACTACCAGGGGGTCGGCGGGGGAGGGGGAGCGCAGCTCTTCTATATACTCACCCCTCCTGGTGCGGTCTCTGCAGCCCCTGCTCTTCTCCCACGGTCTCCGACGCCTGTGTTCAGCGGTCAGGTGGTACCGCTCATTACAGTCATGAATACGCACATATTCATGACTTTAATGAGCTGTCCCGCGTGACCGCTGAACACTGGCGGCGGAGACCATGGGAGAAGAGCAGGGGCTGCACAGACCGCGCCGGCAGAAGGGTGAGTATAAGGGATATTTACCTGTCCCGTTCCACCGTTGCTCGCGTCCTCTTGCTGCAATGTTCAGGTCAGAGGGCGCGATGACGTCGTTAGTGCGCGCCGCGCCCTCTGCCTCATCATTCACTGCTGGAGGACCCCGAAGACAGCGGCACTCAGCAGTGGAGAGAGGACAGGTAAATATCTCAGGTGCCGGGGCCCTGAGCGAGCAGTGACATCGGCACCTGGTGTCACCCCCTGCTCAGGACACCGGCACCTGGCCCCCAGCGACGAAAGGTGAGTATGTCTTTTTTTTTTTTTGGTTGCAGCAGCTGCGGCAGCATAAGGGCCTATACTATGGAGCATCTATGGGGGCACAATCTATGGGGGCATAATACATTTTTTTGTTTAATGTGTCCCCTCACTGTGCTGGCACTTTACATTTACAATGGCTCTGGTTTTTTTTTTTGGGGGGGGGCCCATTCAGACTTTTGCTATGGGGCCCCATGATTTCTATGTACGCCCCTGCTGCTGAGGCATGGTATTTAAGACTGTTAAGGAGCCAAGATCCATGGACCTTGCCAGCAGCGTCGGACTGGAGTACCTTGGGCCCACCAGAGAAAAAATATTCTTGGGGCCCACCGTCATACTTCCCAACCTTTGAAGAAGGGAAAGAGGGACAAAGGCTGTGGCACGCTGTGCCTGCTGCAGCAAATTTTAGGCCATGCCACGTTGCACCACAGACTGTCCAGGAGTTGGTGGATGCTTTATTCCAGGTGTGGGAGGAGATCCCTCAGGAGACCATCCGTCGCGCTCATCAGGAGCATGCCCAGAAGTTGTAGGGAGGTCATACAGCATACCTCCCAAATTTTGAAGACAGGAAAGAGGGTTAAAGGCTGCGGGGCGCATAGCGCGCCGCTGCAAATTTTAAGCCACGCCACAACCACACCCATTTCACAGCTAATCACACCCATATCCTCGCCCCAACCGTACCCATGCCGATACAGCTGACCCTCCGATGACAGTTGGGGGGCCCACTGCTGGCACCGGGCCCCCCCAACGCCTGTTCAGGCCCCATAGCTTCTGGGCGGCAGAGCAGGAAGATCGATTCTCCCTGCTCTGCCGCAGAATGTAACTGTATAGTTACTGTAACTGTATAGTTACTGTAGCGTAGCTCCGGGTGGGCCCCCTCAGAGCGCGGGGCCCGGGGCCACGGCCCCCTCTGCCCCACGACCTATCCTTTCAAATCAGGGCCCACCACGCAGGAGCTGGGGCCCACCGGAGGTTTCTCCGGTGTCCCGGTGGCTCAGTCCGACCCTGCTTGCCAGCCTGATAATACCAGGCCACAGCAGTCTGCTTATCTTTGCTGGTTAACAAAAATAGGGGATCCCCTCGAAAAAAATTGGCATGGGGTCCCCCCTATTTTTGTTAACCAGCCAGATGAAGCAGACCGCTGAGGCCTTGATTTTCAGGCTGTTAAGGAGCCAAGATCCATGGACCTTGCCAGCCTGATAATACCAGGCCACAGCAGTCTGCATATCTTGGCTGATTAACAAAAATAGGGGATCCCCTCGAAAAAAATTGGCGTGTGGTCCCCCCTATTTTTGTTAACCAGCCAGATGAAGCAGACCGCTGAGGCCTGGATTTTCAGGCTGTTAAGGAGCCAAGATCCATGGACCTTGCCAGCCTGATAATACCAGGCCACAGCAGTCTGCATATCTTGGCTGATTAACAAAAATAGGGGATCCCCTCGAAAAAAATTGGCATGGGGTCCCCCCTATTTTTGTTAACCAGCCAGATGAAGCAGTCCGCTGAGGCCTGGTTTTTCAGGCTGGTAAGGATCCAATATCCATGGACCTTGCAAGCCTGATAATACCAGGCCACAGCAGTCTGCTTAGCTTGGCTGGTTAACAAAAATAGGGGATCCCCTCGAAAAAAAAACGGCGTAGGGGTCCCCCTATTTTTGTTAACCAGCCAAGTAAAATGCAGACTGCTGCGGCCTGGTATTCAAAGACTGTCAAGGCCATGGATTTTGGCCCTCAACAGCCTGATAATACCAGGCTACAGCAGCCCCACATTTGGCGCATCAAAAGATGTGCCAATTGTGGCACTTTACCCGGCTCTTCCCACTGCCCTGTAGCGGTGGCAAGTGGGGTAATAAGGGGTTAATGTCAAGGTTGATTGCACGGTGACAATAAGCCCGGTTAATAATGGAGAGGTGTCAATAAGACACCGATCCATTATTAATCCCAAAGTTATTAAATGTATAAAAAAAGACAATGCAAGAAAAAGTATTTTAATGAAATAAAAGAGACAACACAGTTTTCATTTCTTTTATTATACTCTCATTCCTGCGACGCCATCGATCTCCTGTAAAAAAAGAAAAAAAACAAACCAACAGTATACCACCTGTCCGACGCAGTCCATAGTAACGACTGTCCCACGACGATCCAGCTCTGCTACATCGCAATGACAGGCAGAGCCTGTCATCGCGACGCAGCACAGCTGATTACCTGCTTCCCCGGCGGTGACGTCATCGGACTGACTGCTTTACGGCCGGGATTACCCAGCAGTCACTGCAGTTATCGCGAGAAACTGCATGTGACCGCCGGGGAAAGATGATGGCGGCCATGAAGCAGTCCAGCCCGTGACCGCCGGAGATCTTCTGCCAGGTAAGTGCCGCTGACTCCTGACAGACCCGACCGACGGACACTGACAGTGACAGTGACAATCCCGATTCCGGTATCCGATAAGACGAAAATATCGGAACTAAGTATCGAAAGGCTGATAGAGCTAATATCGGCCGATACCCGATACTTGCGGTATCGTATCGCTCAACACTACCCCAAGTGCTTCACACAAGTTTATAACACCCGGGCCTGAAAATAAAAAATATATATTTTTTCCACAAAATTGATCTTTTCACCCCAATTTTTATTTTCCAAAGGGTAACAACACCTCAAAGGTTATTGTGCAATTTGTCCTGAGTATGCTGATAACCCATATGTGGGGGTAAACCACTGTTTGGGTGCATGGCAGAGCTCGGAAGGGAAGGAGCGCAGTTTGACTTTTTCAACGCAGAATTGGCTGTATGCCATGTCGCGTTTGGAGAGCCCCTGATGTGCCTAAACAGTGGAAACCCTCCACAAGTGACACCATTTTGGAAACTAGACCCCTTAAGGAACTTATCTAGATCTGTTGGGAGCAAGTTCAACCCCAAAATGTTTCACTAAAGTTTATAATGCATGGGTGTAAAAAAAAAAAAATTCACAAAAAATGATTTTTTTTAGTCCTCAATTTTCCAATTTTTGATTTTTCACAAGGAAATTGGACCCCAAAAGTTGTTGTCCAATTTGTCCTGAGTACGCTGATACCCCACATGTAGGGGGGGAAATACTGTTTGGGCGCACGGCAGGGCTCGGAAAGGAAGTAATGACATTTTGGAATGCAGACTTTGATGGGTGTCATGTTCAGTTTGCAGAGTCCCTGATGTGCCTAAGCAGTATAAACCCCCACAAGTGACCCCACTTTGGAAACTAGACCCCATACGGAACTTATCTATATCTGTGGTGAGCACTTTGAACCCCCAAGTGCTTCACACAAGTTTATAATGCCCAGGCATGAAAATAAAAAATCCTATTTTTTCCCACAAAAATGATCTTTTAGTACCCAGTTTTTTATGTTCCCAAGGGTAACAGGAGAAATTGGACCCAAAAAGTTGTTGTCCAATTTGTCCTGAGTACGCGGATACCCTATATGTGGGAGAAAACTACTGTATGGGCACACATCGGGGCTCGGAAGTGAAGTAGTGACGTTTTGCATTGCAGACTTTGATGGAATGGTCTGCGGGTGTCATGTCGCGTTTGGAGAGCCCCTTATGTGCCTAAACAGTGGAAACCCCCCACAGGAGACCCCATTTTGGAAACTAGAACCCCAAAGGAACTTATCTAGATGTGTGGTGAGAACTTTGAACCCCAAGTGCTTCACAGAAGTTTATAACATAGACCCATAAAAATAATAAATCATATTTTTTTTTTAAAAAAATGATATTTTTGCCCCCAATTTTTTATTTTCCCAAGGGTAACAGAAGAAATTGGTCCCAAGAATTATTGTGCAATTTGTGCTGAGTATGCTGATACCCCATATGTGGGGTAAATTTACTGTTTGGGCGCATGGCAGAGCTCTGAAGGGAAGGAGCACCGTTTGACTTTTTCAACGCCGAATTCGCTGGAATTGAGATCAGACGCCATATCACATTTGGAGAGCCCCTGATGTGCCTAAACAGTGGAAACCCCCCAATTCTAACTCCAAACCTAACCCCAACACACCCCTAACCCTAATCCAGAATCCCGGAGTGTCTATCAGCCATATCCTCCTTCTTCTCCTCCCGCTTCCTCAAACTCAATGTGGACAAATCTGAACTCATAATCTTTCCCCCATCCCACAGATCTTCCTTACCTGACCTATCTATCACAATTAACGACATCACGCTTTCCCCCGTACCAGAAGTCCGCTGCCTCGGAGTAACCCTTGACTCTGCCCTGTCCTTCAAACCGCACATCCAAGCTCTTTCTACCTCCTGTCGCCTTCAGCTCAAAAATATTTCAAGAATCCGTCCTTTCCTCAACCCTCAATCTACTAAAATGATTGTGCACGCCCTCATCATCTCCCGCCTCGACTACTGCAACACCCTTTTCTCTGGCCTCCCTGCTAACACCCTCGCACCTCTCCAGTCCATCCTTAACTCTGCTGCACGACTAATTCACCTCTCTCCTCGCTACTACTCCGCTTCTCCCCTCTGCAAATCTCTTCACTGGCTCCCATTCCCTCAGCGTATCCAGTTCAAATTACTAATACTGACCTACAAGGCCATCTATAATCTGTCTCCTCCTTATATCTCTGAACTAATTCCCGATATCTTCCCTCATGTAATCTCCGATCCTCCCAAGACATCCTTCTCTCCTCCACACTTATTCGCTCCTCACCCAACCGCCTCCAAGACTTCTCCCGAATATCCCCCATCCTCTGGAATTCTTTGCCCCAACACGTCCGACTATCAAACACATTCGGATCCTTCAGACGGAACCTGAAAACCCATCTCTTCAGGAAAGCCTACAGCCTGCAATGATCCCCGCTGTCTCCTCACCACTACCGGAGATATCGCCTCAACCAACACTGGAACTGCTGCAACCCACCAACCTGCTGTCTCCTGCCTCACAATCCTGTAGAATGTAAGCCTACAGCCTGCAATGACCCTGCTACCTCCTCACCACTACCGGAGATATTGCCTCAACCAACACCGGAACTGCTGCAACCCCCGACCTACTGTCTCCTGCCTCACAATCCTGTAGAATGTAAGCCCGAAAGGGCAGGGTCCTCTCCCCTCTGTATCAGTCTGTCATTGTTAGTTTGTTTACTGTAAGTGATACCTGTAATTTGTATGTAACCCCTTCTCATGTACAGCACCATGGAATCAATGGTGCTATAGAAATAAATAATAATAATAATAATAATAATAATCCCAACCCTAATCATAACCCTAACCACAAACCTAACCCTAACACACCGGTAACCCTAGCCCCAACCCTAACCCTAACTTTAGCCCCAACCCTAACCCTCATGGGAAAATGGAAATAAATACATTTTTATTTTATTTATTTTTCCCTAAGGGGGAGATAAAGGGGGGTTTGATTTACTATTTATAGCGTGTTTTTACGATTGGTAGCTGTGACACGCTAAAATACGCTTTTTATTGCAAAAAATAGTTTTTGCATTATCACACTCTGAGATATAATTTTTCTATATTTTGGCCCATAGTCATGTGAGGTCTTATTTTTTGTGGGACGAGGTGAGGTTTTTATTGGTACCATTTTTGGGTACATGACATTTTTTGATCGCTTTTTATTACGATTTTTGGGAGGCAGAATGGACAAAAACTAGCAATTCATGAATTTCTTTTGGGGGGCGCGTTTATACCGTTCCGCGTGTGGTAAAATTGATAAAGCAGTTTTATTCTTCGGGTTAGTACGATTACAGCAATACCTCATTTGTATCATTTTTTTATGTTTTGGCGCTTTTATACAATAAAAATTATTATATATAAAAAATAATTATTTTTGCATCGCTTTATTCTGTGAGCTATAACTTTTTTATTGTTTCGCTGATGATGTCGGGTGTCAGCTGCGATGGGAGCGCAGCTGATCGCATATGACGCACTATTCCATCCATGGAAATAAGGTCCAGGGTCACATGGACGGAATAGTACGTCGGATGGGATTAAGGGTTAAAATTGCCAGATTACTCTGCACTATTACATTGTAGTAGGAAAAATAGCACATTTATGCCGTACAGTAAATGTTGAATATAAAAACTAAAAAATCAATATCAGAATTAATGTTTTTGTCCTATGCCTCCAAAAAAAAAAAAAAAAAAAATAGAAAAAACAAAAATTAAAAGTGATCAAAAAATTGCATATGCTGAAAAATGATACAAAAAAGTTTTTGGCCTTGAAAGGCATTAAAAAAAAAAAATAAAATTCTTGGTAGCCAAAATGCATGCAGGGGGTTAAATAATGAAAAAACAGACATGTATAGCATGAACATATTAGTGAGATAAGTAGAGGCATGTAGTAATCATTGACTAACAATACAAGACTTAACTGAAAGAAATCCTTATATATAGTATAATAGACAATACACGATAATAAGCACAAGTGTATTGCCAGACACACTGGGCTTTGTCGTACCTGATTGGGTGATCGCCGCAGGTTTTAGGCCTCTCCATAACAGAGACCCACTTATCATCGTAGCTGAAGAGAGAGAGGTCAAGGTAAGGACTACCACTATAAGACTGTGCGCTGATAGGCAGCTGGCTCAGAAGCCTCCTCACGGCTTCAGTATGGCCTCCATACTTGGCATTCACAATTGTATCTTTGAACCTAAAAGCATAAAGATTCACGTTAATGCATGGTGCATCGGTAATAGCGTGCCATGCCGCTATCTTCTATACATGCATATAACAAACATATTACACACGTACACAAGTCATAAAAACAATACCTTAGATTATAAGCGAGGTTTGTTAATGGCAGGTGATCTAATGCTTAGCACATCTGCCACTAGACAATCATTGCTTATTCCTTAAAGAGAATTAGTCTTGAGTATACAGCGCCTAAACCATGGCTATAGTGGGTTACAAAGTGGGAACTGACTTCATAAGATCTCATGGAAATATTCCTTGAAGCATTAAATAAAATACAACATTTTTCAGTATTGCACATAGTTTGTGAATAGTGTACAGTCATGAGAAAAACAAAAAGTACCCCCTCTTTGAATTCTATGGTTTTACATTTATTATGCTTACTTATATAGCGCCATCATATTCCACAGCACTTTACAGACATTATCATCATTTGGGCTCACAATCTAAGTTCCTAATTAGTATGTCTTTGGAGTGTGGGGAAGCTAAAGAACTCTGAGGAAACCCACACAAACACGGGGAGGACATAAATGCTCTCCGAACCTCGGGTAACATGAATCAGAGGTTGGTTGTGGAGTGTTTCAGAGAAAATGTAGTTTAAATTAACTTGGGTCTCTTCCATAGAGACTTGTCAATCACCTGGAGTGGTGAAGGGTGTAGCCACCTGGGGCAGAGTCGGACTAGTATCGTCACTGCCTATGGTTCTTGCTACCTCTTCAAACTATATGTTCTCTAAAATGCTGAAGCATTTCAAAGAAAAGTATATCTGGCCACAATCGTGCAGCCAGGATCCAAGGCATGCTTCTCACGCAGTGTCGGACTGGGTCGCCCTGGGCCCACAAGTAACATTGATTCGAGGGTTCCCTCTGTTCAACTACATGCAAATATTACATTACCCCCATTTACACATTTATCTAGGATTCTGGATAATATACAGTACAGACCAAAAGTTTGGACACACCTCATTTAAAGATTTTTCTGTATTTTCATGACTATGAAAATTGTAAATTCACACTGAAGGCATCAAAACTATGATTTAACACATGTGGAATAATATACTTAACAAAAAAGTGTGTAACAACTGAAATTATGTCTTATATTCTAGGTTCTTCAAAGTAGCCACCTTTTGCTCTGATGACTGCTTTGCACAGTCTTGGCATTCTCTTGATGAGCTTCAAGAGCTAGTCACCGGTTTTCCCTTACAGGTGTGCCCTGTCAGGTTTAATAAGTGGGATTTCTGGCCTTATACATGGTTTTAGGACCATGAGTTGTGTTGTGCAGAAGTCTGGTGGATACACAGCTGATAGTCCTACTGAATAGACTGTTAGAATTTATATTATGGCAAGAAAAAAGCAGTTAAGTAAAGAAAAACAAGTGGCCATCATTACTTTAAGAAATGAAGGTCAGTCAGTCTGAAAAATTGCGAAAACTTTGAAAGTGTCCCCAAGTGCAGTTGCAAAAACCATCAAGCGCTACAAAGAAACTGGCTCACATGAGGACCGCCCCAGGAAAGGAAGACCAAGAGTCACCTCTGCTTCTGAGGATAAGTTTATCCGAGTCACCAGCCTCAGAAATTGCAGGTTTACAGCAACTCAGATTAGAGACCAGGTCAATGCCACACAGAGTTCTAGCAGCAGACACATCTCTACAACAACTGTTAAGAGGAGACTTTGTGCAGCAGGCCTTCTTGGTAAAATAGCTGCTAGGAAACCACTGCTAAGGACAGGCAACAAGCAGAAGAGACTTGTTTGGGCTAAAGAACACAAGGAATGGACACTAGACCAGTGGAAATCTGTGCTTTGGTCTGATGAGTCCAAATTTGAGATCTTTGGTTCCAACAACCGTGTCTTTTTGCGACACGGAAAAGGTGAACGGATGGACTCTACATGCCTGGTTCCCACCGTGAAGCATAGAGGAGGTGTGATGGCGTGGGGGTGCTTTGCTGGTGACACTGTTGGGGATTTATTCAAAATTTAAGGCATACTGAACCAGCATGGCCACCACAGCATCTTGCAGCGGCATGCAATTCCATCCGGTTTGCGTTTAGTTGGACCATAATTTATTTTTCAACAGGACAATGAACCCAAACACACCTCCAGGCTGTGTAAGGGCTATTTGACCAAGAAGGAGAGTGATGGGGTGCTACGCGTGATGACCTGGCCTCCACAGTCACCAGACCTGAACCCAATCGAGATGGTTTGGGGTGAGCTGAACCGCAGAGTGAAGGCAAATGGGCCAACAAGTGCTAAGCATCTCTGGGAACTTCTTCAAGATTGTTGGAAGACCATTTCCGGTGACTACCTCTTGAAGCTCATCAAGAGAAAGCCATGAGTGTGCAAAGCAGTCATCAAAGCAAAAGGTGGCTACTTTGAAGAACCTAGAATATAAGACATATTTTCAGTTGTTACACACTTTTTTGTTAAGTATATAATTCCACATGTGTTAATTCATAGTTTTGATGCCTTCAGTGTGAATGTACAATTTTCAGTCGTGAAAATACAGAAAAATCTTTAAATCAGAAGGTGTGTCCAAACTTTTGGTCTGCACTGTATAATAATATTAAACTTGGTAGTTTGTTAAAATGAAGATGAGATGCAGTTTTTGTACATACTGATTCAATTATCAACTACAGCTCATATGGGGGGGTAGGCTCACTTCTGCATAAGACCACCGGGGAAATCACTTATCCCTCTGTGGTCCAATCTGAGCCTGTGCCCATGGTTTGGACAGAATGAATTGCATGACAGGTTCCCTGTAACATGCTTACTGAGGACTTTAGAGTCTGAGCTGTAGCTCTTAAGCTTTTTGCATTTCTATGAGAATTGCAGTCTGATATTTAGATTTATTTGATGGGACATCCACCCCTGTGAATAATCTTCCTCACTGTAGAATAATGGACTCCAAATTCTTTAGAAATGGTCTTATGAATCCTTCCCAAATTGATGGGCAGCAGCAAGATCATTGCTGATGTCTTTCCACCTTTGCATCTTGTTAGCCCATGTCTGAATACTGTAGACCAGCAAATGTTGTTCTTTTATAAAAGCAGTTTTGCTTGCTGATGAACAAAGTTACTTTTCAGAATGAGGTGTCCTGTGATTGTACAGGAGGAATAAAACCATCCCTGGCCATTATATCACATATCCCACAAAGTGTTCCCTTCTGCATGCTCTATCTGTTCTTTGCAATTCACTGTTTGCTGGCAGAAAGGAGAGGAGTTGCTTTAATCTCACCCACAGGCAGCACAACACAAACGAGGATTCACTTTTTAGCTCACAAACAAAAGGTGCAGCAATCTGCAGAACATGATACAGAAAAGCTCAGCTGTGTTGATGTGAATGAAGCTCTGATGTGAGGTAAGACTCTTGTTCCAGTGCTCTGCACCATGTTTTTCTGCCTCCTCTCCCAATCCCCTCTCCATAGGGAATAATGTGCTTTGTCACGTGACACTTAAGTCAGTCTGTCTCTGAGCAAGATGAACTTGAGCTGCTTTTTCACATTGGATGACAACTTCAGGAGTCTGATAAGTGGGGAAGGAAGCGGATTTCTCTGATACATTAAAAGGTTTGTTACAAGCACTTGTACTATTGAGTTATACAAGGTTGTTAAAAAGAACACTGCTGTTTTAGTTTAGGGACATTTGAATAGCAGCACCTGGTTGCTACTTACACTCTTAATTGTTATGGAAGCAGTAAGGGTGTACTTAATTTTTTTACAATTTTTTCAAACACTGCCTCAGCAATTGGCTTAGTTTTTGTTAATTAATGACACAGTATATATTCAATTATTTCTAAACACTGTTTTTCGGTGATTACTTTGTATCTCCGTTCATACTGCACCCACACACACAAATAATACACCATTTGAAAGGTAAACTTGCCCCCTTCAGCAAGAAAATAGCCAAACAAACCACACATCCATGATTTGATCACAAAATACAGTTTAAACAATTTTCATAAACCTGCAGTAAGGAAAAATGACCTGCTGGTGGTACCACACTACCCCAAAGCACACTACCACAAAGCTGCTTACAGACATCACAAACAAATCCAAACATTTGCCTTGGGGGCTTTCCAGCTCGCCAAACTGCTTGTCCAGCCTATTTCAGGCACATTGGAGGATTGCACACTTCACTGCAGGTGAGTCACATATGCAAACACATTTGTATACATGCACTGCTTTTTTGGTGATTACTTCGCCCCACACACACAAATGATACACCATTTGAAAGGTAAACTTGCCCCCTTCAGCAAGAAAAGAGCCAAACAAACCACACATCCACGATTTTATCACTAAACACAGTTTAAACATTTATTTTCATAAACCTACAGAAGGAAACAATGACCTGCAGGTGGCACCTCAACCGGAAGACATTTTTTGGCCTCTACTTATCAAACCAATTTATTGTATTACCAATCTACATACATAAATACCTGTCTTTGTTCATCATCTCATTAAATACATTTACATTTGACCAGCTTCCTTTTACTGAAATTGCCTGTGCCCCCGACGACCAATGTGTGAAAATTTCACACGGGCAAAGCAAGTTTGTCATGTATTCTTGTTGCTCAGTCGAGGTTCTAGCTACCCAATTTTTAAGACATCCAAAGAACCAAAACTTTTTCTTTTTTTTAAAGGGAACCTGTCACCAGTTTTAAGGCATAGCAGCTAAAAATATTGCCTTATTTAGCATCTGCTATGCATTCCATTCATCCTTATAGAACCCCCTGACTCCCCTTATATGCTCACAAAAACAGAAGTGCGCATGCGCCGACACACGTACTTCCGGCTCATGTACTGGAACTATGTTTGCCAGCGCATGCGCACTATGTTTTTCTACTTTGCCCGCAGTTTAGCAAAGCATACTGCGCAGGCGCAAAAGGATATATTTCTGAGCAGGCGCGAGATGTCGCATGGGGCAAGAGGCATTATCTATGATGTATGACGGCGACCAACAGCCAATGGGCGTGATGTAGAGACCCGAAACCACGCCCATCGGACCGGACTGAGAAATTAACATACAGCGCGGGACACATTTAAAAACGTTTTTGTGAGTATACAAGGGGAGTCAGGGGGTTCTATAAGGATTTAGGGAATGCATAGCAGAAGCTTAATAAGGCGATATTTTTAGCTGCTATGACTTAAAACTAGTGACCGGTTTCCTTTAACTATGCCCGATACGTAAATCATAGAATTCAAAGCAGGTGTACTTAAATTTTTCTAATGACTGTATGACTCTTGAAGGGAACAAGGCCACCCACTAAAGTCTTCACACATAGTGCAAACTACTCTATAGCTTCTGTTTTTTCTTTTATGCCGTCAGGCACAATTAAGAGTAACATCTTTAACCCCTACATGAGCAGGCGATTTAAGAGGATTATTTTTTCACTTTTGCTTTTTTTTTCCTCCCTATCTTCTAAGAGCCATAACTTTTTTGCTGTTCCAATATGAGGCCTTGTTTTAGTTGGAGAAGTTGTACTTTTGAATAATACCATTCATTTTATAATATGATGCACTGGAAAGAAGGAAAAAAATTCCAACTGTGTTCAAATTGCCAAAAAAGTCCAATTACATACCGTATTTTTCGGATTATAAGATGCACCCCAAATTTTGAGGAGAACAATAGGAAATTTTCTTTTTAATAAAATGGTGGTGATTCTTATAATCCATGCGTCTTATTTCTCACCGGGGGGTGGTGGCTGCGGTGAAGTGGGTCCCAGGGTCGCTGCTGAAGGAGATAGGAGTGAGGCGATACTGCAGGCCGCAGGCTGGGATCATGGGGGTGTTCCGATGTGCGGAGCGGCACGCCGCTGCGGGTGTCTCCTGCGATCTTGGTGCCGAGATCTCCATCTGCGCATACACCCCCCCTGGCGGCCATTTTGCCGAAGTCCACCGCATGGGAAACCATGCCACTGCGGGGGCTCTGGCCTTTCACAAAATGTCGGAAGAGCCCCCCACAGCACCGGACACCCGCAGTACCGCCGAACACCCCCTAATCCCAGCCTGCGGCCTGCAGCAACGGTACAGATAAAGTATATATGCATTATAAGATGAACCCCAACTTTCGCCCCAAAAGTGCGTCTTATAATTTGAAAAATACGATAATTTTTTTTTTTTAACTTTTTTTATTTATAATGTTCACTATATACAGTAAAAAAGAGTTGGGAATATCATGCCTGGGCAGTACGAGTATGCAGATACCAAACATGTATAGATTTTTTTTATTTAGGCGGTGTAAATTTTTTTTTACCTCTGTTGCTATTTTCCAAGACCCATTTTAACATTTTTGTGTTATGGGGTTGGGTGTAGGCTTATTTTTTGCTCTCTGAGTGGATGTTTTAGTGAAACTATTTTGGGGTAGATACGATTTGATTACCTCTTATTGCATTTTATTTTATGTTGCAGCGACCAAAAAACGTAATTCCGTTTTGATTTTTCCCTCGTTGCCTCGTTGGACTTTTACAAACACAGCAAAACCAAACGTGTACTTTTTTGTTTGTTTTATTTTTCAATAGGGTAAAAGGGAGGTGATTTGAACATTTGAATTTCTTTGATTTTTTTTTTTTCCTTTTTACTGTATTTAATAGTCCCCTCAGGGGACTTGAAGCTGCGATTGTCTGATCACTTTCACTTTACATAGCAGTGCATTATTATCACAGCTAAGTATAGAGAAAATCGCAATCTCATGTCATGCCAACCCATCAACAGCGGCATTTAACAGGTTAACAGCTCTGCCCCACTTACGGCCACTAGAGGCACATTACGCTGATTAAATCAGCCATCATCTGCCGGAAAACATACATGCAAAGTCAGGGACTCAACATATGACGTAAATACACATCATATGTCATGAAGGGGTTAAAACGCTTCACCTTTCTGTCTGAGGCTTCAGTACCAGAAGGGAGTCTATGAGACAGCTCTTGTGTTCAATTTAGACTTTGATAAATTACTATTGATGATCTACTGTGTAAGGCAGCTTTTATCTAGACACTTACACACTGACTTCTCATTTCCCTCACTGTAGCTTAAACATGTGCTGCATTATTTAGAAAGTATTATACTTAAAAGGGTTGTCCAGCACTATTTATTTTCACAAGCATGACTGTAATAAAATAAGAAATGGAGGCATTCTTACCTGCTGTCATCCCTAAGGATCTCTCAGGTGATTCAGTCCTACGCATCTAGAAGCAATGACTGTGCTGTAGGGCTGTTCAAGACCATTGGAGCTTGAGGCTGCAATTGTCAGGTGACAAACAGCGTGTCATCAGAAAAACAGCCAACGATGCGCTGCTCCTCTCACCTGACTGTAGCCGCTACAGGTTTCAGTGGTCGAGTGACAACTGAATGTCACAGTCATCACTTCTAGACTCAACCATTGGCTCATCATGAGCTAGGTACAAGAAAATCACTGGAGGAAAGTGTGTTCCAAATCATTTTATAAATAGCGGAAAACCCCATAATTATTGTGAAAATCAACTCATTTTTTTAGCAGTGATTTATCTCTCTGCAAGAGAGGGGGTATACTAATTTTTTTGGGTAGAATTGACCAAACCTTATCATGATTTTGCTCAGTAAACTACAGACACTGTCAGTTTGGCGTTGTTATACTGATTAAAATGATACCTTGGTTGATAAAATCCGTCTTTTGGTTGTTGTTTAAGCTCTATTTGTAGTTTGAGATAATGAGATTCTTGTGCTTCGGGGCGGACCTCTATGTGGTGCTCTATTCTCACATTAATACTTATAGGCTTAAATGACAGGTCACTGATCCTTCAGTGACCTGCCTCCTATTTTAAAACTGCATATGCACAGTTCATTTTGTGGTCTTTAGAAAAAAAAAATGTAACTACAGCAAAATGTACTGGTGCATGCGTAGTAGCATCTATTGCTTGTCGATAAATGCTAATGCGCAAGCGCCTCATTTTGTTGAAGGAAAAATAATAATTGTGCAGCAGTAAAATGACATTGGCGCTTAAGCAGTGGCATCTATCAGCACCATGTTGTTAGAGGAAAAAAAATTTTGTGCAGTAGAATCAATTGCCGATAGATGCTATTGCGCAAGTGCCACCACCATTTTGCTGCAGCCAATTTTTTTTCCCGCCAATAAAATAGTACAGGCGCTTGCATAGTATCAAATATTGACAAGCGATATACAGTGGCTACGGAAAGTATTCAGACCCCTTTAAATTTTTCACTGTTTCATTGCATCCATTTGGTAAATTCAAAAAAGTTCATTTGCTTTCTTATTAATGTACACTCTTCACCCCATCTTGACTGAAAAAAAAAAACAGAAATGTAGAAATGTTTGCAAATTTATTAAAAAAGAAACTGAAATATCACATGGTTATAAGTATTCAGACCCTTTGCTCAGACACTCATATTTAAGTCACATTAATTTCCTTGTGATCCTCCTTGAGATGGTTCTTCTCCTTCATTGGAGTCCAGCTGTGTTTATTTAAACTGATAGGACTTGATTTGTAAAGGCACACACCTGTCTATATAAGACCTCACACTCACAGTGCATGTCAGACCAAATGAGAATCATGAGGTCAAAGGAACTGGCCAAGGAGCTCAGAGACAGAATTGTGGCAAGGCACAGATCAGGCCAATGTTATAAAAGAATTTCTGCAGTACTCACGGTTCCTAAGAGCACAGTGGCCTTCATAATTCTTAAATGGAAGAAGTTTGGGACCACCAGAAGACTTCCTAGACCTGGCCGTCCAGCCAATCGTGGGAAAAGAGCCTTGGTGAGAGAGGTAAAGAAAAAACCCCAAGATCACTGTGGCCGAGCTCCACAGATGCAGTAGGGAGATGGGAGAAAGTTTCACAAAGTCAACTATCACTGCAGCCCTCCACCAGTCGGGCCTTTATGGCAGAGTGGCCCGACGGAAGCCTCTCCTCAGTTCAAGACATATGAAAGCCCCCATAGTTTTTGGTAAAAAAAAAAAAACACATGAAGGACTCCCAGACTGCGAAAATAAGATTCTCTGGTCTGATGTGATGAAGACAGAACTTTTTGGTGATAATTCTAAGCGGTATGTGTGGAGAAAACCAGGCACTGCTCATCACCTACTCAATACAATCCCAACAGTGAAACATGGTGGCGGCAGCATCATGCTATGGAGGTGTTTTTCAGCTGCAGGGACAAGATGACTGGTTGCAATTGAAGGAAACATGTATGCGCCCAAGTACAGAGATATCCTTGATGAAAACCTCTTCCCGAGTGCTCTGGACCTCAGACTTGGCCGAAGGTTCACCTTCCAAAAAGACAATGACCCTAAGTACACAGCTAAAATAACAAAGGAGTGGCTTCAGAACAACTCTGATCATTCTTGACTGGCCCAGCCAGAGCCCTGATCTAAACCCAATTGAGCATCTCTGGAGAGACCTGAAAATGGCTGTCCGCCAACATTCACCATCAAACCTGATGGAACTGGAGAGGATCTGCACGAAGAATGGCAGAGGATCCCCAAATCCAGGTGTGAAAAGTCGGGTAACTTACCGGTAATACTCTTTTAAACGTCCACGACGGCACCCATAGAGAGGGGATCTGCCCCTGGGAGAAGTAAACCTACAGAAAAAAAGGGGCGGTCCCCCTCGCTCCCTCAATTGGATTACCGAGAGGAGGATTACACGATTTTAGTCCATTGTTATAGCAAGACATCTAACATATCTTAATTATTCACATTTATATATGTACACTATCTATACTCATACAACCACCATTCAGAGTGAACTATGTACATTCATATAAAATTTAAGGGAGGGTAGTGAGTGGGTACTGTCGTGGACTCCCTAAAGAGTATTACCAGTAAGTAATCCGGCTTTTTCTCTTCGCCACGACAGCACCCACTGAGAGACTTTCAGAGAACCATCACCTGGGATGGACCACCGTGTTGAGATCTCCCGAAAACTAAGTCAGAACATGATGATAAATAAAGCCTATAGTGACTATAGAAGTCGATGGCAAAGATCATGTTGCAGCCTTACATATGAGATCAATCAGCACATCCGCCTTTTAAGCCCAGGAGGATTCCATAGCCCGTGCCGAGTGTGCCTTTATCCCATCCGGAGGACTTTCACCTTTTGGTGAGTAGGCCAGACAGATTGCATCTCTGATCCATCGGGATAAAGTGCTCTTTGTGACTCCAGACCCTTTCCTGTGGTCCTGAAAAGATACAAACAGAGCCCTACTGCGCCTTCAGGGACGAGTTCTGTCTATATAACCCAGGAACGCTCTTTTCACATCTAAGGTGTGAAACCTTTCCTCCTCAGGAGTTGAAGGACTATTAAAAAAAGGAAGGAAGAAAGATTTCCTGACTTCTATGGAATTTAGGCTGCCACCTTAAGGAGATATGAACGGTCTGGTTTCAAAACTATCCTATCCTGAAATATCAACAGGAAGGGAGGATCAATAGATAGGGCCTGGATATCACCCACTCTCCTAGCAGACGTTAAGGCAACTAATAGGGCCGTCTTCAGAGAAATGTGTTTCAATGACGCTGAGTCTAAAGGCTCAAATGGAGGGCCTGTCAGGGCATCCAGGACTAGGTTCAAATCCCAAGGGGGCAACCGAGCAATGTGTACCAGGTTGCTACGTTCACAAGCTGCAATGAATCGAGCAAGCCACCAATCCCTGGCTATATTGTGATCATACAGTGCCCCCACAGCTAAAATCTGTATTTTAAGCGTATTAACTGAGAGACCTAGCTCCCGACGCTTCTGCAGGAACTCTAGAATGGCAGTAACAGGTACTTCGTTAGAAAGGCCCCCATATATAAATGAAGAAATTTTCTCCACACTCTACTATAGATCCTTGTTGTAGACTCCTTTCTACTCTGTAGAAGGGTATCAATCAAGTTGCTAAAGAATCCCCTTAGCCTTAGTAACTGCCTCTCAAGTTCCACGCTGTCAAGTGTAGGCCCTCCACTTGAGGATGAAGGAATGGGCCCTGAGAGAGCAGGTCCCGATCTGATGGGAGGATCCAGGGGTCGTATATAGACATTGCTCTGAGCCATGAAAACCAAGGCCTCTTGGGCCAGAACGGGGGGGTGAGGATCACCCTCGCCTCCCTGATTTTTCTGATGACCAGCGGGAGTATTATCATCGGGGGAAACGCATATGCCAGATGGAAAGGCCAAGGGGACTGGATGGAATCTACCATATCAGGCCGATCTGCTCTGTTCAGAGAAGCAAATCTTCTGACCTGTCTGTTGGCTCTGGTAGCGAACAGGTCTATCTCCAGAAGTCCCCACAAGTCTACTGTCTTTTTGAAGATGTGATGACTGAGCATTCATTCCCTTTGGTGCAAGGTATGACGACTTAGCTCTGAAATTATCCACTCCCTTGACGTGAAGGGCTGATAGCGATAAGAGATGGGACTCGGCCAGCTCCAGGATCCTCTGCGCAGTAGACATCAGATTCCTTGATTGTGTTCCGCCTTGCCGATATAAATATGCGACGGATGTGGCATTGTCCGACATGACTCTCACATGAGATCCTTGCAACTGTGGGAGAAATTCATGCAAAGCATGACTAATTGCTTTTAACTCTCTTAAATAGGAGTCATTGGCTTCTTTTATGGATCACTGTCCCTCGATTAAGATATCACCTAAATGAGCCCCCAACCAAAAGGACTAGCGTCCGTGGTCACTACCCTCGAGTGTGTCACAACCCATGGAACCCCATTAGAGAGATGATCTCGATCCAGGGAGTTTACTGCTTCCAATGACAAGATTATTCTGTCATCCAGCCTCTTCTGTAACTGCTCCTCTTCTTCGAGGATGTTATGCTGCAGGTGTCTAGTATACAACCATTGAACCGCCAGAATGCAAGATGTAAGGGAGCCCAGGAGGGACATAGCCTCTCTCAGAGACATCTGAGGATTATCTATTCCTGCCCTCACTTTACGCATTATTGACAGCATTTTTACCTTTGGGAGGAGACATCTCTGACTTATAGAATCTAGATGCAGACCCAGGAAGGACTGAAGAGTTACCGGAACCAGTCAGGACTTGACCTAGTTGATAATCCATCCTAAGGCTAGGTTCACATTAGCATTCCTCAGAGCTGCAGACTTCCTTTGTGAAGCTCCGCCCACTGCCGCACCTCCTCCGTTCAGCTCCGCCTACGTCTGAATGCGGCCTGCGTACCTATGTTTAACATTAGGTACGCAGGTCGTGCGGATGTATGCGGATGTGGCGAACAAAACAAATTTCAACACGATGCTGACCGGAGGTGTGGCAGTGGGCGGAGCTTCACGGAGTAAGTCCGCTGCCCTCCGCAGCTCTGAGGAACGCTATTGTGAACCTAGCCTAAGTCCTGCAAGGATGAAATTACCGCATATACTCGCGTATAAGCCGAGATTTTCAGCTCATTTTTTAAAGGGAATCTGTGGGCAGTATGCTTTGCCCACAGATTGCAATGCGCAAGCGCGTTATATGGAGGGCAACTACTACAATTCCCAGAAATAATGGAGACAGCGGCGAACAACATGTTAAGGCAAGTACCCAAAACACCGCCCATCTGACCTGACTGCCATCATTTAAATATCCCACCAATTTAGGGTGACAGATTCCCTTTAAGGCTGAAAGTCCCACTCTCGGCTTATACGCGAGTCATATACCGGGGGTCTGCGGGGAGAGGGAGCGGGGGTGTCAGATCATACTTAGCCCCCCCCGGCGTGTCTCTGCAGCCCCCCTGCTTCTCCCACGATCTCAGGCTCCTTCCTGCAGCGGTCACGTGGTACCGCTCATTAAAGTCATGAATATTTGAATATTCATGACTTTAACCCCTTCACCTCCAAGGGTGGTTTGCACGTTAATGACCGGGCCAATTATTACAATTCTGACCAGTCTCTTTATGAGGTTTTCTCGTGACATATTGTACTTCACGTTAGTGGTAAAATTTATTCGATATAACTTGCGTTTATTTTTTAAAAAACGCAAATATGGCGAAAATTTGGAAAATTTTGCAATTTTCAAACTTTGAATTTTTATTCCCTTAAAGCCAAAATTTTTTTTGTTAGGAAATTATACGGGTTAAAAGTTGACCAGCGATTTCTCATTTTTACAACAAAATTTACAAAGCCATTTTTTTTTTTAGGGACCACCTCACATTTGAAGTCACTTTAAGGGGTCTATATGGCAGAAAATACCCAAAAGTGACACCACTCTAAAAACTGCACCCCTCAAGGTACTCAAAACCACATTCAAGAAGTTTATTAACCCTTCAGGTGTTTCACAGGAGCTGAAGCAACGTGGAAGGAAAAAATGAATATTTAACTTTTTAGTCACAAAAATGATCTTTTACAAACTTTTTTTTATTTTCACAAGGGTAGAAGGAGAAAAATGGACAGATAAAGTTGTGCAATTTCTCCTGAGTACGCCAATACCCCATATGTGGGGGAAAACCACTGTTTTGGCACACGGCACACGGGTGATCACATCGCGCTGTTCTGAGGGCCTCAGGGGAGCATGCAGGGAGCCCCCTCCCTGCACGATGCTTCCCTGTGCCCCGGTGTTTGATCGCGGTGTGCCAGGGGTTAATGTCCGTGACCGCTCCTGGCCCATAGTGCCGGGTGTCAGCTGTGATAATCAGCTGACACCCGGTCGCGATCGGCCGCGCTCCCAGAGATCGCTTCGACGTACTATCCCGTCCATGGTCAGATTGTCCGGGTTTCATGGACGGGATAGTACGTCGGATGGCAGAAAGGGGTTAATGAGCGGTACCACGTGACCGCTGAAGGAAGGAATAGCTGATGTCTCAATTAATTTTACTTTTATTGGTATCTATTTTTATTTTTGTAATTTACCAGTAGCTGCTGCATTTCCCACCCTAGGCTTATACTCGAGTTAATAAGTTTTCCCAGTTTTTTGTGGCAAAATTAGGGGGGGTCGGCTTATACACTGGTCGGCTTATACAGGAGTATATACGGTATGTCAGCAAGCCAATCTTCACACTGTGAGGCAGATTTTCCTACCACCAGGAAATCATTTAAGTATGGAACTATTAAAGTGTCCTTCAGTCTCACATAAGCCATCACCTCCAGCATTAACTTGGTGAAGACCAGAGGAGCCATGGACAGACCGAAAGGCATTGCCGTAAACTGAAAGGGACGGATCTGACCCTCCAAGATGACTGCCACTCAGATATTTCTGGAACTCGGCATGTATTGGCAGATAATTATAGGCGTCCTTCAAGTCCAGAACCGCCATGAAGCATCTGGGAAACAAAAGTTTAATGGCTGATCTTATAGATTCCATTTTGAAGGTATGGGACAGTAGGAAGTTATTTAACCTCTTCACTTCTTCAGATTAATGATGGTTCTATATGAACCATCTGGCTTTGAAATCAGAAACAAAGTAGAATAAAATCACCTCCCCCTTTGAGCCACTGGGACCTCCACAAGAACATGTTTATATAATAGACTCTTAATATCAGTCTCCAATGCCCCTGCTGACCAGGCGACTTTAGAGAAGTCAATTTGAAAGAGTCCAGGGGAACTTGTCCGAATTGTAATTTCAAGCCAGATGAAACAAGGCTTAGGGCCCAGGAATTTGATTTTATTTTTTCCCATTCATTATGGAAGAATGACAACGTCCCCCCTACTGGAGGGACCAGACTAGCGGAACTTGTCTCCCCCTTTGGAGGAAGACCCACTAAACAGGGCACCTTTTTGCTTGGTCTCTCTACTGCTCCAGCGATCTCTATAGGTTCTCTTCCTTCCGAACGGCTGTTTCCTGATGGCTCTCCTGTAGGACGGGAAAGTCTGGTTAGGGAACCCCTTCTTCCTTTCCCCTGCTTTGGTAAGGTTATCATCCAGCACCTTGCCAAACAGGTACTCACCCTGGCATGGAATTGCGCATAGTTTTGACTTAGCTTGCACGTCCCCTTTTCAGCCTTTTAACCACACGGCATGCCGAGCAGCATTAGCCAGTCCTGCTGATCTAGCCGCCAGTCGCAAGGAGTCCGCGGAGGCATCGGCCAAGTAAGCTGTCGACCCCCTGGTCAGAGGGATAGAGGACTGCAATCTGTCTCTAGAGAACCCGGTTTTTCTGTTCCTCTAACTGGTCCACCCAGACCACCATTGACCTTGCTGTACATGTGTCTGAGATGGCTGGCTTGAAGGCCCCTGTACACGACTCCCAAGATCTCTTAAGAAGTGTGTCAGCTTTCCGGTCTAAGGGATCTGTCAAAGATCCAGAATCCTCTACCGGCAGGGAGGAACGCTTTGAGGTTGAGGCTACTGCCGCATCTACCTTAGGTATCTTAGACCAATTTGTTAGGTCTTCATCCTCAAGAGTATCACCTCTTTGAGCTTGAAGGAAGGAACCCCCGTTGTCCTTGCTTCTCCCATTCTTTCCTGACCACATCCTTCACTGCAGCTATTATCAGGAAGAACGCCTCTTCCTCCATGAGAGGCCGGCGAACATAACGTCCTGTGTGGTCTTAGCCTCCTTTGCATCGGTAATCCCCATTGTACTGTGAACAGTCTTGACCAGATAGTCAACACTTTCAACGAGGAAACAAACGACCCTCTTCGTCCGATGATGATGTCGTCTGAGAGGAGTCAGTAGACCCTACTCCTTGCTCATCAGAAGAGAGATTAGACGTGGGGGGAAGTACTCCTTATACTAGGCTTATGCCTCCCAGCTTTATCTGAGGCTTTAAGGGATTGAAGCTCTTCCCTAATTAAGCGCCTTACATCGTTCATTCTAACGGACGATTCTTCTTCCAGGGTCTGGCCAATACAGATATGACAAAGCTTTAAGGGGTAATTATCAGAAAGGGGCTGAAAGCACAAAGCACATTCCCTATGCTTAGATTCTCCAGACTTTTTAACCTGAAGGGACACACAGAAAGAAGAGGCAATCAGCTTAATAGGTAGAGCCTTTCACCCTCACCCAGTGAAGCTTGTCATCACGGTACCGGTTCTGGAGGCGGAGGCACAGCTTTAATGAATATTTTGCAGATTGACTGCGTCTTCCACTCTCATCTGTGGGGTCACCCTCACAGGAGCATCCACTGCTGCGCTTTCTGTGCACCTGCACATCCACCACCTGTGGGTGCGCTACAGAGTCTCCTGGGGAGGACATCATGGCACACTGGCTTATCCCATGATTTCTGCTTTATAGTCTGCGCTCCTTCGCCTCCCCAGTCCCCCTCCTGGAAGTTATCCCCATTACATCCAGGTCAGGAGCATCAGTTTCACTTTAACTTTTTTTTTTTTTCGCACATGCGTGCCGGCGCACTTCCTCCACCGTCTCCTCCGGCCGCCCCCTGGAATTTAATCACACCACATCCAGGGCAGGAGCGCTTATCGGTCTACCCGCTCGTGTGGCCCAGCTTCCTCCTCCCGGCACCGCCACACAGACCCGGTCTTACTGGAGGAGTCGGGTGGCCGATGCCCGCACCCCGCTCCTCCCGAATGAGTGCTGGCCCGTCCTGCCACATCGTGTTCCCACGTGAGCCAGGGCGGCCTCCCCTGGACCCCGGCCTCACGCCATCCACTGCCAGACGAGGGGGGAGCTGACCAGGCAGGCCTCCCCCAACACTGCTTCTGGCAGCCCCTGCCGTTCGCACAGACACCGCACAAGCGGCCTCACAGCCCAGGTATCCTCTTCTTTCCACAGATTCCCTTAGGAACAGGAAACCAACTGAGGGAGCGAGGGGGACCACCCCTTTTATTTAGGTAGGTTTCCTATTCCCAGGGGCGGATCCCCTCTATCAGTGGGTGCTGTCGTGGCGAGGAGAAAAAACTTGTTGCATCATTCCCAAGAAGATTCATGGCTGTACTAGCTCAAAAGGGTTCTTCTACTCAATACTGAACAAAGGGTCTGAATACTTTTGACAATGTGATATTTTAGTTTTTCTTTTTTAATAAATTTGCAAAAATGTCTACATTTCCTTTATTCAGTCAAGATGCGGTGAAGATTGTACAGTCATGGCCAAAAGTTTTGAGAATGACACAAATATTAATTTTTACAAAGTCTACTGCTTCACTTTTTCTAATGGCAATTTGCATATACTCCAGAATGTTATAAAGAGTGATCAGCTTAACAGCAATTACTTGCAAAGTCAATATTTGCCTAGAAAATGAACTTTATCCCCCAAAACACATTTCAACATCATTGCAGCCCTGCCTTAAAAGGACCAGCTAACCTCTTTTCAGTGATTGCTCCATTAACACAGGTGTGGGTGTTGATGAGGACATGGCTGGAGAACAATCTGTCATGATTAAGTAAGAATGACACCACTGGACACTTTAAAAGGAGGCTGGTGCTTGGCATCATTGTTTCTCTTCTGTTAACCATGGTTATCTCTAAAGAAACACGTGCAGTCATCATTGCAATGCAGAAAAATGGCCTAACAGGGAAGAGTATCGCAGCTAGAAAGATTGCACCTCAGTCAACAATCTATCGCATCATCAAGAACTTCAAGGAGAGAGGTTCCATTGTTGCCAAAAGGGCTTCAGGGCGCCCAAGAAAGACAAGCAAGCGCCAGAACCGTCTCTTAAAAGTGTTTCAGCTGCGGGATCGGGCTACCAGCAGTGCAGAGCTTGCTCAGGAATGGCAGCAGGCGGGTGTGAGTGCATCTGCACGCACTGTGAGGCGGAGACTCTTGGAGCAAGGCCTGGTCTCAAGGAGGGCAGCAAAGAAGCCACTTCTCTCCAGAAAAAACATCATGGACAGACTGATATTCTGCAAAAGGTACAGGCAGTGGACTGCTGAGGACTGGGGTAAAGTTATTTTCTCTGATGAATCCCCTTTTCGATTGTTTGGGACATCAGGAAAACGCCTCATTCGGAGAAGACAAGGTGAGCGCTACCACCAGTCTTGTCTCATGCCAACTGTTAAGAATCCTGAAACCATTCATGTGTGGGGTTGCTTCTCAGCCAAGGGAATCGGCTCTCTCACAGTCTTGCCTAAAAACACAGCCATGAATAAAGAATGGTACCAGAATGTCCTCCAAGAGCAACTTCTCCCAACCCTCCAAGAGCAGTTTGGCGATCAACAATGCCTTTTCCAGCATGATGGAGCACCTTGCCATAAAGCAAAGGTGATAACTAAATGGCTCAGGGAACAAAACGTAGAGATTTTGGGTCCATGGCCTGGAAAATCCCCAGATCTTAATCCCATTGAGAACTTGTGGTCAATCATCAAGAGACGGGTGGACAAACAAAAACCTAAAAATTCTGACAAAATGAAAGCATTGATTGTGCAAGAATGGACTGCTATCAGTCAGGATTTGGTCCAGAAGTTGATTGAGAGCATGCCAGGGAGAATTGCAGAGGTCCTGAAGAAGAAGGGTCAACACTGCAAATATTGACTTGCTGCATTAACTCATTCTAACTGTCAATATAAGCTTTTGTTACTCATATGTTTGCAATTATTATATTTCTGTCTGTGATAAAAACATCTGTCAAACACACATAAAAACCAGAGGGCAGCAGATCATGTGAAAATATATTTGTGTCATTCTCATTTGGCCATGACTGTACATTGAGAAAAAAAAATTAACTTTTTTGAATTTACCAAATGGCTGCAATGAAACAATGAGTGAAAAATTTAAAGGGGTCTGAGTACTTTCCATACCCACTGTATGCTACTGCGCATGTGCCGCCAGTGCCATATTTCTGTAGTTAAATTATTTTTCTCCAAAGATCACAATATGAAAGCGGAAGCACAGTATTTAAAATAGGAGGCAGGTCACTGAAGGTTCAGTGACCTGTCATTTAATCCCATAAGGATGAATATGAGAACAGAGAACCACATAAAGCCCCCTACAGGTCGCCCCGTAGCACGTGAATCTCATTAACTGAAAACTGCAAATAAAGATAGAACAACCACAAGACGGATTTCATCAACCAAGGTATCATTTTAATCAATATAACAGCGCCAACCTGACAGTGTCTGTAGGTTACTCAGCACAATCCTGATGACAAGTTTGCTTTAATGTAATGTGTATGGTCAACCTTATGGAGAACAGTTATGTACAATGTCCAATCTCACCAAGTTGACCCTTTCTGTACACAAATAATGGGTGTGCACTACATGTATGGAGTTAAACATCAGGCACATAAGTGTAACTGCTGCAATCTAAAACCGCTCTAATCGCAGTAGTTAAACCCTTTAGATGCCTCTGTCAATTGTGACAATGGCAATTAGGCAATTGTTCTGGACTGCCAATGATCATAAAGTAATGGCATATTCTAGCAAAATATAATCACTTGGAAATACACCTTTATAGAATCTTACATGTGTTAATTGAATCCCAGAAGACAACAGAGCATATCTGACCTGCGCTGGATCTGTCTGGCAAAGTTGTTGCTGGAGGCAGAGCAGGGGAACTGCACGGCTTCACTGTGAAGGGTAGCATTCCGGAAAAGGTCACAGAAGTTCTCAAACAGCTCCAACAGCTCATTGGATGTGTTCTCAAAGACTGCAATTACTTCTGTGGTAACCATATTATACACCACAAAAAAAGAGGGCTGCGAGAAGATAAAACACAAGATTCAGAAATAATCATCTACCACACTGTGCCGTACTAAGAAACGTGACATTTTCTGTTGCACTTTTCTACATTTCATCTTCCTACTATCAAATATTGTGTTCTCAAAAACAGATCAAGGTCAATGAGAGACAATGCTAAACTGCCAATTTACAGTGTTCATAAAAATAAAGGAACACTTAAAGGGGTTGTCCCACCAACGAAGTATATTTTGATTTTTAATAAATTGTAGAATAAAAACAAGCTCCACAATTAGATGCGTTAAAAAAGTGTTCATGTCCCAAGATAATCTGATAAATGTGCCCCTGCTGTGTACTGTCCAAGTCTGACTGTGCAGGAACATAACATTTCCTGGAGAGAAAACAAAAGAGAGTATACAGACAAGACAGCATGGGATCACAGCTGATTCCTTGGGATAAAACAAGTTTTTAAACATGCAGAGAAATGTTTTTCCTTAAAGAAATCAACAGCTGCGATGCATGCGTGCTCCCCTGCCCAGGAGCGTGTTCATGATCAGACCATGTTCCTGTAGAGTCAGACACAGCCATTACACAGTACACAGCAAGGGACACATTTATAAAATTATCTCAGCACAGGAACCTTTTTTGTGTGAATGAGGTTCTGGGAAAGAATATTTAACCTATCTGGTCATGTCCTTGACAAAGATGAAACATCCTTACTCAATAAAGGGTTACATTTCTGTCCTTCCCAAAAAGCAAGTGAATTCCATGTCTTTTTGGATCTTAATAAATTCATTCGTAAATTAACTATAAACAGACATTTTCAATTCAGAACATTAAACAAATAATAAAAACAGAGGATTTCAAAATCCCTGAATGTGACCCATGCAAACATCAAGATGTAGCTCCAACATCACAGTTTTATCCATTACATCATAAAAGGTCACCACCTTGGAACCTTTTATTCTTTAGTGATGGAGGAGTTTGAGGATATCAATAAAAATTGTTATAATATTAGTAATTTGACGAGAAATTAGAGAGAGGCACTCAAACGGTTACCAACTACTAACAAAATTGTTATAGGACAAGCGGATAAAGGAGAGGGAGTAGTACTGCAGAAAGTGGATGATTATATTCAAGAGGCAAAAAAAATACCAAATACTACAAAGCGATTTCCAATGATCCCTCAAAAGAATTTGAAAAAGAGAACTTTTTGCTTATCAATGAAGCATATAGAGACAAAATAATAAATAAAAAGAGAAGCGTTTTCTCACCAATACTTGCCCTAATCAAGCCATATTCTATCACCTCCCTAAAATCCACAAAAACACAAAAAATCCTCCAGGACATCCTATCATCTCAGGGATAGGGTCACCCATGAGTACATTGTCTGACTTCATTGATCTGTACTTATAAAGCCACTAGATGGTGGCCCGATTCTAAAGCATCGGGTATTCTAGAATATGTATGCGGCCGACACAGCGGTGTTTAAGTTTAGTGGCAAGATTGGTTGATTGACCGCGACCAATCATCGAATTGTATTGTGAGGACCGGAGAGCGACGCTGCCTATGCGGCTACTTCCGCTGCAAGAACCCGGGACGTGAGCGGGCGCTCGCAGCAGAAGTATCCCGACCCGCAGCGCCGCTCCCGGTCCTCTCTTGACATCCTAGCCGCATGGATGTCAGCGCCGCTGCCTGTGCGGGTACTTCCGCTGCGAGAACCTGGGACATGAGCGGGCGCTCGCAGCAGAAGTATCCGGGCCTGTGCACACGTTGCAGATTCCTAGCAGTTTTGCCGCGGTTTTTCGTTTACACAACACAACTCATTATGGCCTATGGGATTCCGCAATGCTGTGCACATGCTGCGGGTTTTTCCGCAACATGCTCATTCTTTTTTGCGGAACCGCGGCGATTCCGCCGCCATAGGAATACATTGAACCGATTACTTTCCGCATGTGGCTGTGCCCACCATGCGCAAAGTAAGCGGTTCATGTGCAGATGGTACCCAGGGTCTGGAGGACAGGAGACTCTCCTCCAGGCCCTGGGTACCATATCCATGTAAAAACAATAATTAAAATAAAAAATAGTGATATTCTCACCTTCCGGCGGCCCCCGCAGCTTTCCCGCCTCTCAGCGACGCTACCGGCCAATCCCGTTCCCAGTAATGCATTGCGAGAATCATCCCAGATGACGTAGTGGTCTCGCGTGATGCTACGTCATCGGGGTGATTGTCGCAAAGGACGCCTGGGAACGGGATTGGCCGGGAGCGTCGCTGAGAGGCGGGAAAGCTGCGAGTGCCGCCGGAAGGTGAGAATATCATTATTTATTATTTTTTTTATTATTTTTACATTAGATCTTTTTACTATTGATGCGACATAGGCGGCATCAATAGTAAAAAGTTGGTCACATGTGTCTGCGGGACGGAGGTCAGCGGAAAGGCAGCGGGGAGATGACCGGCGCGAGGCGCTCATCTCCCGGCCGCTAGCAGCAGAAGGACCTCGACCGACGGCGCCGCTGACCTCCGTCCCGCAGATGAGCCGCTAACGGCCGCCATTTTTTTGTGAAATCCCGCGGCGCTGATTGGCCGCTGCCGGACCAATGAGCGACGCGGGATTTCCTGGACAGACAGACAGAGAGATGGGATAAGACAATTATATAGTAGATGTCATAGCATTGCCTTGAGGTACTGTCACACTAAGCGAGATCGCTAAAGAGTCACCGATTTTATGACGCAGTAGCGATCTCGTTAGCGACGCAGCTGTGTGTGACATGTAGCAGCGATGTGGCCCCTGCTGAGATGTCGCTGATCGCTTATGAACGTTCTGAGCCGTTTTTTGGTCGTTGGTGTCCCGCTGGTGAGCCTGAATCGCTGAGTGTGACACCCTTTATGAACGACTTTACCAGCGTCGCAGGTGGGACTAGGTTTTCCCAACGACCGCAGAGGTCGTTATACAGATCGCTGGTCTCTGATGAGTTGTGTTTGGAAGCTAACTAGCGACCACATAGCGATCGCACTAGCAATCTCGCCAGGTTGTGTCGTTGTCGTGATCACTAGTGCGATCTGTCGTGATCACTAGTGCGATCGCTAAGTGTGACAGTGCCTTTAGTATTTGAGAGATTCAACACAATTGATCCTAGAAACCAGAGATCTTATCTTTTTGACCCTTGATGTATCAGCCCTGTACTCTAATATTGAGCACAAGCTGGGTCTGGATGCAGTCGATTTTTATCTTTCCAGGGACTCCTCCATTCCCTTTAAACAAAAGACCTTTCTATTAAATGGTTTAAAATTTATTCTGGAACACAATCTATTTATGTTCCAGAACACATTGTATTTACAGCAGTTCGGGAACGCAATGGGGACTCGGGAAGCCCCAAGTTTTGCAAACTTGTTTATTGGGGAGGTTTGAGTCCCTATTAGATCCTGAAAATACAGTAATATCAAATATTATCGACGTAATATAGATGATCTGTTCTTCATCTGGTGTGGTACGGAACAGGAGGCGTCCCTCTTTGTTGAAGAACTTAATACCAACAATTGGGGGCTCTCATTCACTGCAAACATTTCCAAGGAAAGTATTATCTGCCTGGATTTAGAGTTATACCATGAGGATAATAACATCAAAAGCCGAACTTATTTTAAACCAGTCGACCCTAATGGCTATTTGGATTTTTTTAGTTCACACTACTCCAAATGGAAGACAAATATTCCATCTAGTCAATTCTGTCGTATTAGACGCAACTGTAAATCCAATACAGATTATGTACAACAAACACAGGTTTTACTTACCAGAGTTAAAGAAAAAAGATATCCAAAATCATTAGTACATGCAGCATATCAACACAATCTTACTCTCACACAGGATGATTGCTTGAAAAAAATTCCTCAAAACATGATGCTATTGATAGCACAGCAAAGTGGAAATATAGCTCCATTACCACCTACAATAGAGGCCACCAATCCATCCGCCAGGGTGGATAAAAATCATGATTTTTTTTAAAAAAAAATCAAAAAAATCGGATTTTTTTGATTTAAATCGGATTTTTTTGATTTAAATCAGATTTTTTTGATTTAAATAGGATTTTTTAATCAAGTTGTACACAAGCAAAACTTTGTCTTTTTGCAAATCAAATTATTTTACACAAATAAAAATATTAAAACAGTTGATGATTATGAAACCTAATAATTTTTATTTGCACTATTAAACAATCAGAATTGAACTACAGAGAGTAAGTACTTTTTAACAATAGCCTATCTCTAACGTTTGAATTAAGCAAACATCTTCAGTGAATACATCAGTCCTTTAAGCCTACTGTTTATTTGGGACTTTTAATAGGAAAACTAGTTGTCCTGCTTTAGCAGTTCCTAAGCGGTTTCGGACTGTTGTGTGCACAAAACCAAATGAAGAAAACAATCTCTCTACTCCTGCCGATGAAGCCGATGCAGTCAGTAGCTGAGTAGCTACATTTATTATCTTCGCTGGAAGAACAAGTGATTGCGACTTCCACCAGTCCAGTGGTTTTAGTTCATTAACGACGTTATCTGCAAACATGTATTTTTGAAATGGTGCAGATTCACACTTCAATTTCAGCACAGTTGCCACAATGTCATGGTTAGTATTGGCGAGCCACTCCATTGCAGAGTTGATTTCAGCCTCAGATAGTTTTTTCCCTCTGTAGATGGGATGCAAGATATTGGCTAAATAGTGTTCTTCTTTTAATGCTTGGTCCTTGCGGTGGTGTATTGCAACCTTTACATTGTTTGAGAGGTTCAAGCGATCTAGCGAACCTTCTAAATCTTTCCAAACTTCTGTGGCATCAGCTATGGTTGCAGTATCTTTCTGCATTTTATCCAACGCAATAGATATTGGCTTTAACCTTTCCAAAAGGTCCTCGGCATTTCTCTTCACACCAAGATTTAATACTTTGCTTCGTATATTAGCATCAATTTTATCCCGATGTGTTTCGCAAATGGACACTAATTTTGACCAGTTGTTAATAAACAGTTCCAAGCATTCAGCCAAGGTATTCCATCTAACATCTTGTGGTAGAACCAACTTCAGTCCTCCCATTTCCTTGTAGGTTGCATGTGCAAAATGATTATTGCGGAAATATTTAACAATTTCTACAACATGTTCCTTGACACCCGAAATATGCAGGTCTTTTGCCAAAAGATGCAAACTACAGCCAAGTACTGCTGACTGACTATCCAACAAGTTTGGGCATGTCAACTGAATGGAAAAAGAAACTGAAACCAAGCTACAGAAAGTGAAACCAAGCTAGAAGTGTGGAGTTAATTGAACAATGATTGAAAGTTTTAGATTTTAATCGTGATTTATATTAAAAAAATCTTTTGATTTAAATCAGTGATTTAAATCATGATTAAAATCACAATTTAAATCGATCTGATTTAAATAGAAAAAAATCATTTGATTTAAATCATGATTTAAATCGTTGATTTAAATCGGCGTGATTTAAATCAATCCACCCTGCCATCCGCTGTATTCTTGAAACATATTGGTACTTACTGAGGAAAGACCCAATACACAAAGATCTGATCCCAAAAAGACCTAATATTGTATTTAGAAGAGGTTGAACGATTAAAAATTATATAGCACCTAGTTATTTACACCCCACCAAAAAAAAGCACCAATAAATGTGCCACCTGTCCAAAAAACTAGAAAAAATGAATTTTTAAATGTGGAAAAAAAACGTTGTGACCGTTGTAAAATTATAGATCATGGTAAGAAAAATTTAAATATAAAAAAACATACAATTTTACCCAAGAATTAACCTGTGGTTCTGATTTTGTTGTGTATGTGGTGACCTGTGTGTGTGGACTTATGTATGTCAGCGGCACTACACAGTCACTACGAAATCGTATAAACAGTCATAGACATAATGTGAAAATAGGGTTTTTGAAACAAAGTTTATCTAAGCATATCACTCTTATACATAGTAAAAACTTTGAATGTATAAAAGTCACGCCAATAGAACAAATACCTGCTGCAACGAGAAGCAGAAAAACAGTTCTTAATGCCAGAGAGTCCTATTGGATATAGACTTGGCAGTCTGTACCCTGATGGACTCAATGAGATCTCTGATCTCGTATAGATCAATCAACAGATTCCCCGTTTGTCTTGTTTTTGCCTTTTTTATTTTTTATTTTTTTAAATAATTTTTATTTATTTATTATTATCTTCAGTACCTGCAGCTCTTCTAGTTTACCGCCTGACCATTTGCACCAAGAGAAGGTGTTTAATCAGGCATATGTACAGATGCGTTTTTATTTTTGTGAACATGTACACTGATTTGTGTGATTGTCTAAAATTTACAGATATACCGTTTTAACCCTGGAATAAGTGAAGGAGGGATGATGTTATAAAATGTGTGTATAACATTCTTTTCTTGTGATGAAGTTAAAATATACATACTTTAACTGCTAAAGAGTTAGATAGCGATTGGTTCCTCAGTTAGTACAACCACACTCATTAGCAATGAAAAAGGGGGAAAATAGCTTATAACAAAATCATTATATTATACCTGATGAAGGCCTACATGGCTGAAACACGTTGTGTTTTTTTAAAACAAAATGTTTTAATGTTTTTATTGTCTTTTATAAAATTTTGCATTTTACCTAGCCAATAAAATATCATCTGATTCAACATCAGAGATACTTAGTTCTTTGGCTATATAACCCTCTTACTCCAAATTGGGTTAAGGATCCTCTGAAGGAAGCGCCCTGATTCTTTTTTTTTTCTCTATCCAATTGTGAAACTTTTTTCATTCCAAGATCTATTGATTAAATTGTACTTTGTTCGAGGAACAACTCCTTTAACCCACTTACCCCCAAGCCAGTTTCCACCTTCATGACCAGGCCAAATTTTACAATTCTGACCAAACATGTTTTTTTAGGGACCACATTTACATTTGAAGTGAATTTAAGGAGTCTATATGACATAAAATACCCCAAAGTGACACCATTCTAACAACTGCATCCCTCAAGGTGTCCAAAACTACATATAAGAAATTTCTTAACTCTTCAAGTGCTTCACTGGAATTTTTGGAATGTGGAAGGAAAAAATTAACATTTACCTTTTTGTCACAAAAATGTTACTTTAGACCCAATTTTTTATTTTTCTGTAAGGGTAACAGGACTGCAAAATTTGTTGTGTAATTTCTCCCAAGCACGACGATACCCCATACGTGGGGGAAAACTACTGTTTGGGTGCACGGCTGGGCTCGGAAGGGAAAAAGCGCCAATTGACTTTTTGAAATCAAAATTTGCTGGAATAATTAGAAGACGCCATGTAGCATTTGGAAAGACCCTGTGCTTAAACAGTGGAAACCCCCCAAAAGTGACCCCATTTTGGAAACTAGATCCCTCAAGGAATGTATCTAGATGTGTGGTGAGCACCTTGATCCCCCAGGTTCTTCACACAAGTTTATAAAGTAAAGCCATGAAAATGAAAAAAAAATCTAATTTTTCCCACAAAAAAATTATTTTATCCCCAATTTTTCTTTATTTTCACGAGGGTAATAGGACAAAATGGACCTTAAAAATTGTTGTTAAATTGCTCCTGAATACACTGATACCCCATCAAAACTACTTTTGAGGTACAGTGCAAAGGTCAGAAGCGCCATAATGGGGCTCAGATTTTTCTGGACTGGTTTGAGGATGCAATGTCACATTGGCAGAGCCCCTGAGGTGCCAGAACAGCAAAAGTCTAAGTTACTTACCGTTAACGGTATTTTTCGAAGACCATGACAGCACCCAACGACAGAGGGATCCGCCCTTCAGGAACAGGAAACCTACAGATACATAAGGGCGGCACCTCTCCTACGCATCAGTTGGTTTACAGAGAACAAGAGGACCACCAAGGTTAATGACAATCACAAGCTCTATACAACATTATTGCGTATCAGTATTTCATTTATGTGAAACTTATAACAGGAAGAAGTGCGCGCCGATAAGATAAAGGGAGGGAATATAAGGGGTGCTGTCATGGTCTTCGAAAAATACCGTTAACGGTAAGTAACTTAGACTTTATTCGAAGCACATGACAGCACCCAACGAGAGAATTACAGAGAGTAATAACTACTCAGGGAGGGACTACAGCCTGCAGCACCCTTACCCCAAAGGAGAGATCAGAGGAAGCACCCAAATCTAATCTATAATGATTGAAGAAAGTGCTTGGAGAGGACCAAGTGGCGGCCTTACATATCTGGTCGATGGAGACTTCCGACCTTTCCGCCCACGAGGTTGCCATGGCTCGAGTGGAATGTGCCCTCAGTTTTTCTGGTGCCGGCCTGCCTTTTGAGGTGTATGCTAATGCAATAGCCTCCCTGATCCATCTAGCTAGTGTGGCCCTTGATACTCTAAGGCCCTTCCTGGGGCCTTGGAAAGAAACAAATAAGGCGTTATCTTTTTTCCAGGGATCAGTAATAGCTAGATACTCTAAGGGACATCTCCTCACGTCTAAGGTATGGAGTTTCTCTTCTTTTTGGTTACTAGGATTAGGCAAGAATGATGGTAGGATTATCTCCTGAGATCTATGGAAGGTGGATGCCACTTTAGGTAGGTATGCCGGATCAGTCCTAAGTATTACCCTATCGTCCTGAATTTGTGTATATGGAGGAAGTCTAGAGAGTGCCTGGATGTCACTCACCCTTCGTGCTGATGTTAGAGCCACCAAGAAAGCTACTTTGATAGAGAGGATTTTAATTGAGGCGACTGAGATGGGTTCAAATGGAGCCTCCGTCATGGCTGTGAGTACTAAGTTTAAATCCCAAGGCATAAACATATTCTTGACTATAGGTCTTGATCTCGCTGCCGCTTTGATAAATCTACTGACCCAATAGTTTCTAGCTATGTCACAGTGAAAAGGGGCTCCCAGGGCAGAAACCTGTACTTTGAGGGTACTGGTGGAAAGACCCATATCTAACCCTTTTTGTAGAAACTCTAGAATCTGAGATATTGGGACTGATTCTCTAGCCGTAATTCCTGAGACCTGTAAGAATTTCCTCCAGGTCCTGGCATAGATCTTAGTTGTAACTTCCTTCCTACTCTTAAGAAGGGTATTAATCAATTCAGGAGAAAACCCCCTATCTAACAATAGCGACCGCTCAAATTCCACGCCGTCAGATGCAGGCCAGCCACCTGAGGATGGTACACTGGACCCTGGGACAGGAGATCTGGAATGTCCGGTAGAGTCCATGGGTCGGTTACTGACATGGTCCTGAGGCTCGAGAACCATGCTCTCTTGGGCCAAAAGGGTGCTACTAAGATCACATTTGCTTTGTCCTTCCTGATCTTTCTGACTACCAGAGGAATCAGAGACAAGGGGGGAAAGGCATAAGCCAGAGAAAAATCCCATTGTATTAGAAAGGCATCTACTGCCAGCGGATTTTCTCTGGGGTTTAGGGAGCAGAACTGTTCTACCTTCCGATTCCTTCTGGTGGCAAAAAGGTCTACGTCTGGTTGCCCCCATTTGCGTATGATCATGTTGAAAATGACGCTCTTTAGTGACCATTCCCCTTGTCTTAGAAGGTGGCGGCTTAAAAAGTCTGCGGTGGTGTTTTCCTCTCCTCTTATATGCAATGCTGTTAAGGATAGAAAATGTCTTTCTGCCAGATGGAACAGGCGTTCTGACACTTGCATGAGAGGACCAGATCGAGTGCCTCCCTGGTGGTTGATATAGGCTACCGCAACCTAATTGTCGGACAAATTCGCACGTGATGACCCTGTAGATAAATGAGGAGTCTTTTTACTGCCAATTCTACTGCCGTAAGCTCTTTCATGTTAGAGGACATGTCTATCTGATGATGTTGCCATAAGCCCTGCACTACAAAATCAGACATATGAGCCCCCCAACCCGTGGGACTAGCATCCGTGGTGACCACTCTGGTTATGTTATACTCCCAGGGCACCCCTTTGGATAGGTTACGATTATCCAGCCACCATTCTAAGGACTTAATTGTGGCCTGGGATAAAGTTAGTCGGCTCTCCAGGCGGTTTCCTAGGCTCTTATCGTAACGCAAGACCTCCGCCTGTAAAGTCCTGGCATGAAACCGTGTCCATTGTACCGCAGGGATGCAGGAGGAAAGAGAGCCCAACAAGGACATGGCTTTCCTAAGAGACATGGTGGGATTATTGGAGGCATTTAGGATCTGATAGTGCAGGCGTATTAGTTTGTCGGGTGGAAGTCGACATTCTTGCTTTTGGGAATCTAAAGTCAGGCCCAAAAACTGTTGTACTTGGATCGGCTGCAATCGAGACTTTGCAATATTTAGTAGCCACCCCAACTGTTCTAGAACAGATATTGCTTTATTTAACTGTTCCTGACAATGGTCCGCTGTTTTGCCTATAATCAGGAAGTCATCGAGGTAGGAATTATCAAGATATGAGATTCTCGCAGGTGGGCCATCACTTCTGCTACGACTTTTGTAAATACCCGAGGGGCAACTGCAAGACCGAATGGTAGAGCCTTATATTGAAAATGTTGCAGTGAGCCTTCTAGCCACACTGCCACTCTAAGGTTACATGGATGGGGACATGGTAATAGGCGTCTTTTAAGTCCAATACCACCATGAAACAGTTTTTAAACAATAATTTTATTGTGGAATTGACTGTTTCCATTTTAAACGGCCGTATTATCAGAAATTTGTTCAAGGCTTTTAAATTAATTATCGTCCTGAAGGAGCCATCCGGCTTCTGGACTAAAAATAGAGGGGAGTAAAAGCCTCTACCCCTTTCCATTGCAGGTACCTGCACCAGGACCTCTTTATGGCATAAATCCAGAATTTCTGCCTCCAGTACTGCCTGCTCTGCTGAAGAAGACCGGATGGGACTAACCTCAAAGGTATCTCGGGGTAACTCAGAAAATTCTAACATGAGTCCTGAAGCCACTAGGTTCAAAATCCAACTGCTGCTGGATATTCTGGACCAGGCCGGGTAGAAGGCCGACAATTTACCTCCCACCGGAGCTGCTAGTCATTTGGAAGTCTTCTTGGGATCTCGAGACGGGCCTCTGAACATGTATCCCGTACCTTTCCTCTTTCTATCGTCTCATGTGCCTCGCTCTCTGGACGACCTTCTGCGATTGAACCTCTTTCTGCCGAAGGGACATCTATATGAGGGATTTGGAATACTGGAGAATTTTTTCTTATCATCCCCTGCCTTTTCCAAGAGTTCGTCTAGGACAGGGCCAAACAAGTATTCGCCCTCACAAGGGATAGAACAGAGACGGGATCTGGCCTGAATGTCACCCGGCCAACATTTGAGCCAAAGAGCCCTACGTGCTGCATTTGACAGCCCCGCAGCCCTGGCAGCCATCCTTACAGAGTCAGCGGAAGAATCTGCCAAAAAAGCTGCTGCATTCTGAATAATTGGAAGGGATTTTATCATGGACTCTCGGGAGGCACCTTCTTCCATCTGCGACTTTAGCTGATCTAACCAGACCATTACGGATCTAGCCGTACAAGTGGCAGCCACTGCTGGTCTCAAAGCTCCCGCTGACATCTCCCAAGTACCTTTTAGAAAAGAGTCAGCTTTTTTGTCCAGCGGATCTTTTAGGCTCCCCATGTCCTCAAAGGGTATGTAGGATTTCTTGGAGGCCTTGGCTACCGCAGCATCTAGTTTTGGGGCTTTGTCCCATTTATCCACCGCTGGATTTTCAAAGGGGTATCTGCGCTTGAATGTCGGGGCAACTGAACCCCTTTTTTCTGGCTTTTTCCATTCCTTATTTATCAAATTTTGAATTGAATTATTTAAGGGAAAAGACCTACGTTTTTTTCGGGTCTAATCCCCTGAACATAAAGTCCTGGACCGACCGCTCAGGCCTCGAGTCTTCAATCCCCATGGTGGATCTAATTGCCCTGACCAGTCTATTCATCTGATCTAGGGGAAAACAAAATCTGGTAGACTCCTCTTCCGACGAGGAAGATGAGTGCGAAGGAGACGATGAAGTGGACCTCAGCGAATCTTCGCCTCTGTTAGGCCTGGCTGGGGAATCTGAGTCCGAGACCCTTGAACCCCTTTTTGACCTAGATGATTCTCCTCGAGAAATGGCTTTCATCTCTGTTCTAATCATATCCCTCAGGTTTGAAGTAAAGACTGGAGTTTCTTCAGCTACCTGTAGGGAGTGCGGGGAAGATCTGTAAGGCATTGCCCTGTTCCAAACAGGGACTAATGACCACCCCTATATCCCTGTCCCCTACCGTCTGCTGAACACAAGGTTGACACAACCTTTTAGGGTAGGCGTCAGGCAGGGGCTGACCGCAGAGGGCACATTCCCTATGCTTCATTTTTCCTGCACACTTTTTTCCCTGATAAAAGGAAACACAAGGGAGGAATAAACTGCATCATCGGGTATACTTTCACGAAGATCCTCTTACCCGCCAGTAGTAATAGGTACCGGATCACGAGGGGGACCAGGTGATGACGATGCCTCCACCGCTCTGGAGGAACCTCTACGGATGGATCCATGTCCTTTGGTCTTCATTGGCTGCGGCCTAGAGCGAGTCTCCTGCTCAACATGCAGGCCCTGCTGCTCTGCGGGAGCTTCTGCCCCCTCCATGCTGGATCAGAAGCGTCTGTGCAGCTGGGCAGGCCCCTTTTATCCCCGGATATCCGGTACAGCAGCGTCAGATGCCAGCGATTCGCCCCTCCCCCTCCTGGTCTAACCCGCCTCCCCCCCTTACTGCAGCGCCCGTGCCCTCAACGCCCCCTGACCTCACCGTTCCGTGTATCGGATATCGGAGTCGGCTGCGAATTCCAGCGGCGCAGAGGAGAGAAAACGCCGGCCGGCTCCTGACTTCCGGTCCGGCGTCTCAAGCCACGCCCCCCGCCACGCGTCACCTCCGCCCCACCGGAAGATCGCCGGGACGCGCTGGGGGAGACGCAGAGGCGCCGAACCACCCGACGCTCACCCCTGCGCCAGTTTCATGTCGCGCAGACGGTCCGGCAGCACGGCACGATTAGCCGCCCGGGGGGGGAACGAGTATCCAGGAGGGGATGGCCATACTCACCTCTACGCTGGCCAGAAGACGGGATCCTCCGGACACCGCTTCCTGCTGCTCCGCACACTGCCGTGAAGCCCTGTCCGGGCCCACCGTGGCGCTCCAGGGGTCCCCGCACCAGGTCGAGGTAGGAGACTACTCGCTACCTGAGTCGACCGGTCGGCCTGGGAAACGAGGAGGATTCTTCATCTGTAGGATTCCCGTCCTCCAGGAACAGGAAACCAACTGATGCGTGGGAGAGGTGCCGCCCTTATGTATCTGTAGGTTTCCTATTCCTGAAGGGCGGATCCCCTCTCTCGTTGGGTGCTGTCATGTGCTTCGAATAAACCTCCTATAAGTGACCGCATTTTACAAACTACACTTCTCAATGACTTCATCTAGGGGTGCAGTGTTCATATTGCCACCACAGGTGTGTCACAGAATTTTATAATATTGTTAAGCAAAGAAAAAATAACTACATTTTTACCATCAAAATTTAGTTTTAGCCCCAGATTTTACATTTTCACAAATGGAAATGGGCAAAAATGGCACCAAAATATGTCCCACAATTTCTGCTAAATGTAGAAATATCCTATATGTGGCTGTACAGTGCTGCTTAGCAATACGGTTAGACTCGGGAGGAACGGAGCGCTATTTGCCTCCTGGAGCGCGTATTTTCCTAGAATAATTTACGGACTCCATATAAAGAGCCCCTAAGTGCTATAAGAGCAAAATTCCCCTCCAAATTAGGAAATTATACTCCTTTGGGAATTTATCTACAGTAGTAGTGACGATTTTGACTCCATGGGTGTTTTCTAGAAGCAAGCAGCAGTGGATGTTGCAGAGAGGAAACTGCAAACTGCCGTTGTAGAGACCAATACTTTCTAGTGATAAGTACATTGTAACCAGCTTATGCTTCTGGAGACACACATCCGTATATTAGGCGGGAACCCATCACTACAGAAATGCCAAACATGTGGACACTAAATATAGTATAGGCACATAGTGGGGATCAAAATGGAGAGGGGCATTTGGATTTGGAAGCGCTGAATTTACTGGATTTCTTTTTGCGGGTGAGGAGCCATTTTGCTTTTCCAGAGGCTTTGTACTACCAGTAACGTGGAAGCCCCCTATACTTCCATTGACAGATAAGGGACCTGAGTGGGGGCTATTATTGAAGATTGACTTGAAGCTTTTGTTAGAACCATTTGAACCATTTTAGATAAGATTTGGAATCACATTTATCCGGCCGTCTACGCTGAACACTTACATCAGGGTTTCTATCTAAATCTCCAAATTACAAGATTCAGATGAAACCCCCGAAGGATCCATTCCCTATAATGAGGCAGCAGTTACTCTGGACTCCATCTGGCCTCTGTTCAGCGGTGTCCTTTTCAGAGGTGCACGTTCCGCGTGTGACAAAATTGATAAGGCAGCTTTATTCTTCGGGTGAGAATGATTATAGCAACACCACATTTATAATGTTTGTGTTTTGGTGCTTTTACGCAATAAAAACTATTTGATAGAAAAGATAATTATTTTTGCATCACTTTATTCTGAGAGAAATTACTTTTTAATTTTTCCGCTGATTGAGTTGTATGGCAGCTTGTTTTTTGCAGGGCTAGATGATGTTTTCAGCGACACCATTTTTATTTACAGTCGTCTTGTTGATTGCGTTTTACTCCACTTTTTGTTTGTCGGTATGATGAAAAAGCCTATTTTTTATTTTTTATTAAAGGTGTTCACTGAAGGGGTTAACCGATGGGACAGTTTTATAGGTCAGGTCGTTCCGGACGCGGTGATACCAAATACCAAATGTGTACTTTTTTTTTTCATAAAAATATTTATTTATTGGTACAATTTATTTTGAGATTTTTTTCTGTATATATTTTTTACAATTTTGTTTTACTTTATTATCAAGTTCCTCCATGGGCCGTTCAATTTCTGCAGTCTGATTGCACTTCTAATGCATTGGAACTGCCAACCCTGCAGACATAAGTTAGTTAGATTATGCACTGCATATGATCGCTAGCGAGCGCAGAAGTTAGGGGGTTAAAGTGCTGGGAGCGGTGTGGGCAACGCAAAATCGCTATGACATATCCATATGTCCAAGGTTGTTAAGTACAAGCCAACCTAGATACGTCAAAGATAGGGATTAAAGATAATCTATAATTTAAATATTAATTTAAATAATATGCACTACTATTAATAGGAATTCAAGTATTGAGATCAGTATGGACTACTCAAAAAGCTGCTTTGCAGCACAGTGCTCATTAGGCAGAAGTGCTAAGTAGTGATGAGGGAGTATACCCGTTGCTTGGGTTTTCCTGAGCATGCTCGGGTGATCTCCGAGTATTTATGTGTGCTCGGAGATTCAGTCTGTTGACGCAGCTGCATGATTTGTGGCTGCTGGACAGCCTGAATACATGTGAGGAATGCCTGTTTGTTAGTGAATCCCCGCATGTATTCAGGCTGTCTAGCAGAAGCAAATCATGCTTCTAAATCTCCGAGCACGCCAAAATGCTTGGATGACACACGAGCATGCTCAGGAAATCCCGAGCAACGAGTATACTCGCTCATCACTAGTACTAAGCTGTTTTAGGCCTCATTCACACGCCCGTCTTGCACGTATATGTATCCGTTTTTTTTTGTTTTTTTTCATGGATAGAATATGTACCCATTATAATCTATGCTGCTATGTACATGCCCTTGTTTTTTCACAGAAAGGATGTCCGTGCAAAACTCACAGAGACATGTCTGTCTTTTCCCCGTATCACGGATGAAAAGGACCAATACAAGTCTATGGGTTCGTAAAAAACATGCACAGCACAAGGATGAGATCTGTGTGCCGTCCGTGCTTAACATTGCAAAGTAGAGGAGATTCTTTGTCATTTAATTTCCCTTTATACATCCGTGAAAAACACTGATGGTCAAAATGGACACACAGATTACACACCGAACCAAAATACTGATGACACCGGTACCATTTTAACGTACATGTTTAAACGAGGACATGTGAATGAGGCCTTGGCGCGTGCACACAGGAAGTGTACAGACTCAATACAAAGTATTTGGGTCCAATTAAGATGGGCCTTATATACTCACAACTGGTGTGTGCCAATGCCAGAAATCTTACTCCAGGGAAGGACTGGAGTCCATTTCTGGTATAAGTTACACCACCAAAGTTGCCTAAATGTTGAATAATTTGCCAGGCTGCTCCTCGCCCTGTCCAAGCTCTGCCCACACTGACATAGAAATACCAAGAGCCACAAAAGAATACAGTAGCACTTTGCATATGTTCAGATGTATGCAAACGATGAACAGATTTGGACTACATTAATGCTACACAGAATATACTTCATATTATAAGTATTTTATATACCAGTAATTCAGTATAAATGTCATATTTTCATTGTTTGAATGATTTATTATGGTTTTGCAAAGTGTCCATAAAAATATTGTCTGAAATTTTTCGGTAAGCTGTACAGGAAAAAAAATTAAGGTCAATCTGGCAACACTGTGTCTGAATGAGCCCTTAGACGATTTTTAATTAGTGCTGGATCCTAACTGCCCTTAAAATTTGTAGACTTTTAGAATGAGGGAGTCATGTTTGAGAAATACTACATTAGGGTCCCATAAAAGAAAGATATGCTTCATCATGGCTGGTGGGCTCTCATGAATTGGTTAATTTGTGCTATAAGTGCCTTTATTTTATGAGTATATTCTATATAGCAGTAATGCAGTTCAAATTTCATATATTGAAGGTTTTCATACATCTTGATGTTTACAGACTGCTGCTGTATTATTTGGTTTGTATATTTTGAAGTCATTGCAGCTTGCACATGTTACACTTGCTTTATTCTGTTTGGAAGTGCTGGTTAGTTTTTTTGTAGGCCCTATGGTCCAGTACACAGAGGGGAGTATGATCTCATTGACTTTCTATCGACTCTATACACTGATCTGTGTGCACATAAAAAGTGCTGAGCTTCTGCATGAATGTGATCAATGATGGATCAGCTTCACATTAGCTACACCCAGTCAAAAAAGAAATTAATTAACGCCTTAACACTCAATGACGTGCAGTGTCCATCATTGGGTAACTCCCCTCTTTAGTGCAGGCTCTGGCGATGAGCCCGCACCTTTTCCAGCTCATGAAAGCTGATCTGATCAGCTATCATGTGCCCCTAACAGTTGCGGGTGGAATCGCGATCCACCCAAGGCTGTTAACATGTTAAATGCCAGTTTATCTGACAGTGGCATTTAACATGCACGCGACGGAAGAACGTTGCAAACCACGCCCTTCGGCACCCGTGTCACATGACCACGGGTTGCCGATGGGTTGGCATGACAACCCAGAGTCTGCATCAGACCCCTGTGGTTGTCATAGTTGGATTGCTATGAGAGCCGCTCAGCGATCGGCGCTCATATCAAGTAAGCATTTCTGCTACACAGAGCTGTGTGTAGCACAGGCGATTGGAAGATCGCAGCTTCTAGTCTCCCATGGGAACTATTGAAGCAAGTAAAAAGTGAAAAAAGAAAGTTTTAAAAATATTAAAAAAATTAAAAAAGTATAGAAGTTTAAATCACCCCCATTTGCCCCATTCAAAATAAAACAACAAAAATACACATATTGTCACGCTGTCTAGCAGATATATAAATAATGTCAGTAATCTATCAAGTGGGACAACATTCTATATAACATATAAATAGGTAACATTAACATGTATATATAGCATAGTATTACCTGACATAATATCCTGTGGGTCAATACTGAATCCTTTTCACGCTGTCTCTGGCTAGAGGTGGACCGGAGTCTATGCTGACCCTAAACTGGGGTCCTGACTAGTCCCTCTACCTGGAGGTACTGTTAATGGTACAGAGGTCCAGGCCACCAGCGTAAACCCTGTCTCCTATAAATCCCTGACCACTGTAATCTAGTCCTTAGAAGGACCCTGATTACCACCATAGGGAATGGACAGGTAAAGGTTAACAAACAGTATAGACAAACGAGACAGACAGGGGATAAAGTAAATACTGTCTTTCATACAACATATAAACACAGAGGGAACACCAAAGGTCTAGGAGATAAACTATAAGCAAGGAGAGGAGAAACAACAAAGGAGCTCTTAGCTTAAGTCTTCTCAGAACCGATCCTATCTGCAGTCTGTATGAATGCTTTCACCGGCATCTAACCAGCAGACTGGCAGGTATATAAAGGAAGCTAATCAGAACATAATCAAAAGCAGCCGGGCGAGGCTGGACCTAGTCTTAGCAAAGAGCTAGGTAAAATTAACTCCCTCATTACCAAACACAAAGAAACAGCAACTCAGCTGCGAGAAGTCAGAATGTGCAATCGCGACGATCTTCGTGGCGATGCACCCATGACAGTACCCCCCTTCTACGAGGGGCCTCCGGACCCTCAGGGCCAGGTCTGTCCGGGTAAGTCGTGTGGAAGGTCCGAACCAATCGATCTGCGTTAATCTCAGACGCAGGAACCCACGTCCTCTCCTCAGGACCATATCCCTTCCAATGAACCAAATACTGAAGGGACCGGCGATTCAGACGTGAGTCAATGATCTTCAACACTTGAAATTCTAAGTTACCATTGACCACCACTGGAGGAGGAGGTAGAAGTGACGGTCTAACTGGCGCCACGTACCTCTTAAGCAACGATTTGTGGAATACATTATGGATTTTAAACGTAGGAGGGAGGTCCAGACGAAATGCCACAGGATTAATTATAGAACTGATCCTGTATGGACCGATGAACCTGGGACCCAGTTTCCAGGAGGGAACTTTGAGTTTTATATACTTGGTAGACAACCACACCAGATCGTTCACACCTAGGTCCGGACCAGACACTCTCCTCCTATCAGACCTCCGCTTGAAACGGTTCCCCATAGCACTCAGACCATTCAGCACTCCTCTCCAAACTGAAGCAAGTGACGACGAGAATCGTTCCTCCTCAGGAACCCCAGATGGACGGGTATGTGGGGTCTTAGAGCGAGCACAAACTCCACAGGATGCGACAAAAGTTATTACCTCTTTATTTAAGTTAGGCCACCAAAACCGGCGAGAAAGGAGATCCACAGTTGCTTTACTCCCTGGATGTCCTGCTAAAGCAGAACTATGATGTGCCTCGATAACTTTTTGTCTTAACTGATTAGGAACAAACAGTTTCCCTGGAGGTCCTACAGGGGCGTCCCCCTGAGCCTCCAACACCTCCTCCTCAAGCTCAGAGCACACAGCCGACACCACCACTCCTTCCTGAAGGATAGGAACCGGGTCATCCGTCTTTCCGGCCCCTGGGAAACTACGAGATAAGGCATCAGGAAGCAATTTTATTGAGCAGTCATACGTGCGATGAGGAGGTAACTTTTGACACCCCTCCTTTGAGAACATCTCCCCAAAGTCCTCCAGAAAAGGAGGCAAAGTCCTAGGCACGACCGCACCGATGACCGTGTTCATGCAGTTATTCTTGCAAAATTCACCCCACTGGCTTATCTTTCTGGATTGCCAATCAATCACTGGGTTATGTTTAGCCAACCAGGGAAGTCCCAACACAATAGGAGTAGGAAGACCCTCCAACACATAACAAGACAACTGTTCTTTATGTATTGCCCCTACTCGAAGGTCTATGTTATGAACAGCTTGTACAAAGCTACCTTGACCGAGAGGTCTGGCGTCAATAGAAAGTATAGGGATTGGTTTGGCCAATACACTCAGTTGCATACCTTGCACCTGGGCAAACCGAGCGTCCACCATATTAGCCCCAGACCCACTATCAAGAAGAACAGAAATCCTCTCAACTCTCGCACCAACCACCACCTCCGCAGGCACGAGAAATTGAGACGGACCTGGGGACGAAATACCTACTCCCAGGTTGTCGTCCACCACACAACCTGGGATTAACAGTTTTTTGGTGACTTTTTTGCTCAATGAGGCACGGGAGGGACACCCCCCAACAAAATGTCCCTCTCTCCCGCAGAAGAAACACCTTCTTGTCTTGCGGCGCACTGCCGATTCCCTCCTACAAAATGATGTCTCACCCAACTGCATAGGTTCCTCAGAACAGACCAGGGGAACCTCAATATAAGGGACTTTAGTAGTGGGTGGAGTCATAACAGGGGGCGGAGTTACCTCGCACCTCTCCCGAAGCCGTCTATCAATACGAATAGCAAGGGCCATAGCAGCCTCCAGTGACGGAGGAGAATCATACTGAGCCAAAACATCTTTTAATTTGTCAGATAACCCTTGACAAAACTGGCTCCTAAGAGCTGGGTCATTCCACTGAGTATCTGTGGCCCATCTACGGAACTCAGAAGAAAATTCCTCCGCCGGACGATCTCCCTGCTGTATCCTACGTAACTTCGTTTCAGCAAGGGAGACCCGATCCGGGTCATCATACACCAGCCCCAGGGCAGCAAAAAATCGATCTACTGACTGGAGGGCCGGGGAGCCCGGAGGAAGAGAGAACGCCCAGGATTGAGGGTCCCCTTGTAAGAGCGAGATGACAATTCCCACCCTCTGCTCCTCACTCCCCGATGACCGAGGCCGTAGCCGAAAGTACAATTTACATGCCTCCCGGAAGGTAAAAAATTTGTCCCGCCCACCAGTGAACCTGTCCGGGAGAGCAACCTTAGGTTCAGATCTGGTTTGCTCCGGGGGGGACAAAACCTTGGACTTAATGTCCGTAAACTCCATGGACAACTTCTGCAACTGCAGGGCAAGCTGGGCTACTGGATCCATGGTAGCTGGGGAGAATCTATAGTTTTGGCTGGTGAAAATGTCACGCTGTCTAGCAGATATATAAATAAATAATGTCAGTAATCTATCAAGTGGGACAACATTCTATATAACATATAAATAGGTAACATTAACATGTATATATAGCATAGTATTACCTGACATAATATCCTGTGGGTCAATACTGAATCCTTTTCACGCTGTCTCTGGCTAGAGGTGGACCGGGGTCTATGCTGACCCTAAACTGGGGTCCTGACGAGTCCGTCTACCTGGAGGTACTGTTAATGGTACAGAGGTCCAGGCCACCAGCGTAAACCCTGTCTCCTATAAATCCCTGACCACTGTAATCTAGTCCTTAGAAGGACCCTGATTACCACCACAGGGAATGGACAGGTAAAGGTTAACAAACAGTATAGACAAATGAGACAGACAGGGGATAAAGTAAATACTGTCTTTCATACAACATATAAACACAGAGGGAACACCAAAGGTCTAGGAGATAAACTATAAGCAAGGAGAGGAGAAACAACAAAGGAGCTCTTAGCTTAAGTCTTCTCAGAACCGATCCTATCTGCAGTCTGTATGAATGCTTTCACCGGCATCTAACCAGCAGACTGGCAGGTATATAAAGGAAGCTAATCAGAACATAATCAAAAGCAGCCGGGCGAGGCTGGACCTAGTCTTAGCAAAGAGCTAGGTAAAATTAACTCCCTCATTACCAAACACAAAGAAACAGCAACTCAGCTGCGAGAAGTCAGAATGTGCAATCGCGACGATCTTCGTGGCGATGCACCCATGACACATATTTAGTATTTCCGCATTCAGAATCGCCCGATCTATCAATATATAAAAATAATTAATCTGATCGGTAAACGGCATAACGCAAAAAAAACAAAAACGCCAGAATTGTTATTTTGGTTGCCGCAACATTGCATTAAAATGCAATAACGGGCGATCAAAACATAGTATCTATCCCCAAATGACGTTATTAAAAACGTGAGCTTAGCACGCAAAAAATAAGCCCTCACCCAACCCAAGATAATGAAAAATGGAGACGCTATGAGTCTCGGAAAATGGTGACCTTTTTCACCACCTAAATAAAAAAAGAACCTATACATATTTGGTATTTACAAATATCTAATGACCTGGAGAATCATAATGGCAGGTCAGTTTTAGCATTTAGTGAACATGGTAAAAAAAAAAAAAAAAAAAACAATTGTAGAATTGCACTTTTTTGCAATTTCACCGCACTTTGAACTTTTTTTCCCGCTTTCCATTACAACTCGTCCCGCAAAAATCGAGCCCTCACATGGGGATATTGGTAGGAAAATAAAAAAGTTATGGCTCTGGGAAGAAGGGGAGCAAAAAATGGAGACGCAAAAACAGAAATATCCCTGATCTTTAAGGGGTTAAAAGTAGAAATTAGACCAACTGTTAATAAGTTTTTCAGGAGTCCATCATGAAAGCACCATCAGGAGGTTGTCCTTCTTATCCTTGATAGGGACAGGAACACCCTCTCAGTGATTTTCCCAAGTACCACACCAGGATGGATGCAACTATTTTATTTCACATTCCTTCTACATACGTTCCCGTCACATATCAGAAAGGAATATTTAAGGGAGGGAATGTAATTGGTGCTGTCATGATGGACTCCTGGAAAACCTAATACTGGTAGGTCTAATGCCTACTTTCCAGGGCGTCCCTACTGACAGCACCATCAGGAGAATGCCAGAGGATACATTTATGGTGGGACTACTGCCTGGAGAATCTTCCTCCCGAAGGCCAACTTTTGGGTTGCTAACACGTCCAGTTTATAGTGTCTACAAAAAGTACTCAGATTTGTTCAGGTTGCGGCCCTTTTGGTTGCGCCCTTTTGACGTCTAGGGAGTGAAAGGACCGTTCCAAATCATTTTTATGATTTTGACAAAAGGAAGGCAAGACTACTTCCTGACTCCGTCTGGCTGTACAGTCATGGCCAAAAGTTTTGAGAATGACACAAATATTAATTTTTACAAAGTCTACGGCTTCACTTTTTCTAATGGCAATTTGCATATACTCCAGAATGTTATAAAGAGTGATCAGCTTAACAGCAATTACTTGCAAAGTCAATATTTGGCTAGAAAATGAACTTTATCCCCCAAAAACCATTTCAACATCATTGCAGCTCTGCCTTAAAAGGACCAGATAACCTCTTTTCAGTGATTGCTCCATTAACACAGGTGTGGATGTTGATGAGGACATGGCTGGAGATCAATCTGTCATGATTAAGTAAGAATGACACCACTGGACACTTTAAAAGGAGGCTGGTGCTTGGCATCATTGTTTCTCTTCTGTTAACCATGGTTATCTCTAAAGAAACACGTGCAGTCATCATTGCAATGCACAAAAATGGCCTAACAGGGAAGAGTATCGCAGCTAGAAAGGTTGCACCTCAGTCAACAATCTATTGCATCATCAAGAAATTCAAGGAGAGAGGTTCCATTGTTGTCAAAAAGGCTCCAGGGTGCCCAAGAAAGACCAGCAAGCGCCAGGACGTCTCTTAAAAGTGTTTCAGCTGCGGGATCGGGCTACCAGAAGTGCAGAGCTTGCTCAGGAATGGCAGCAGGCGGGTGTGAGTGCATCTGCACGCACTGTGAGGCGGAGACTCTTGGAGCAAGGCCTGGTCTCAAGGAGGGCAGCAAAGAAGCCACTTCTCTCCAGAAAAAACATCATGGACAGACTGATATTCTGCAAAAGGTACAGGCAGTGGACTGCTGAGGACTGGGGTAAAGTTATTTTCTCTGATGAATCCCCTTTTCGATTGTTTGGGACATCAGGAAAACGCCTCATTCGGAGAAGACAAGGTGAGCGCTACCACCAGTCTTGTCTCATGCCAACTGTTAAGCATCCTGAAACCATTCATGTGTGGGGTTGCTTCTCAGCCAAGGGAATCGACTCTCTCACAGTCTTGCCTAAAAACACAGCCATGAATAAAGAATGGTACCAGAATGTCCTCCAAGAGCAACTTCTCCCAACCCTCCAAGAGCAGTTTGGCGATCAACAATGCCTTTTCCAGCATGATGGAGCACCTTGCCATAAAGCAAAGGTGATAACTAAATGGCTCAGGGAACAAAACATAGAGATTTTGGGTCCATGGCCTGGAAACTCCCCAGATCTTAATCCCATTGAGAACTTGTGGTCAATCATCAAGAGACGGGTGGACAAACAAAACCCTAAAAATTCTGACAAAATGAAAGCATTGATTGTGCAAGAATGGACTGCTATCAGTCAGGATTTGGTCCAGAAGTTGATTGAGAGCATGCCAGGGAGAATTGCAGAGGTCCTGAAGAAGAAGGGTCAACACTGCAAATATTGACTTGCTGCATTAACTCATTCTAACTGTCAATATAAGATTTTGTTACTCATATGTTTGCAATTATATTTCTGTCTGTGATAAAAACATCTGTCAAACACAGATAAAAACCAGAGGGCAGCAGATCATGTGAAAATATAATATTTGTGTCATTCTCAAAACTTTTGGCCATGACTGTACTTAAGGCCACTAGAAATGCCGTCTTAAGAGATAGAGATTTTATGTCTGAGTTTTCCAGCGGTTCATAAGGCGGTTTACATAGGCCATTTAAGACAGTGTTCAAATCCCATGGTGGGACGAAGGCTCTAACTGTGGGCCTTAATCAACCTGTGGCTTTTATAAATCGTTCAATCCAAGGATGGGATGCCAGTGGATAGTCCGTGAAAACACTCAGCTGAGATCTGCAGTTTCAGAGTACTAGGCCTTAGGCCCTTTTCAAAGCCTGCATGTAGGAACGCTAAGATTCTGGGAATGTCAGGATTCGGAAGCACAGCTGTCGCTTCGGGATACTGAGAACAAAACTTTTTCCATATTTTTGTATATATGGCCGAAGTCACTTGTTTCCTACTACTCTGAATAGTCGTTATGACCGCATCTGAGACCTCAGAACCTCCCACTCAGGATCCAGGCAGACAACTGTAGGAGCTTCACTTTGGGATGGTATACTGGTCCCTGAAACAGTAGTTCGTGCCTTTCTGGAAGAATGATAGGGTCATCTATGGCCATCCTCCTGAGAAGGGGAAACCAACTCCTTCTGGGCCAAAAATGGTAGTATAATGATGACTATGGCTTTATCTTCTCGTATCTTCCTCAGAACTGTTGGGATTAGAGGAAAGGGGGGAAATGTATATGCCAGGTCCATGTCCCACTTCTGAGATAGGGCGTCCACTCCAGCTGGCCTGTCTCCCTCATTGAGGGATAAAAAAAATTTCCGCCTTTACATTTTTTCTGGTGGCGAACAGATCCACTCACGAGATACCCCACCGACATATTATCTGATCTCATTCTTCCCAGTTCAGCTCCCACTCTGACTGCTTTATTGTCTCCCAGCTGAGGAAATCCATCACGACATTCTGGGAACCTTTCAAATGTATTGCGGTTACTGACAGAACCGTCCTTTCTGCCCAAAGGAAGATCTTTCATGCGACTGATTGTAGAAGGTAACATAGTTATTAAGGTTGAAGGAAGACTTTAAGTCCATCTAGTTCAACCCATATCCTATCCTAACCTGCCCTAACATGTTGATCCAGAGGAAGGCAAAAAAAACCCAAGTGGCAAACAGTAAGCTTCACATTGGGGAAAAAAATTCCTTCCCGACTCCACATACGGCAATCAGACTAGCTCCCTGGATCAACGCTGTATCTAGGAAACTAGTGAATATAGCCTGTAGGGTTGAGCATTCCGATACCTCCGATACTTCCGATACCCGAAATCCAATGCAAGTCCATGGGAACAAACCACCGGAAGCAAGGTGGTGTCTTGGACCCCCTTGATGCCTGAGAAAGGCCAATGTAGTAACATTGTCTGATAAAATGAAGATGTGCTTTTTTTTTTTTTTTTTTAGACTTGGTCCGCTTCGTTTTAATGTTTCCCAGATCGCCTGCAGTTCTCAGAGGTTGGATGTGCCCTGTATGAATTGATCCTGCAACTGTGCCCCACAGCCCCTGCCGCTTGCGACCCTGGGAATTAGTACGAACGGAGACTGTCTCCACATAATCCCCTTCTTCAGGTTGTTTGTGGATGTCCACCAGGTCAGACTTTTTTGTTAATGCCGAAAGTCTTAATTTCTTGTCCAGTCCGTCCGTTCTCCTGTTCCAAATTGACAGGATTTGATATTGTAGTTGCCTTGAGTGGAATTGACACCACCGGACAACTGGAATATTAGCTGTCATCAGTCCCAGTATTCTCATAGCCGCTCTGACAGACACCTGATATTTCCTTTTGAAGATTAAAACTCTGTCTCTCAGTTCTTCCTGCTTTTTTCTCGGAAGGAAGGACATCTGCCTCTCGGGAGTCCAGGAGAATTCCTAGGAAGACCTTTTGTTTTCCTGGCACTAGGTCTGACTTTTCCCAGTTTATTATCCAACATAGGTTGTTTAATAATAAGATGGTTGATTTTAAACTGGCTTTAAGTTGCTGGGGGGAACTCTGCCATTAAAAGGAAATCGTCCAGATACTGGACAATCATTATTCCCTGTTCTCTGGGAAAGGCCATTACCTCTGCCATCAGTTTGGAGAAAATGCATGGTGCTAAAGAAAGACCAAAGGGGAGGCATCTGAACTGGTAATGTCGAACCCTTCCATTACCGCAAATCTCAGATATTGCTGGCTGTGGGGATGGATGGGTACGTGATAATACGCATCTTTTAAATCTAGCGTGAACATTACCATATTCTGTTTGATAAGTGGGGTTGTAGATTTTATAGACTCCATTTTGAGTCTTTTGTATGCAACCCACTTGTTTAGAGATTTTAGATTTATTATCGTGCGATAATCTCCCCCTGGTTTTTTGATTGAGAATAGGCCTGAATAGTAGCTGAGACCCCTCTGTGCTTCCTGTACCGGAATCACTGCTCCTGAACGTATCAACTTCTTTACGTCTGATTGCAGTCTTTTGGTAACCTGGGGAGACTGAACCGCTGTCAGGTGAAATCTTCCCAGAGGTATCTATGTGAACTGAATTTTGTAGCCTTCTGCTACTGTCTGCAGTATCCACGGATTCCTGGAAACTACTGACCAAGCTGGGAGAAAATTCTGAAATCTTCCCCCTACCCTTCTGGTGTCATTGTCTTCGAGAGCCACTTGTTGAACCGGAAAGGGTACTTGTTCCCTTACTGCCTTTCGGGTAGCTCCACATGCCGGAATTTCCCTTCCCTTTGTACTCAGGTTTCTGATGGGAATAAGGTTTATGAAAGGACAAAACTTTTTTAGGTTTCTCTTCCGGGAAACCTTTTCTGTCATCTGATGCCCTCTCCAGCATGTCGTCCAGTACTGGACCAAAAACTCGGAAGGCCCGAAAAGGGAATGGAGCACAATTTTTTTTTGAGTTGTAGTCCCCTGACCAAGTTTTCAGCCATATTGCTCGCCTTGCCATATTTATCAGGGCTTCATTCTCTGCGGCGAATCTAATGGATTCCGCTGAGGCATCTGCCATAAACCTGTCGCCATTCTTAGCAATGGCATAGATTCCAGGATCTTTTCTCTAGGGGTCTTATTCCTTAAATGGGCTTCCCACTCCTCCAACTATATATTCATGGACCTAGCCACTGAGGTTGAAGCTATATTTGTTTTTACTATAGCAGCCGAGGACTCCCATGATTTTTTTAGAAGACCCTCTGTCTTCCTATCCATAGGATCTTTCAGGGAGTCCTCAAAAGGGATAGCCGTTTTTTTCGCTACCTTCGCTATTGGGACATCTAGATTCGGGGTTTCTTCCCATTGTTTTAGATCCTCACTTTCAAATGGGAGACTTGATCTAGAACTTCTTGGGATAGTTAGTTTTTTCTCCACATCTTCCCACTCCTCTAAAATCATGGCTTTAATGTGGTTATTGACGGGGGAATACTTTATTCATACGACGTCTCAACCCGCCGAACATTTCGTCCTGTACTGAGGAAGAAGGTTGACAGGTATCCCCTACACCCATGGTATTTCCGACGGCGGACAATAGAGTGTCCATATCCTCCCAAGAAAAAAGGTATTTTTTCTTTTCCTCTGGGAAGACTGACATAGTCCTTAGTCCTTCTAGGGGTTTCCTTGTTCTATAACGGAACAAGGAATATACCATCAATTAAACCCCCATCTAAACGGTGCGGCCATATAACAGCGTGACAGTCTGAGGCATAAACACCCAGAAAACTCACTTGTACTGGGGTTTCAGTAGGGGCATCAGACCGGTTAGTGGATTGACCTTCATAGCTGGCTGACCTGATGAACTGGAACATCAGCTTCCCCCCTCCTGCTATGCATTAAATAGTATTGTCTCAACTGTCTTCCATCTGAATCGTCAAAAAAGGTGGTTCCCCTTTAAATCAGGATTCGGAGCCCTTTTTTTTCAAATAGACCGGAAGTGCGTTCCACGGTGGAACGCACGCCGGCCGCTAGAGGCCGCGCGTCCCCTCTTGAAACTGGAAGTCACTTCTGTGTGTATTGAAAACACACACCGGGACGCGCCACGCGAGCCGAGGGCCCCTCAGGAGGGGAAGCGGCTCATTCCAGGGTCCATCGCTGTGGACCAGGCTGAGGGACCACTTGTTCGGTGGGGTGTCTGCCTCCGGACCTCCGGCAGGAGAAAGGGGAGAAATGATGAGGATCCCAACCCGATTCTCCTGCATCCCACCACCGGAGCTCCTGCTCCCTGGAAGTCTAAGGTAATCCTCTTCTGCGACTGTCCCTGACAGGGACAGGAAAAACACTGAGAGGGTGGTGGAGGGAGGGGCCTTTCAACCTCTTGTGTGTTCCTATCCCTATCAAGGATAAGGAGGGACGTCCTGGAAAGATAGGTACTCTTTAAAGGGGTTGTTTGGTCCAAAGTATTAAGTCTGCAGTCACTCTGTGTGACTGCAGAGTTATGAATCCCCCAGCGAACGCACTGTGCATTGCAGGGATTCGCTGGTTTCTGAGCAAGGAACAGCAGTGACGTATGCATTATACATACACCTGGGCAGAGCCCAAATAGTGGGTGCGGCCTCGCTAAAAACACTTGTATGGAGCGAGGATGCACCCACTAGTTGGCTGTGCCCACTTGGAAGGCTGCATCACTAGACGAGGTGTGGCCTTGCTCAATACATGTGTATGGAGTGAGGCAGCACACACTAATGGGTCTCTGCTCGGCAGTATCTATAACTCATACATACCAGACAGTCCCAGCTCAGAAACCAGCGAATCACTGCATCGCACAGTGCGTGCATTGGGGAATTCATAAGTCTGCAGTCACACACAGTGGCTGCAGACATATCAGTTTGGACGGGACAAACACTTTAAAGCATTAGGAAACCCAAAACCCAATGTCCTTGATAATGTCTTTGTCACTACTGGTATCATAAGGGATAGCGTCATTAGTTTTTCTAAACGAGGTAACTTCGGGTGGAAGGATAACACTCTACTAATACCTCACGGAATCGGCAAATACAATTTGGTGATAAGAAGCTATTGTAGATTTACGCTCCAAATGGCGCCCATTCCCTTCTGAGCCGCGCTGTGTGCCTAAACATTAGTATATAGGATATTTCTATACTCAGGATAAATTGTGTTAAGAAAAAATTGCAAGGTGTCTTTTCTTCTATTACTCCTGGATATGAAAACTCGTGAGCCTCATAATATATACTGTACGCCTCAAAGTTTACTATTAGAAGGTCCAATGTCTTATGAAAAAAAATCTCAGACTCACGGGATATAATAGACTGTTCGAGTTGGAAGGGACCCCAAGGGTCATCGTGTCCAACCCCCTGCTCAATGCAGGACTCACTAAACCATCTCAGACACATGTCTGTCCAGCCTCTAATGTAGAGGCAATAGGTAGAGGTAAGCCAAATTATGACTCAAGAGTGACATGAGGCAGATTTTCCAGAGTAAAATCAGATTTTTCGTCTCCCCCATTCTGATGATTCTATTTTATATGGCTATGTTGATGGAAAAAAATAAAAGTTATGGTTCTTTGAAAGTGGGAATAATGATAAACTAAAGTTTCTACTAAAAATGTCCTTGGTGCCTAGGAGTTAACATACAGCTTTATCATTACCAAATCTTCCAACAAGTAGTTTTTTACTCCATGTGTTTTTTTTCCCTAAAATATTAGCAACTTGTAAGAGCATTTAATGTGTACTTGGCACGGTACGATTGAAACACAAAATAGTAGAGAGGGCACGAAGCAAATTAACAGCTTTAAACAAAACCAAAGTGTTTTACAAAGCCCAAACTGCTGATTTCTGGCTGTCACATTTACCATTCGATTCCACCTGAACAGTACGGACAATTATGTTGAAAAACGAATGTGTCAAAAAAAATAAAAAATCTTTTTATAATAAATATAATTCAATAAAAATACAGATTGTTCTATGAATATATTAAGAATAGTTTATTTAAAAAGAAACTTATAATACAACAAAACTTTCACACTAAGGCACAGATTACTACTGTGTAAAAGGTTTGCCATGTTCATTCATCGCCACTCCAGACTTTTCCAATTCCTTTGTTCGGGATCACGTATGTGAGTGGCTCGTACACGCTTCTGCCATATGTGGCTCGCCAAAGAATGTTTCTGCGGCACGCAGAGAAAAGAGACTCCAGTTCTCATCTTCCTATATTCAACTGTAGTCTCATCTGTCAGATGCAACTACATTTGAACACATTTGATCACTTTGGCGCCGGGACAGTGGCAGAACAGCGCTCATCAGCCCCCACCCAGAAGTTCACAATGATGCTGTTGCCAACGCCACAGCGCAGAGGTGACGGCGACTCAGTGGAAAACATTAAACACTCTATGGAGGAGCCAAATATTAAATATCCTGACTAGTGATGAGCCAACATACTCGGATAACATGTTCCTGAGAATCTTGCTCGAATAATATGTTTGAGTTTCTGCGGCTGCATGATTCGAGGGACTGGATCGAGTCAAGTGCGCAGGTGGCGAGATGTGATTGTGTGATACATTCGATCTTGGGAGCCAAGATCTCCCATGGCCATTTTCCCGGCATCCATCGCATTGAAACCATGGTGGAACCCCTGCATCACCGAACATCACCTCCTACCAGTTTGGGACTCTCAGCATTGCACCTCCGAAAACCCCCTCTTCCCTGCCCGCAGGATCGCCCAATGCCGCGCTTACTCCCATCCCCGGTAAGGTACATTCAGACTTTAAGACGCATCTCTACTTTCCTCCCAAATTTGGGGGGAAAAAGTGCGTCTTATGGGACGAAAAATACAGTACTTTCTGGAAAGTGCTTTGCAGTTAGGTGGAAGTTTTTGAGGGGGGTTTCTCTTCAGCATGGAAAGGATTCTGCGATCTTCCAGCAATTGTCTTTCGTGGATGTCCAGAACTTTTTGAGTTCCCAAGAATATCAGTACACTCCTTTTTTTGAAGAATATACCAAACTGTTGATTTGGCCACTCCAAATATTTCTGTTATATCTCTGATGGATTTCTTCTTTTCCCTAATCTGCCAATGCTACATAGATTCTACAAGATGTTGCTTCTAACTATCAGACGAAGGCAACCTGTGGTGTCAACACTATTAGGCAGGATAGGACATATATATATATATATTAAGAAAAGTCCCCCCAACATGTTTCACTGCATTTGCAGGGTCATCAGGGGATGGGACACTTTTATGGACACAACAAAACCCATTATATTTTTTTTCATTCCAATATGTGAATGGGGAAAAAAAGTAGTTACTTACCGATAACGGTATTTCTCAGAGCTCATGACAGCACCACGGAGAGAGGGGATCCGCCCTTCAGGGACAGGAAACCTACAGATAAAAGAGTGGTACCTCTCCTCCACCCCCACTTGGTTACAAAGCATCAGAGGGTCTCCAGGTTAGTTAAACAGAAATATATAACATTATAATATTGCTTATTATCAAAGAACACCATGCCTATAAAATGTGCTCACCGCACACGTGATGGGGGGAATAAGCGGGTGCTGTCATGGGCTCTGAGAAATACCGTTATCTGTAAGTAACTACGTTTTTCTCTATCCCCCACTACAGCACCAAGGAGAGAATTACAAAGACTGGTAGTTTAGGGAGGGACAACAGCATGAAGGACCCTTCTCCCGAAGGTCAAGTCAGACGCAGAGGCTAGATCTAATCGATAGTGTCTAAAAAACGTTGAAGGTGATGACCAGGTGGCAGCCTTACAGATCTGTTCTATCGATACCTCAGATCTCTCAGCCCATGAGGTTGCCATTGCTCTTGTGGAATGGGCTCTCAACCCTTCCGGGATGTTATTCCCACTGGAAGAATAGGCCAGGGCAATCGTATCCCTTATCCACTTTGCCAGGGTACTCTTGGACGCTTTGAGTCCCTTCCTGGGCCCCTGGAAACACACAAAGAGAGAACGTTCCTTCCTACACCCTTTGGTGGCCTCTAAGTATTGAACTAGGCATCTCTTCACGCCTAGGGTGTGAAATCTCTCTTCTCCCCTATTCCTAGGATTTGGGCAAAAGGAAGGAAGGACTACTTCTTGGGACCTATGGAAATGTGATGCTACTTTAAGTAAGCCCTGTCAGGCTTTAAGATGACTATCTTCCAAAATTTTTGTAAATGGTGGTACTGCAGATAGAGCCTGAATATCACTCACCCTAGGAGCCGATGTTAGTGCTACCAGTAGAACAGTTTTTAACGATAAGATTTTTAGAGGGCTGACTCAATAGGCTCGAACGGGGAACCTGTTAGTGCAGATAGTACCAGATTCAGATCCCATGATGGTAATTTTCGACTAATTATCGGCCTAGATCTAGCTGCAGCTTTAATGAGTCGTGCTATCCATGGGTTACCTGCCACATCATGATTATATAGAGCGCCTAAAGCCGCTACCTGTACCTTTAAAGTATTGACTGCTAAACATTGTTATAGGCCCTTTTATTAACCGGGACCCCATCCTGGACTCTTACCCCGGAGGTGGACAGAAATTTTTTTCCAGGTTTTCCCTTAAGCCTTTGTCGTGATCGGTTTCCTACTTTTTAGTACTGTAGTAATTAGGTTCTCCGAAAAACCCCTTCCCCTCAGCAGTGCCCTTTCAAATTCCATGCTGTTAAATGGAGGTTCACTGCCCGAGGGTGTGATACCGGTCCCTGAGATAGTAGGTCTGAGCGATACAGTAGGTTCCAAGGGTCGGTGATCGATTGCATCCTCAACCACGAGAACCAAGTTCTTTTTGGCCAGAAAGGGGCTATTAATATCATTCTCGTTTTGTCCTCCCTGACTTTCCTTATGACTGCTGGAATGAGGATGATCGGGGGAAAGGCATGTGTCAGGTTCTGAGTCCATGGGAGCATAAAGGCGTCCAAGGCCCTAGGATTCCCCCTGGGGTTCAGAGAACAGAATGCTTCCACCTTTTTGGTTTTCAAATCGGCGAACAGATCTATGTCCGGAGTTCCCCATATCTTTACAATCTGCCGAAAAATGGACTGATTTAGGACCCACTCGCTCTGCCTCAATTGTGTGCGGCTCAAAGTCTGCTTTTTGGTTCTCTATTCCCCGAATGTGTAATGCGGAGAGGGATAGCAGATTTTCCTCTGCCAGGCTGAGGATTTTGGAGGCAGTATTCATTAGGGCTCGGAACCTGGTTCCCCCCTGATGGTTTATATAGGCCATCGTCACTTGGTTGTCCGACAATATGCGGACGTGATGACCCCGTAGCGAAGGTAGGAAGCGTGATAGTGCGTAACCTACTGCCCAAAGTTCTTTTTGGTTTGAGGAGAACTCTAGTTTATGACCCCTACATTCCCCCTGAGCAACACTGCTGTCCATGTGTGCTCCTCATCCAATGGAACTGGCATCCGTGGTGATTATGCGTGATATTTTTTGTTACCCAAGGGATCCCCTTGGATAGGTTGTAGGTATTCCTCCACCAAGCTAGGGAATGAATAGTTCTCGTTCTCGAATCTAGGGTTATGTGACCCTCTAAGTGACCCCTTAATGCCAACTGGTTTGCTAATATATCCCATTGGAGATCCCTTGTATGTAGTTGCGCCCACTGGACTGCCTGTAAGCAGGCGGAAAGGGAACCTAGCAGTAACATCACTTTTCTTAGAGTCATAGAGGGGTTCCGTTCGGCTTTTGCCACAATCTGCGCAATTTTTTCTTTTTTGTGGCTTGGGAGGCGGCATTCTTGCTTGTTTCAGTCCAACGTGAGCCCTAGGAACTCCTGCACTTTGCTGGGCTCCAACCTTGATTTTTTTCAGGTTTAGTAGCCAGCCAAGGTTCTGTAGAGGGTCCATCACTCTGTCCCTCTGTTCTTTGCAGTTTTGGGCTGAGTCGCTTGCTATTAAGAAATCGGCCAAGTATGGGATTATTAGGATGTCCTGCTCCCTCAGGTGGGTCATCATCTCTGCTACTAATTTTGTGAACACGCGTGGGACTATAGATATTACGAAAGGCAGGGCTCTGTATAGGAATTCCCTTATTTCCCCCTCTATGGAAACCGTTAGTCTGAGGAATTTCCGGGAGTCTTTGTGAATGGGGACGTGATAGTACGCGTCGCTGAGATCTAATACAGTCATGAAACAGTTCGGGAACAGAATTTTGTTGGTGGATTTGATTGATTCCATTTTGAATGTTTGATTTTTGACATATCCATTTACAAACTTTTGTTCCGAAAGGACCATTTAGGTTCGGAAAGCCCTTTTTCTTATCCCCCGCCTTCTGGAGGATATCATCCAGTGTCTCCTCAAATAAGAATTGAGCATAATTTAATTTTAGTTTGTAAGTCCCATGGCCAGCATTTGAGCCATAATGCTCTCCGGGCTGCCGCTTTAGATGTCAGCAGACGAGTCCACCAAGAAGGCTGCAGCTCCCCTTATCACTGGGATAGATTCTAGAATCTTATCTCTAGGTGTGCCCTCCCTCAATTGTTTCTTGAGTTGATCCACCCATATCATTAGGGATCTGGAGGTACATGTTGCCGCTATGGCCGGTCTAAGGTTTCCCCCTGCTGATTCCCAGGTCCCCTTGAAGAAGGTGTCAGCTTTTTTTTATCTAAGGGGCCCCCTAAGTGTACCCATATACTCAAAGGGGAGGGTGAACTTTTTTGAGTCCTTGGCCATGGCCACATCAAGTTTCGGGGCCTTGTCCCAAGATGTGAAAGCCTCCTCGTCGAAGGGATATTTCCTTTTAAGGGAAGGAACCGTGGAGTTCTTCCTGTCCGGCTTCTCCCATTCTTTTTTGATCAGGCCCTGTACATTTTCATTTAGCGGAAACACCATGCGTTTCTTTTGGCCCAGTCCCCCGAACATTATGTCCTGAACCGACCTATCAGGACGAGGGTCCGACACCCCCATGGTAGATCTCACAGCTTTCACTAATGTGTCTACCTTGTCTAGGGGAAAACAATGATGTCCTCCCCTCCCCCCATTTCCTCGTCTGAGGAGAAAGAGTACGATGTATTTGAGTTAACATCTCCAGATGTAGAGGGATCTGATTGGTAACCTACTAAGGTGTCCTTCTTTTTTACTTTATCCCCCTGTTTTAGAGATGTAAGGGCACTCTGAACCTCTGATCTAATTACAGCTCTAAGATCAGAGGCGAAATCCGGGGTTTCCTCGCAGAGTACTTCTTGTATACAAGATTCACAGAACTTCTTATCCCATGATTCTGGTAAGGCTCTGTTACAAGTGGGGCATTCCCTGTTCTTCCTTTTCCACTTATTTTTTCCCTAAAAAAGGGAAAAGAAGCCTATTACAATGGTGAACATTCTCGAAGATCACTCACCATATGGATGAGGTTGCAGGTACCGGGTCGGGAGGTGGAATCGGATCCTGTATAGGATGATCCAAGGATGGTGACTTGCTCCTTGCAGCTGATCTGCTGTGCTGAGTGGAGTGACTACTGGACCGGGTGTCTCGCCTGTCCCAGTCCTTCTGTAGGTGGTGATGCTGCTGCCTGGGCTGCTGCTGGACGCTATCCTCCATTTTGCACAGGACACAGCCAGGAGCATTTTCTAATGCCCATTTTTAAATTTCCCGGCATGTGACGTCACTTCCTCCCATGCTGCACCACGCTTACCTGGTGAGCACGCACCGCGCATGCACCGACTCAGGGACCAGGAAGGCGTCTTCTATTTCCGGGGCAGCAGCCATCTTGGTCCACCTCTGTATTCTTCGCGCTGCACCGCGCGTCTGCCCCTGGTCCCCGCAAGCCCCAGCCTCCTATCCGGAGCGGCGGCTCCATCATCCTCCCCCCGCTCACCCTGCAGATCCATCGGTACCAGAGGTGGCGGCTTCGGGAACCGCAGCCGCCGTGACAGGGGCCTCCCCGCTGCCAGGATCAGTACAGGTCGGCCCCGGATCTCCATCTTCATCTGTCAGGTACCGCAATCCTGTAGGTCACCCGTCAGGGACAGGAAACCAACTGGGTGAGGAGAGGTACCGCCCTTTTATCTGTGGGTTTCCTGTCCCTGAAGGGTGGATCCCCTCTCCGTGGTGCTGTCATGGTGATAGAGAAATGGCCATTAACATATTTCCTCCACATAATTGCATTGCGGATGTCACATAGGACTTAGTATACTTGCACACCAGCAAGTTGGCTATTTAATTGCCCCTGTCAAGTGATTGACAGCGGTAATTAAATTGTTATACAGCAACAATTGGAGCTAGCATTAGTCTCTGCCGTTAGAGACAGATGTTGGCTGTGAAACACAGCCAGCGTCTGCTTGGTGTTGAGGGGTTAGCTAATTGGTGATGAAAACTTATATCACAAGATGTTGAGAGGCTAAAAACATCTGCTAAGAATTTTTTTGGCGGACGACCCCATTAAAAAAAAAGTGTCAACCCCCCTGAAAGTAAAACAAATGTAGGAATTTTTTTTATACCTGTACCTGTGATGGGTCGTTGACTCGTAGTGTAACCACATCCTCACTGGTATACTTGATGAATAGGTGACTTTCATCCAGCAGTTGCATCTTCCACATTCTGAGTTGTCTTAGTTGGTCAAAATACTGGAAAAAACGCCTTTTGGCCGTGGCACTGCCATCTCGCTCTGCCCTTCTCCATAGGTATACCAGAAGTCTATGCTTCAATGAATTAATAAATGGCTCTTTGTATAAATTTGCCATTCCAGTTTGAGTTTCGCGTTGTACTTCAGGGTAAACAGCAGACAATATTAATAGGTCGTCCTCGTAACAAAATCGCCCTATAGTCCTTACATCAATGAAGGTGCCTTCTGTCGTCACCTGAAAGACATGAATGGTTTGTTGCTGCACAGAAAGGATAGCCAATATGTTTTTATAAAGTACAGGCCTTGGTTATGTGAAAGGATGATTTTATCACATTTAAAGGTCCTTGTGTCACAGAGTCTGCCGGTGTGGAGGTCTATTATGTGAAGGGAATAGTCCTCCAGTGGGGATCTGGGGTTGGGTGTCACAGACTCACTATTACGATATATTTCATAAAACGGTGGATATGGTTCCTCAGGAAGATAGGCTGCTGATCCCACAATCACATAACGACAGTCATCAGTAAATAGGCTGCATTCTCTGTTCAAGTGCTCCCCATTTGAAGCCACATTAGTGATATGGAGGAGAACAAAAAAGCGCTCAAATAAGCGTCCTCGAATGTTCACCGACCGCTGATCACTAGAATTTGCTAAGATTTCTCCTTCGTAGCCATTTAAAAGATCTTCAGCTGCCTGGCAGCCTTGGTACTCGTAAATCTCTAAGGAGGTCTGATCAGAAGAAAATGCAATAAAGTATCTACCATCTGGGGAGAACTTGCGCAGGAAACAAGGCGGCTTTTCCACATTGACCACTGTGTAGTTAGGAAAGACATTCTGATGGAAAATGCGAACTTGGTGCCAGTGAGAGCCAGGCTTCCCGGAGCTGATCTTCCGACGTTCCAGGCGATGGATTACATTTTGGTTCTGTATTCTCCTAGGTTTAATAGTAGGGGCGTCAAGATCCATCTTAAACATAACTTCATCTACAAAAACAAATATAACAAAAGTGACATAACTATTCAGAATTTATCTAAAGAACTCTTTAAAATGAATCGATTACCTCCAATTAAAGCATTTAAGAATTATTCACGCTGCGTTTTTCCTTTGTTTTTTTCAGCACATTTTTTGCCATGGAAAAAAACGCAAAATTTTACAGCAGTACCAGCCAAGTGAATGAGATATCTGAAATCTCATGCTGCTCATTTTTCCCTTGCACATATGAACCATGAAAGCATTTTTTTCAAACCTGTATCATATCAGTTCTTTCAGCGTTTTCCACAAATTCAAATGTATCGTAAAAAGGCGTGTATTTTATGCAAACACTCTGGTTTTTGCTGCAGAAAAATCTGCTACAAATATACAACGTGTGCACATTCCCTTACAATGTTATTTCACCTTAAAGGGGTTGTCCACTACTTGGAAAACTCCTTCTCAATGTGAATGTTTGGCACCGATAAAAGAAAACCACATACTCACCTCCCATGTCAGCGCCATTCCAGCAGTATCGGCACTCCCGTTCCTGGGGCTCGTGCGAGGTTGTTGTGACATGTGAGCCATGGCCCAATCAGCGCTAGTGTCACTGTCCCCACCTTTGGACATATACGTAATCAAGAGGAAGCCAGGGCAGCGACTACTCTTTCACTTCCCCTTGATGTTCAATATATATATATATATATAATTCATCATGTAAATTAGGGGGCAGGTCACAGAGATCAGTGATCTGTCAGAAGCCAAACAGATGAATAGCTAGCAGAGCACCACATGCAGACCCACACCGGCCACCCCGGGGCACGAGCATATCATTAACTCAAATAACTGAAAATAAAGATTAAACAACAACCACAAGACGGATTTCATCAACAAAGGTATCATCTATAATATAACGCTAGGAGCGTCACTCTGTCCGAAGCCTTTATAGACTGGGCAAGCGCGACATGCCTGCGCAGTCTGGCTCCAGACAGATTGAGGCATCCAGCGGTGAGGACTGTGTATGGCACCGGAGATCGCGGTATGCGTAGACACTGGATGCATACCGCGATCTCCGGCGCCATACTTTACATACTTACCTGACCGGGAGGAGCGTTGCCGCGGCACTTCTCTTCTCGCCGGGGCAGGAGACCAGGAGTGCGCGTCGGAATCGAGCATGCGCTTAGCGCTATCCGGCGCCATTTTGCTGATGATACATTTACAGTGTGTCTTCAGCAATATGGCGCTGGACAGCGCAGTATGCGCATGCGCGTACTCCGGCGCCGCTCTCCTCCCCCAGCCTGTGGCAGAACGGGACGGCGCTGGAGCACAGGGAAGAAAGGTGAGTATAAATGTTTGTTTTTTTGGTATGTGTGCAGTTTAATACCGGTGAGGGGGACCATACAAATCAGGAAAGGGGGTGAGAGGACCATGCATACCAGGATAGGGGGTGAGGGTACCATGCATATCAGGATAGGGGGGTGAGGGGATCATGCACATCAGGATTGGGGGTGAGGGGACCATGCACATCAGGATTGGGGGGTGAGGGGACCATGCACATCAGGAATGGGGGGTGAGGGGACCATGCACATCAGGATTAGGGGGTGAGGGGACCATGCACATCAGGATTGGGGGGTGAGGGGACCATGCACATCAGGATTGGGGGGTGAGGGGACCATCCACATCAGGATTGGGGGGTGAGGGGACCATGCACATCAGGATTGGGGGGTGAGGGGACCATGCACATCGGGATTGGGGGTGAAAGGACCATGCTCATCAGGATTGGGGGGTGAGGGGACCATGCACATCTGGATTGGGGGGTGAGGGGACCATGCATATCAGGATTGGGGGGTGAGGGGATCATGCACATCAGGATGGGGGTGAGGGGACCATACACATCAGGATTGGGGGTGAGGGGATCATGCACATCAGGATTGGGAGTGAGGGGACCATGCTCAACAGGATTGGGGGGTGAGGGGACCATGCACATCAGGATTGGTGCTGAGGGTCCATGCTCATCAGGATTGGGGGGTGAGGGGACCATGCACATCAGGATTGGGGGGGTGAGGGGACCATGCATATCAGGATTGGGGGGTGAGAGGACCATGCACATTAGGATTGGGGGTGAGAGGACCATGCACATCAGGATTGGGGGGTGAGAGGACCATGCATATCAGGATTGGGGTGGTGAGGGGACCATGCCTATCAGGATTGGGGGGTGAGGGGACCACGCATACCAGGATTGGGGGGTGAAGGGACCACGCATATCAGGATTAGGGGGTGAGGGGACCATGCATATCAGGATAGGGGGGTAAGGGGATCATGCACATCAGGATTGGGTGGTGAGGGGATCATGCACATCAGGATTGGGGTGAGGGGACCATGCACATCAGGATTGGGGGGGGGTGAGGGGACTATGCATACCAGGATTGGGGGGTGAGGGGACCATGCATACCAGGATTTGGGGGTGAGGGGACCATGCACATCAGGATTGGGGGTGAGGGACCAAGAACATCAGGATTGGGGGGTGAGGGGGATCATGCACATCAGGATTGGGGGTGAGGGGACCATGCACATCAGGATTGGGGGGGTGAGGGGACCATGCACATCAGGATTGGGGGGTGAGAGGACCATGCAAATCAGGATTGGGGGGGTGAGGGGACCATGCACATTAGAATTGGGGGGTGAGGGGACCATGTACATCAGGATTGGGGGGTGAGAGGACCATGCACATCAGGATTGGGGGGTGAGGGGACCATGCATTCCAAGATTGGGGGGTGAGGGGACATGCATACCAGGAATGGGGGGTGAGGGGACCATGCATACCAGGAATGGGGGGTGAGAGGACCATGCATACCAGTATTGGGGGGTGAGGGGGCCATGCATACCAGGAATGGGGGATGAGGGGTAACATGCATACCAGGATAGGTGGGTGAGGGGTACCATGCATACCAGGATTGGGGGTGAGGGGACCATGCATACCAGAATTGGGAGGTAAGGGGTGCCATGTATACCAGGATTGGGGATGAGGGGACCATGCACACCAGGATTGGGGGGTGAGGGGGTACCATACATTCTACGATATGGATGAGGGAGGACCATGCATACCAGCATTGGGGGGTGAGGGGACCATGCATACCAGGATTGGGGGGTGAGGGGACCATGCATTCCAGGATTGGGGGGGAGGGGACCATGCATTCCAAGATAGGGGGGTGAGAGAACCATGCATACCAGGATTAGGGGGGTGAGGGGACCATGCATATCAGGATTGGGGGTGAGAGGACCATGCATATCAGGAAGGGGGCGAGGGGACCATGCATATCAGGATAGGGGGTGAGGGGATCATGCACATCAGGATTGGGTGGTGAGGGGATCATGCACATCAGGATTGGGGTGAGTGGACCATGCACATCAGGATTGGGGGAGTGAGAGGACTATGCATACCAGGATTGGGGGGGTGAGGGGACCATGCATACCAGGATTTGGGGGTGATGGAACCATGCACATCAGGATTGGGGGTGAGGGGACCAAGAACATCAGGATTGGGGGGTGAGGGGATCATGCACATCAGGATTGGGGGTGAGGGGACCATGCTCATCAGGATTGGGGGGTGAGGGGACCATGCACATCAGGATTGGGGGGTGAGGGGACCATGCACATCAGGATTGGGGGGTGAGAGGACCATGCATATCAGGATTGGGGGGGTGAGGGGACCATGCACATTAGAATTGGGGAGTGAGGGGACCATGTACATCAGGATTGGGGGTGAGAGGACCATGCACATCAGGATTGGGGGGTGAGGGGACCATGCATTCCAAGACTGGGGGGTGAGGGGACATGCATATCAGGAATGGGGGGTGAGGGGACCATGCATACCAGAATGGGGGGTGAGAGGACCATGCATACCAGTATTGGGGGGTGAGGGGGCCATGCATACCAGGAATGGGGGATGAGGGGTACCATGCATACCAGGATAGGTGGGTGAGGGGTACCATGCATACCAGGATTGGGGATGAGGGGACCATGCATACCAGAATTGGGAGGTAAGGGGTGCCATGTATACCAGGATTGGGGATGAGGGGACCATGCATACCAGGATTGGGGGGTGAGGGGGTACCATACATCCTACGATATGGATGAGGGAGGACCATGCATACCAGCATTGGGGGGTGAGGGGACCATGCATACCAGGATTGGGGGTGAGGGGACCATGCATTCCAGGATTGGGGGGGGAGGGGACCATGCATTCCAAGATAGGGGGGTGAGAGAACCATGCATACCAGGATTAGGGGGGTGAGGGGACCATGCATATCAGGATTGGGGGTGAGAGGACCATGCATATCAGGAAGGGGGCGAGGGGACCATGCATACCAGGATGGGGGGTGAGAGGACCATGCATACCAGGATTGGGGGGTGAAGGGTACCATACATCCTACTATAGGGATGAGGGGGGACCATGCATACCAGAATTGGGGGTGAGGGGACCATTTATACCAGAATTGGGGGGTGAGGGGACCATGCATTTCAGGATTGGGCGGGAGAGGACCCAACCATGCATACCAGGATTGGGGGGTGAGGGGACCATGCATACCAGGATTGGGGGTGAAGGGTACCATACATCCTACTGTATGGATGAGGAGGGACCATGCATACCAGAATTGGGGGTTAGGGGACCATTTATACCAGAATTGGGGGGCGAGGGGACCATGCATTCCAGGATTGGGCGGGAGGGGACCATGCATACCAGGGTTGGGGGGTGAGGGGACCATGCATACCAGGATGAGGAATGGGGTGCCATGCATACCAGATTTGGGTGGGGGTGAGGGGACCATACATACCAGGATAGGGATGAGGGGTACCATGCATACCAGGATAGGGATGAGGGGTGCAATGCATACCAGGATAGGAGGGGGCAGCACATACCAGGATGGGAGACCATATACCTATAATAATGTTTGGAAATCGGGCATAGAACGGGTTCATAGCTAGTTTTAGCATAACGGCGCCAACATGACAGGGTCTGTAGGTTACTGTGCACAATCCTGCTGACAGGTTCCCTTTTTAAATTTAAATAAATGTTAAAAAGTGTGGGGTCCATTTCTGGGGCGGCTGAGAGCTGATATTTTTACTCTGAGAGGGAGCCAATATCCATGTCCCCTTCTTAGGCTACTGCAAGTGCCGAACTGATGAATGCCCGCGAGTCTGGCAATTGGAACCCTGGCATTCAACAGTATGGAACTGGAGCTACAGTGAGACCCTGTGGCTTGAACTCAGACGGTGCCAAGATGTGACCATGCAGGCTGAGAAACAGTGGGAGAATGAGCTGCTCAAAGATGTTACAGACGATCACTGAGGCTGCGGTCCCAGCCGGGCCCCTGAAATGCAGTGACCTCGATGAGACAAGTCTCACGGTGCAGCGCTGAGCTCAGAGATCACTGACAGAAATTTCTCACAATGAACTGCGGTGTACTCACGGCTGCACCATGAGGCTTTTTCTCACTGCACTAGTGGGGATCTCACAGCAGCTCATTCATCGGTGGTTCTCAGCCTGAATGGTCGCATCTTGGCACCGTCCAGGTTGAAAATGGTTTATCCCCAGACATGGATTATGGCGTGAGACAGAACCACGGAGAGGTGAGGGATAAGGTTGTTTTTATTTTTGTTTTATTACAGGAGACAATGGCTTCAGTGAAATGGTCGATGACGTGAGTAAAGTTTAATTTAGAATCATTAAAGGAGTCTGTGTCATTCTTTCAATTAAATTACTTACTATTCTTGCTGTGTGTTTATTTACAATACAACTATAGAATTAGTAATGGATAGGTGTCTTAGATGCCTCTCCATTAGTAATCCGTGGGCTTGATGTCACTGGACAAAACAAAGGTGACATCAACCCCACAAATATGAACCCCACTTGTCACCGCTACAGGGCAAGTGGGATGAGTCGGGCAAAGTCCCAGGATTGGCACAACTAATACATGTGCCTCTTCTGGGTGGCTGCATGCTGCTATTTTTAGGCTGGGTGGGGGGAGGGAGGAAATTCTCTGGTAAGGGACCATTAATATACCAGCCCCCAGCTGTCTGCTTCAGCTTGGCTGGTGGTCAAAAATGTGGGGTTAACCATGTGTTTTTTTTAAATTATCTAAATAGTTAAAAAACAGCGTAGGGGCCGCTCTATTCTTGATACCCAACTTCGCTGACAGCTGAGGGTTGAAGGCCCCAGCTGTCAGTTTTGCTAGCAAGTTATCAAAAATACAGGGAAACCACGCAGTTTTCTTTTTTAATTTATTTAGAGCGCAGGTGCCGGCTGATGAATACTCCCATCCGCCGCTCCTGTTCTCGCAGTTATTAGCAGCAGCAGTAGTCCCATCAGCCGACGCCAGTGACTGGAGGTAACCTTTATACCTCCGATCACAGCTGAGCACTCATGCTGCCGTTTGCCAGAGTGGGAACCGCGGCTGTCTGACCGGTTGTAATTTTACTGCCAATCAGCAGTGTTTGCTGCGCTGTCATGAACATGATAGAACTACAAACACCCGGTGTTCGAGGGGCCAAATCCGAACAGTAAGGCCGGCGTCACACTAGCGAGTTTGATGCAAGTTAGTCGCACGACTTACTCGCATCAACACCGGCACAGCCGCCCGCTCTCGGAGCCGAGTGTGCGGCTGCATGTATTTCTATGCCGCCGCGCACTCTGGTCCGAGAGCGAGCGGCCGTGCCGGGTGTTGATGCGAGTAAGTCGTGCGACTAACTCGCATCAAACTCGCTAGTGTGACGCCGGCCTAACACAGACTCCCTAGTGAAGTTCGTCTCTATTGATAGCCTCTTTTCAGAAAAAGTGAGTGAAAAATGGACAGCACTGGGCTGCAGCTAAAATGCCTTTGTGTGCACTTTGTGTTCTTCAGCACTATAGATTTGTATTGGCGAGTTTGATCTGGGATGCAAAAAAAAAAAATTGCGGACCACTTGGTCTACAAAACACCCCACACAAATGAATAGTTATATAGACATAAATAAACTAATGTGTGTACACAGCCCTCTTGGGATGGAAATTCCTACTACCAAATTACCCAAAGGGTAAGCAGACCCAAATAAAAGGATGCATTAAAAATTAACTTTTACTACAGTTAGGTCCATATATATTTGGACAGAGACAACATTTATCTAATTTTGGTTCTAGACATTACCACAATGAATTTGAAACAAAACAAATAAGATGCAGTTGAAGTTCAGACTTTCAGCTTTCATTTGAGGGTATCCACATTAAAATTGGATGAAAGGTTTAGGAGTTCCAGCTCCTTAGCATGTAATTGGACAATTGACTCCAAGGCTATTTCATGGACAGGTGTGGGCAATCCCTTCGTTATGTCATTCTCAATTAAGCAGATAAAAGGGCAGGAGTTAATTTGAGGTGTGGTGTTTGCATTTCGAAGGTTTTGCTGTGAAGGAAACATGCGGTCAAAGGAGCTCTCCATGCAGGTGAAACAAGCCATACATAAGCTGCAAAAACAGAAAAAAGCCATCCGAGAAATTGCTACATTAGGAGTGGCAAAATCTACAGTTTGGTAGAAAGAAAGCACTGGTGAACTCATCAATGCAAAAAGACTTGGGCGCCCACAGAAGACAACAGTGGTGGATGATCGCAGAATACTCTCCATGGTGAAGAGAAACCCCTTCACAACAGCCAACCAAGTGAACAACACTCTCCAGGAGGTAGGCGTATCAATATCCAAATCTACCATAAAGAGAAGACTGCATGAAAGTAAATACAGAGGGTTCACTGCACGGTGCAAGCCACTCATAAGAATCAAGAATAAAAAGGCCTGGCAGAGCATCAAAAAGAAGTAAACACAGTGTCTGGTGATGTCCATGAGTTCAAGACTTCAGGCAGTCATTGCTAATAAAGGGTTTTCAACCAAGTACTAGAAATGAACATTTTATTTACAATTATTTAATCTGTCCAATTACTTTTGGTCCCTTTAAAAACAGGGTGGCACATGTTAAGGGGCTGAAACTCCTAAACCCTTCATCCAGTTTTAATGTGGATACCCTCAAATGAAAGCTGAAAGTCTGAACTTCAACTGCATCTGATTTGTTTTGTTTCAAATTCATTGTGGTAATGTCTAGAACCAAAATTAGAAAATGTTGTCTCTGTCCAAATATATATGGACCTAACTGTATATTCTTTTTATAAATGGTCCAAAAAGTCTTAAGTTATAGTAGCGAACCTGTATTTTCCTTTCCAAAAGGGCTCATAAAATGTAGAGACCGATCCTCTCTGCTGATGATGCATTTAGCGTCCTAAGGGTATGTTTCCACGGTCAGGAAACAGTCCGGATTTGCTGCGTGTTTGGCGCTGTGCGTTGGCGCAGCATCAAGCACGCAGCATCCAGATGTTACAGCATAGTGGAGGGGATTTCAAGAAATCCCGTCTCCACTATGCTTAAAAACACGCAGGTGGCAGACCTGCATTAACGGACATGCTGCGCGTCTTTTTAGATCGCAGCATGTCCTATTCCCTTGTGGCGACGCTGCGTCGCCGCAAGGGAAATAACA
>JARQOD010000004.1:436236625-436303681 GCA_033576555.1 Oophaga sylvatica
AGACAAAAAAACCTGTCTGCACATCCAGACTAATGTGAATTAGGTGCAAACCAAGGGGTGCTACCCTATGTAAAACATACGAGAAAAGGTTGCACTCAAACATACTAAAGCATGACAATATGGAATACATGAAATTTTGAATAGCAATATGGCTTTGGAGTATAAGGAAAAATTTTGAGACGCGTAGTATAACATTTGGCCAAATATTAAAAGCAAACCAACCATCGTCAAGGTGGTCTCAAATCTGATGAGTCCTTGACCTATGTGAACATACCTCTATTAGCTGATATCTGAATTTCTGGGTGAATGTGTACACCTCTGTCAGTAATGCCTGCATATATGGGTAAGTAGAGAACTGCTGTAATTAAAATCACCACCTGGTGTGGGCGGAGTGCTCGGTCAGTAAGCTAACATTCAAAAGACAAAAAAAACCTGACTGGCACATCCAGATTAATGTGAATTAGGTGCAAACCAAGGGATGCTACCCCCATGTAAAACATATGAGAAAAGGTTGGACTCAAACAGACTAAAGCATGACAAAATGGAATACATGAAATTTTAAATAGCAATATGGCTTTGGAGTATAAGGAAAAATGTTTGAGACGCATAGTATAACATTTGGCCAAATATTAAAAGCCCACCAACAATCGTCAACTTGGTCTCAAGACTGGTGAGTCCCTGACCTATGTGAGCATACCTCTATTAGGCTGATATCTGAATTTCTGGGTGAATGTGGACACCTCTGTCAGTAATGACTGCATATATGAGTAAGTAGAGACCTGCTGTAATTAAAATCACCACCTGGTGGGGCGGAGTGCTCGGTCAGTAAGCTAACATTCAAAAGACAAAAAAACCTGACTGGCACATCCAGACTAATGTGAATTAGGTGCAAACCAAGGTGTGCTACCACCATGTAAAACATACGAGAAAAGGTTGCACTCAATCATGCTAAAACATGACATTATGGAATACATGAAAGTTTGAAAAAGCAATATGGCTTTGGGTATAAGGAAAAAATTTGAGACACGTAGTATAACATTTGGCCAAATATTAAAAGCCCACCAACTATCGTCAAGGTGGTCTCAAAACTGGTGAGTCCCTTACCTATGTGAACATACCTCTGTTAGGCTGATATCTGAATTTCTGGGGAATGTGGAAACTTCTGTCAGTAATCCCTGCATATATGGGTAAGTAGACACCTGCTGTAATTAAAATCACCACCTCGTGGGGGCGGAGTGCTCAGTCAGTAAGCTAAAATTCAAAAGACAAAAAAACCTGACTTGCACATCCAAACTAATGTGAATTAGGTGCAAACCAAGGGGTGCTACCCCATGTAAAACATGTGAGAAAAGGTTGCACTCAAACATAGTAAATCATGACAATATGGAATACATGAAATTTTGAATAGCAATATGGCTTTGGAGTATAAGGAAAAATTTTGAGACGGGTAGTATATTATTTGGCCAAATATTAAAAGCCCACCAACCATCGTCAAGGTGGTCTCAAGTCTGGTGAGTTCCTGACCTTTGTGTACATACCTCTATTAGGCTGATATCTGAATTTTTGGGGGAATGTGAACACCTCTGTCAGTCATGCCTGCATATATGAGTAAGTAGAGACCTGCTGTAATTAAAATCATCACCTGGTGGGGGCGGAGTGCTCTGTCAGTAAGCTAACATTGAAAATACAAAAAAACTGACTGGCACATCCAGACTAATGTGAATTAGGTGCAAACCAAGGGGTGCTACCTCCATGTAAAACATACGAGAAAAGGTTGCACTCAAACATACTAAAGCATGACAAAATGGAATACATGAAATTTTAAATAGCAATATGGCTTTGGAGTATAAGGAAAAATGTTTGAGACGCATAGTATAACATTTGGCCAAATATTAAAAGCCCACCAACAATCGTCAACTTGGTCTCAAGACTGGTGAGTCCCTGACCTATGTGAGCATACCTCTATTAGGCTGATATCTGAATTTCTGGGTGAATGTGGACACCTCTGTCAGTAATGCCTGCATATATGAGTAAGTAGAAACCTGCTGTAATTAAAATCACCACCTGGTGGGGGCGGAGTGCTCGGTCAGTAAGCTAACATTCAAAAGACAAAAAAACCTGACTGGCACATCCAGACTAATGTGAATTAGGTGCAAACCAAGGTGTGCTACCACCATGTAAAACATACGAGAAAAGGTTGCACTCAATCATGCTAAAACATGACAATATGGAATACATGAAAGTTTGAAAAAGCAATATGGCTTTGGAGTATAAGGAAAAAATTTGAGACGCGTAGTATAACATTTGGCCAAATATTAAAAGCCCACCAACTATCGTCAAGGTGGTCTCAAAACTGGTGAGTCCCTTAACTATGTGAACATACCTCTGTTAGGCTGATATCTGAATTTCTGGGGGAATGTGGAAACTTCTGTCAGTAATCCCTGCATATATGGGTAAGTAGACACCTGCTGTAATTAAAATCACCACCTCGTGGGGCGGAGTGCTCAGTCAGTAAGCTAAAATTCAAAAGACAAAAAAACCTGACTGGCACATCCAAACTAATGTGAATTAGGTGCAAACCAAGGGTGCTACCCCATGTAAAACATGTGAGAAAAGGTTGCACTCAAACATAGTAAATCATGACAATATGGAATACATGAAATTTTGAATAGCAATATGGCTTTGGAGTATAAGGAAAAATTTTGAGAGGGTAGTATATCATTTGGCCAAATATTAAAAGCCCACCAACCATCGTCAAGGTGGTCTCAAGTCTGGTGAGTTCCTGACCTTTGTGTACATACCTCTATTAGGCTGATATCTGAATTTTTGGGGGAATGTGAACACCACTGTCAGTCATGCCTGCATATATGGGTAAGTAAGACCTGCTGTAATTAAAATCATCACCTGGTGGGGGCGGAGTGCTCTGTCAGTAAGCTAACATTGAAAATACAAAAAAACTGACTAGCACATCCAGACTAATGTGAATTAGGTGCAAACCAAGGGGTGCTACCTCCATGTAAAACATACGAGAAAAGGTTGCACTCAAACATACTAAAGAATGACAATATGGAATACATGAAATTTTGAATAGCAATATGGCTTTGGAGTATAAGGAAAAATTTTGAGATGCGTAGTATAACATTTGGCCAAATATTAAAAGCACCACCACCATCGTCAAGGTGGTCTCAAGTCTGGTAAATCCCTGACCTATGTGAACATACCTCTATTAGGCTGATATCTGAATTTCTTGGTGAATGTGGACACCTCTGTCAGTAATGCCTTGGTTTGTACCTAATTCACATTAGTCTGGATGTGCCAGTCAGGTTTTTTGTCTTTTGAATGTTAGCTTACTGACCGAGCACTCCGCCCCCTCCAGGTGATGATTTTAATTACAGCAGGTCTCTACTTACCCATATATACAGGCATTACTGACAGAGGTGTCCATATTCACCCAGAAATTCAGATATCAGCCTAATAGAGGTATGTTCACATAGGTCAGGGACTCACCAGACTTAAGATCACCTTGACGATGGTTGGTGGGTTTTTAATATTTGGCCAAATGTGATACTACGCGTTTCAAAAAATGTTTCCTTATACTCCAAAGCCATATTGCTATTCAAAATTTCATGTATTCCATATTGTCATGCTTTAGTATGTTTGAGTGCAACCTTTTCTCGTATGTTTTATATGGGGGTAGCACCCTTGGTTTGCACCTAATTCACATTAGTCTGGATGTGCCAGTCAGGTTTTTTGTCTTTTGAATGTTAGCTTACTGAACCGAGCACTACGCCCCCACCAGGTGATGATTTTAATTACAGCAGGTCTCTACTTACCCATATATACAGGCATTACTGACAGAGGTGTCCATATTCACCCAGAAATTCAGATATCAGCCTAATAGAGGTAGTTCACATAGGTCAGGGACTCACCAGACTTAAGACCACCTTGACGATGGTTGGTGGGTTTTTAATATTTGGCCAAATGTGATACTACGCGTTTCAAAAAATGTTTCCTTATACTCCAAAGCCATATTGCTATTCAAAATTTCATGTATTCCATATTGTCATGCTTTAGTATGTTTGAGTGCAATCTTTTCTCGTATGTTTTATATGGGGGTAGCACCCTTGGTTTGCACCTAATTCACATTAGTCTGGATGTGCCAGTCAGGTTTTTTGTCTTTTGAATGTTAGCTTACTGACCGAGCACTACGCCCCAACCAGGTGGTGATTTTAATTACAGCAGGTCTCTACTTACCCATATATGCAGGCATTACTGACAGAGGTGTCCACATTCACCCAGAAATTCAGATATCAGCCTAATAGAGGAATGTTCTCATAGGTCAGGGAATCACCAGACTTGAGACCACCTTGACGATGGTTGGTGGTGGGCTTTTAATATTTGGCCAAATGTTATACTACGTGTCTCAAAAATTTTTTCCTTATACTCCAAAGCCATATTGCTATTCAAAATTTCATGTATTCCATATTGTCATGCTTTAGAATGTTTGAGTGCAACCTTTTCTCGTATGTTTTACATGGGGGAAGCACCCTTTGGTTGGCACCTAATTCACATTAGTCTGGATGTGCCAGTCAGGTTTTTTTGTCTTTTGAATGTTAGCTTACTGACCAAGCACTCCGCCCCAATAGGTGGTGATTTTTGTTACAGCAGGTCTCTACTTACCCATATATGCAGGCATTACTGACAGAGGTGTCCACATTCACCCAGAAATTCAGATATCAGCCTAATAGAGGAATGTTCTCATAGGTCAGGGACTCACCAGACTTGAGACCACCTTGACGATGGTTGGTGGGTTTTAATATTTGGCCAAATGTTATACTACGTGTCTCAAACATTTTTTCCTTATACTCCAAAGCCATATTGCTATTCAAAATTTCATGTATTCCATATTGTCATGCTTTAGTATGTTTGAGTGCAACCTTTTCTCGTATGTTTTACATGGGGTAGCACCCCTTGGTTGGCACCTAATTCACATTAGTCTGGATGTGCCAGTCAGGTTTTTTTGTCTTTTGAATGTTAGCTTACTGACCGAGCACTCCGCCCCACCAGGTGGTGATTTTAATTACAGCAGGTCTCTACTTACCCATATATTCACGCTTTACTGACAGAGGTGTCCACATTCACCCAGAAATTCAGATATTAGCCTAATAGAGGTATGTTCAAATAGGTCAGGGACTCACCAGACTTGAGACCACCTTGACGATGGTTGGTGGGCTTTTAATATTTGGCCAAATGTTATACTACGTGTCTCAAACATTTTTTCCTTATACTCCAAAGCCATATTGCTTATCAAAATTTCAAGTGTTCCATATTGTCATGCTTTAGTATGTTTGAGTGCAACCTTTTCTCGTATGTTTTACATGGGGTAGCACCCTTGGTTTGCACCTAATTCACATTAGTCTGGATGTGCCAGTCAGGTTTTTTTGTCTTTTGAATGTTAGCTTACTGACCAAGCACTCCGCCCCCAACAGGTGGTGATTTTAATTACAGCAGGTCTCTACTTACCCATTTATGCAGGCATTACTGACAGAGGTGTCCTCATTCACCCAGAAATTCAGATATCAGCCTAGTAGAGGAATGTTTTCATAGGTCAGGGACTCACCAGGCTTGAGACCACCTTGACGATGGTTGGTGGGCTTTCAATATTTGGCCAAATGTTATACTACATGTCTCAAAATTTTTTCCTTATACTCCAAAGCCATATTGCTATTCAAAATTTAATTTATTCCATATTGTCATGCTTTAGTATGTTTGAGTGCAACCTTTTCTCTTATGTTTTACATGGGGGTAGCACCCTTGGTTGGCACCTAATTCACATTAGTCTGGATGTGCCAGTCAGGTTTTTTTGTCTTTTGAATGTTAGCTTACTGACCGAGCACTCCGCCCCCACCAGGTGGTGATTTTAATTACAGCAGGTCTCTGCTTACCCATTTATTCAGGCATTACTGACAGAGGTGTACACATTCACACAGAAATTCAGATATCAGCCTAATAGAGGTATGTTCACATAGGTCAGTGATTCACCAGACTTGAGACCACCTTGACGATGGTTGGTGGGCTTTTAATATTTGCCCAAATGTTATACTACGCGTCTCAAAATTTTTCCTTATACTCCAAATCAATAATGCTATTCAAAATGTCATGTATTCCATATTGTCATGCTTTAGTATGTTTGAGTGCAACCTTTTCTGGAGAGGCAGCAGTTATCCTCTGCACAGCATTAGACTGGGCGAGATGCTGGGACCGACGTCTCTGCTGTGCAGCTCCACTACGGCCGGAGACGGATGGGAGACCGCAGCAGACACCATGTCCCATTTGGAGAGCACCTGATGTACCTAAACAGTGGAAACCCCCCACAAGTGACCCCATTTTGGAAACTAGACCCCCTAAGGAACTTATCTAAATGTGTGGTGAGCACTTTGAACCCCAAGTGCTTCACAGAAGTTTATAACGCCCGCAAATTGAGCATTGCCATTTGTACGATGTGCACTGCCAGCTTTTTGTACCACACCCTGGCCTTTCTCAAAGCACTGTACGGTTGGAGGAGTTGATCGGAGAGATCAACACCCCCCATGTATTTGTTGTACCCAAGTACACAGTCCGGTTTGCGGACCTGTGAAGAGATACCCCATACAGTGCTGAGGGCGCTGCCATCACCGTGTATGGTGGTCAAGAGAAGGACATCCCTCTTGTCCTTGTACTTGACCACCAGCAGGTGGTCGCTACATTGGGCTCTGCTCTCAGCCTTTCTGAGCATCTCCCCAAGCAGCATCTTTGGGAGGCCCCTCTGATTTTTGCGGACTGTACCGCAGGCTGCGGTACCTCATGCAAAGAGGGATTTGTAGAGTGGGATGCTGGAATAAAAGTTATCGGTGTAGTGGTGATAACCTTTATTCAGCAGTGGTTGAACCAAATCCCACACAATTTTCCCACTCACTCCCAGGACAGGAGGACACTCAGGGGGTTCAATCCTGGTGTCCTTTCTTTCGTAAACTCTAAACCGGTGAGTGTACCCTGAGGTACTCTCACACAGTTTGTAGAGTTTGATTCCGTACCTGGCCCTCTTGTTGGGCAGGTACTGACGGAATACGAGCCGTCCCTTAAAATGAACCAAGGACTCATCCACGCAGATGTCCCTTTGAGGCACGTACACCTCAGCAAACTTTTTGTTGAAGTGTTCGATGACCGGCCGAACTTTGAACAGATGGTCAAAGTTGGGGGTCATCTCGTGGGGACACTGTGCATTATTGCTATAATGCAGGAATTTGTGGATGGCCTCAAAACGCGTCCGGGCCATGACCATTCGGAACACTGGAGCATTATATAAAATATCAACACTCCAATATTGCCGAAGTTCTGGCTTCTTCAGGATCCCCGTGTGAAGGACCAGGCCCCTAAACTGCATCATTTCAACTGCGTCTACAGGAGACCACTTAGAATATGATGAACGAGAGTTTTGCGCCGAAAATTGACCAGCGTACAAATTTGTTTGCTCCACCATGTGGTTAATAAAATCCTCAGAGAAAAAGACTTTGAAAAAGTCTATTTCTGTGAGGCCGGTGGTGTCAAACCTGATTCCTGATTCTGCCACAAAATCAGGAATCAGTGGCTCGTAATTTTCGGGGGGCGAGGTCCACACGGGGCCCGCAGTGGGGTGCGCTGGTTCGGCTTCGGCTTCGTCTTCTGGAGTGGCGGCTGCTGTCTCATCTTCTGTCCTGGGGCGTCTGCGTGGCAGTTCTGCAGGACCCAAGGAGAAAGATGAGGAGGGAAGAGGATGAGGATGAAGAATTAGAGAAATAAAGAAATGTGGGATCCTCTCCCTCGCTATCAGTGTCGGAGGCAAGGAAAGCGTATGCCTCCTCCAATGAATAGCGCTGTTGGGACGAACGGGACGGGTGGGACTTTTTTTTGTGATTATGGTGCTTGGGTGCACTTTATTTATAACTATGTATGTGTGTGGGGGGAATAGTGCTTGGTGCAAACTATTCTGAAAAGAAAAATTTAAAAGAAAAAAAAACAAATGGGGAGAAAAAAATGCCTATGAAAAGAAAAGTGTATAACAGCAGGCTCTAGTTCTGATAAGTGAACTGTGTCACTTATCAAAGTTCGGCGGCTGCTGGATGTGCGCACGGGAGTGGCGGAAAGGGGGGTCAAAAAAAAGGCAGGCACGAGCTCTGGTAAGTGAACTGTGTCACTTATCAAAGTTTGGCAGCTGCTGGATGTGCGCATGGGAGTAGTGGAAAGGGGGGTAAAAAAAAAGGAAAACGGCAGGCGCGAGCTCTGATAAGTGAACTGTGTCACTTATCAAAGTTCGGCCGCTGCCAGATGTGGCGCAAAGGGAGTGGCGCAAGGAGGGGTTAAAAAAGGAAAATGGCAGGCGCGAGCTCTGACAAGTGAACTGTGTCACTTATCAAAGTTCGGCCGCTGCCAGATGTGGCGTAAAGGGAGTGGCGCAAGGAGGGGGTAAAAAATAAAAAGGAAGAAAAAAAGGAAAAGGGCAGGAGCGAGCTCTGGTAAGTGAACCGTGTCACTTATCAAAGTTCAGATGCTGATAGATGTGGCGCAAAGGGAGTGGCACAAGTAGGGGGTGAAAAAAAAAAAAAAAGGAAAACAGCCGGCATGAGATCTGATAAGTGAACTGCGTCACTTATCAAAATTCGGCGGCTGCTAGATGTGGCGTAAAGGGAGTGGCGCAAGGAGGGGTGTAAAAAATAAAAAGAAGAAAAAAAGGAAAAGTGCAGGAGCGAGCTCTGGTAAGTGAACTGTGTCACTTATCAAAGTTCGGTGGCTGCTAGATGTGGCGCAAAGGGAGTGGCACAAGTAGGGAGTGAAAAAAAAAAAGGAAAACAGCCGGCATGAGATCTGATAAGTGAACTGCGTCACTTATCAAAATTCGGCGGCTTGTAAATGTGGAAACGGATGCGGCGCAAAGGTGAGTGAAAAAAAAAAAAAGGAAAGGAAAACAGGCTGCAGGGTGTGCGCACGGAGGTGGCGCAAAGGGGGCTGAGAGCACAAGTGTTGATCGGTGAACTGCGTCACCAATAAACGCTCGGCGACTGCTAAATGTGCGCACAGAGGCGGCGCAAAGGGGAGGTGGAGCGGGTAAAAAGAGGAGGAAAGGGGGATGGGGAAGAGAGACAGGGATCAACACTTATGGTTGTAGTCTCTCTCTTTTTTCTATCTTCTTTCTTCTTTTTTCTTTCTTCTGTCTTCTTTCTTCAGCACTACAAAGCCCAGCACAGGAGGAGATCTGGTAGTATGACCGCTCTGCAGGAGTCTCAGCAAGTGTGAGGACCCCTGCAGAGCGGTCACACACAGGTCAGAGCCAGGTGAGACAGTTCACAGAGCGGTCAATTCGCTGCTGTGACCTGTGATTGGTGGGATCCATCATAACATGATCCCACCAATCAGAGCTCTCCTGGTTACCCTGGCAATATGGCTAGGATCGGAGCTCACAGTTATTGTGCAATTTGTCCTGAGTACGCTGATACCCCATATGTGGGGGTAAACCACTGTTTGGGTGAATGGCAGAGCTCGGAAGGAATGGAGAGCGTTTGACTCTTTCAACGCAGAATTGGCTGGACGCCATGTCGTGTTTGGAGAGCTCCTGATCTGCCTAAACAGTGGAAACCACCCACAAATTACACCATTTTGGAAACTAGACCCCTCAATGAGCTTATCTAGATGTGTGGTGAGAACTTTGAACCCGCAGGTGTTTCACTAAAGTTTATAGCGCCCGAGCATGAAAATAAAAAAAATCATATTTTTTCCACAAACATGATCTTTTAGTCCCCAACTTTTTGTTTTCCCAAGGGTAACAGGAGAAATTGGACCCCAAAAGTTGTTGTCCAATTATTTCTGAGTATGCTGATACCGCATATGTGGGAGAAAACTACTGTATGGGCACACGTCAGGGCTCAGAAGGGAAGTAGTGACGTTTTGGATTGCAGACTTTGATGGAATGGTCTGCGGGAGTCATATCGCGCTTGGAGAGCCCCTGATGTGCCTAAACAGTAAAAAACCCCACAAGTGACCCCATTTTGGAAAAAAACCCCCCAAGGAACTTATCTAGATGTGTGGTGAGCACTTTGAACCCCGAAGTGCTTCACAGAAGTTTATAACATACAGCCGTAAAAATTAAAAAAAATCTTTTCTTTTTTTTACAAAAATGATATTTTCGCCCCCAATATTTTATTTTCACAAAGGTAACAGGAAAAGTTGGAACCCAAAAGTTGTTGTCCAATTTGTCTGAGTACGCTGATACCCAATATGTGGGAGAAAACTACTGTATGGGCACACGTCGGGCTCGGAAGGGAAGTAGTGACGTTTTGGATTGCAGACTTTGATGGCATGGTCTGCGGGCGTAATGTCACTTTGGAGAGCCCCTGATGTGCCTAAACAGTGGAAACCCCCCACAAGTGACCCCATTTTTGTAAAATAGACCCCACAAGGAACTTACCTAGATGTTTGGTGAGCACTTTGAACCCCGAAGGCTTCACAGAAGTTTATAACGTACAGCCGTAAAAATAAAAATTCTTTTTTTTTTACAAAAATGATTTTTTTCACCCCCAATATTTTTTTTTTCAACAAGGGTAACAGGAGAAATTGAACCCAAAAGTTGTTGTCCAATTTGTCCTGAGTATGCTGATACCCAATATGTGGAGAAAACTACTGTATGGGCACACGTCGGGGCTCGGAAGGGAAGTAGTGACGTTTTTCAATTGCAGACTTTGAAGGAATGGTCTGCGGGCGTCATGTCGCATTTGGAGAGCCCCTGATGTGCTAAACAGTGGAAAACCCCCACAAGTGACCCTATTTTGGAAAAAAGACCCCACAAGGAACTTATCTAGATGTGTGGTGAGCGCTATGAAGCCCCAAGTGCTTCACAGAATTTTTATAACATACAGCCGTAAAAAAAAAAAATCATTTTTTTTTTACAAAAATGATATTTTCACCCCCAATTTTTTATTTTCCCAAGGAGTACAGAAGAAATTGGACCCAAGAGTTATTGTGCAATTTGTCCTGAGTACGCTGATACCCCATATGTGGGGGTAAAACTACTGTTTGGGCTCATGGCAGAAGGGAAGGAGAACCGTTTGACTTTTTCAACGCAGAATTGCTTGAATTGAGATCAGACATCTGACACATTTGGAGAGCCCCTGATGTGCCTAAACAGTGGAAACCCCCCAATTCTAACTCCAACCCTAACCCAACACAACCCCTAACACTAGTGCCAACCCTAACCATAACCTTAACCACAAACCTAACCTAAACCACACCCCTAACCCAAAACCCCAAATTTCCTTAACCCTAATCCAACTTTTGCCCCAATTCTAACCCTAACTTTAGCCGCACCAACCCAAACCCCTAATTGGAAAATGGAAATAAATACATTTTTGTAATTTTATTATTTTTCCCTAACTAAGAGGTGATAAAGGTGGGTTTTGATTTACTACTTATAGCGATTTTTATTATTGGCAGCTTTCACACGCTAAAAGACGCTTTTTATTGCAAAAAATAGGTTTTGCATAACCACATTTTGAGAGCTATAATTTTTGCATATTTTGGCCCACAGAGTCATATGAGGTTTTTATTTTTGCGGTACGAGTGACGTTTTTATTGCTACCATTTTGAGCACGTGACACTTTTTGATCGCTTTTTATTTCGATTTTTGGGAGGTGAGAATGAACAAAAATCAGCAATTCATTAATTTCTTTTGGGGGGGGCTTATCCGTTCCGTTGTGGTAAAATTGATAAAGCAGTTTTATTTTTCGGGTTATTACGATTCGGCGATACCTCATTTATATCATTTTTTTATGTTTTGGCGCTTTTATACAATAAAAACAATTTTTATAAAAAATAATTATTTTGCTTTGCTTTATTCTGCGAGCTATAACTTTTTTTTTTTTTCGCTGATGATGGCTGTATGGTGGCTCCCTTTTTGCGGGACAAGATGACGTTTTCAGAGGTGCCATGTTTATTTATAATCGGTCTTTTTGATCGCGTGTTATTCCACTTTTTGTTTGGGGTATGATGATAAAGCATTGATGTTTTGCATTGTTTTTTTATAAGGGATTCACTAAAGGGGTTTATTAGTGGGACAGTTCTATAGGGCGGGTCGTTATGGACGCGGCGGTACAAAATATGTGTACTTTTATTGTTTTGTTTTTTTTATTTACATGAAGAAAATGAATTTATTGGGGAATATTTGTTTTTTTCTTTATTTTTTTTTTCCTCCCTGTGCGATGCCTCCCTGTGCCCCCGTGTGCCAGGGTTAATGTTCCGGGAGCGGTCCGTGAACCGCTCCCTGGCACACATAGTTCCCAGGTGTCAGCTGTGATAATTAGCTGACACTCGGCCGCAATCAGCTGCGCTCCCCCCACAGCTGATCGCCTAGGACGTACTATCCCTTTCCTGGGAATTAAGTACCAGGACACGGGACAGGATAGTACGTCCGATGACAGAAAGGGGTTAAAGGTTGTTTTCTGGACAAGGATAATCCAGTGCAATAAACTGAAGAGCAGTATACCTAATTGGGGGGACCTTCAGTTTAAGGGGATCAACAAAGAAAGAAGTGATCAAGTGCATTAACACAAAGGGCAATATGCCTATTCCCAGTGCCTGTCAGCCAGGGGGACCAGCTAAGGTAGTGTAAATAAATACATTAACATGAAGGGCGATATGCCTGTCCCCGATGATTTGGGACCCAGCAGGAGCGGTTAACAGTGAATGTCATCAGGTGCATGAAAAACAAGTAACATAGGTTTATTTCAATTACTATGTCCAAGAAATTATGAAAGTTATTTAATAGTCGGCTATAAGGTTGATGTTACTTTGGGTATAGCTTTTAATTACTCTATATTTATGATTCTTCCCCTTTTTATATACTCATCACTTTTCTGGGAATAGTATAGGTAATTTAAAAATTATTACTGCCTAGCTATTGTACATATTGGTGTTTCTAGAACCAAAACCTGGAAATTGGTGAGCTGGCTACAATACTGCAGCACAATATTTTTTTGAGGCATGACAGATGTCATTATACAGGTATGCATTCTGTTGCTTTCCCCCCACTTCGGAATAGAACTGATTTGACAAAGAATTTTTAGTCAACAAGCTCTTAAGGGTTTTGAAGGAAAAAAGCCAAATGGATACTGGAATTAGTAGCGCCGGGGAAAAAACCAGGGTAGGGGGAAAATTTAGCTGGAGACATCATGGCCACCCAAAAAGGAGTAGAATTTTGGATCAGGAATCAAAAACGAACCAAGGGGAAAAGGAAGAAGGTTTATGTTGGGAAAGGTGAAGGATTCTGTTATGTGCCCTGTTGCTATGTTTTCGAATATTTATGGCTTCTAGGCCCAGGAAAGGGGACCCTTGTTATGTCATGAGGACAAGTCCTTTTTATCAAAATATCAGCTCATTAAGGTGTTTTGGAAGAGCTTGGAAGGAGCTGGCATGAAGCCGCACAGCTATGGAGGTCATTCCTTTCGCATCAGGGCTGCAACAGAAGCAGCTATTGGAGGTTTAGGTTCGGAAAATGTAATGAGTATTGGCTGGTGGGAGTCACAATGGTACCGGTCCTACATATGACCTCACGGATGTGAGGTGGCTAATCTTTCAGGTTACTAAAATATTTCACTAACTTATGTTTTTTTTATTACAGGGCAGGTTCCACTGCTAATCTGGATCCTAGGCCATTCTTATGTTCACTGGGAGCGCTGCGAGCAGACAGATGGACGGACGGGAAACAAATGGGTTTCAAAAGGAATGTGGCGTTAATCAAGTGGATTGGGTTTAGGGTTTAACATGGGGTTGGGTAATTCACGAGTTTCAATGAGCGGTCATCCGCCATAGAGCTCCAGGTATTTTAGTTTTGCATGTGGGGGTTATGACATGGGAGTCTCTGGAAGGGAGTGGTTAGCGACATCAAAGAAGACCTGAGGCAACTATGGGTGGGGTTCCCGGACATGAAAGTATGTGGTCTGACATTGTACCCAGAAAATTTTGGTGGGGTAAGGCACGCATTAAAGTAAACAAGGAAATATCCAAATTTTTGGTGCTGAATGGGGGAGTGGCGGTACGGCATGTGGGTTTTGATCTTATGGAGGAGGATTTTTGGTTGGCGGATGGAATGCACTTGAATGTGGTGGGAATGGATTTGTGGACCTTGAGGCTGTAAAAGGGGATAGAAAGGGCCACAGCATTGCCAGATGGTGGGGTCTTGAACACTTGAGGTAGTCAAGGTGCTTTCGGTTGGTGTTGGTGGGTCCTCGAAGTTGGTTAAAAAATTCGGGATTGGGGATTCTTTACATACATGGATCCCTTTCATTGGATGGTGATGTGGTGGTGGTCTGGGGAGATTTGGGTGATACCCGGTGTCATGGTTTAGGACATGGTTAATGTCCTGTCCACTCAGGGTTAACTTTTGCTGGCCTCCTGTCATGGTACAGGACATGTTAATGTCCTGCTCTCTCAGGGTTAACTTTTGCTGGCCTCACCTTGGATTTGGGAGGGGTATTTAAACCCACTCCAGAGGAAGATTCTCTGTCAGCTATACTGTTGTTTTCACTGTGTGTCTGACCCCCCTGGTTTGCTTGTCTACTGCTCTGCTTGTTTGATTCCCGTGTTGATCTGGTCTGTTTGCTCACTCTGCTCTCTGTCTCACATTTTGCTAATATTGTCTTCTCCGGTTCTGACCTCCTGGCTTGGCTATTGATACTCCGTTACAGTTTTGTCCCTATTGTACCGTCTATTGCCCGTTCTGGTTTACTGATCTATTGCTACGTCCTGACTATCCATTCTGTCTAATCCTTCGGTACTGTCGTGCTATCTTGTGCTCTGATCTCGGCTTGACCTGGTTTTCGTCTCTGTCTATGCCCCTCAGTAACTTTATCCCGTCGTTACCCTGCTAGGAGTTTTCCTTCAGCTCCTAGATCTCTGGAGCTGAGGCCACGCCCCCAGCAGTCACATGCTGCAGGTCTGTTAGTCAGAAGTACACATCATTCACCGCTGCTGCCTCACTTCACAGGTATCTTTGAGCACAGTTTGTTTTACTCAGGACACGTGCACTAGCTCAGTGAGCAAGTGCAGTGCGGTGCTCCTGACATTATAGCTGAACCTTACAGTCTTTCCCTGGTGGTGGGGTGTTAGCACATTATGGATCCGGTTCGTGCTCTCACTGAGCAGGTTAATGAGCTCTCCCAGCTTATGCAGAAGCTGTCTATGGAGCAGCAAAACCTGGTTCATTCGCACCAACAGGTGCAGAGAGATGTGGCAGGTGCCCTACGGGGTCTGTTCCGTCGGGGGTTTCCCGGAGGGGGCCCCACTGATGTATCTCTTGCGACCTCGACCCACCGGTAAAGTTACCCGACAATTTTTCTGGAGATAAAAATTGTTTAGGGTCTTTAAGGAGGGATGCAAGTTGTTCTTTGAATTGCATCCCCGGACCTCTGGAAATGAAAGGCAGAGGGTGGGGATCGTAATGTCCTTATTTAGGGGGCTCCGCAAGCATGGGCTTTCTCTCTTTCTTCCTCTGCTGCTGAACGTATGTCTGTGAACCTGTTCTTTGAGGCTCTGGGGCACATTTATGATGAGCCTGATAAGTGCGTCTGGCAGAAGATATGGTGATGAGTGTGACACAGGGGAGGAACTCTGCTGAATGGTTCTGCTCAGAGTTTAGACGTTGGACTGCCGAAGTATCCTGGAATGACGCGCCCTTAGGGGGTTGTTCCGCAGGGGCTTGTCTGACCGTCTGCAGGACGCTCTGGCATTACATCGGCCTCCCGATACCCTGGAGGACGCCATGATGCAGGCGGTCCGTATGGACCGGAGACTCCGTGCTAGGGGAATGATGCAACAAGAGACTCCCTTGTACTCCAAATTGTGTTACACCGCACCCGCATCTGAGCCCATGGAGATGGAGGCTGTCTCAGGAAAGGAACGAGAGAGAAGACACCGTAAAGACAACCGTTTATGCTTTTACTGTGGAGCCTCTGGACATTGGAAAAGGGATTGTCCTTCCTGCCCTTCTTCAGTAAAATCATCAGCAAAATGACTGAGTCTAGTCAGCAATCGTGGAGGTTGCCCAGTCTCCCAGGTATATTTTTTTTCGCTTGCTAAAATGGTGCTCCAGGTTGAATTGGAACTTGCTGGCGGTTCTGTTATGACCACCGCCTTTGTTGACTGTGGTTCCTCCATTAATCTGATTGATGCCCAATTTGTGACTCTTAATAAGATAGGGACAGTCAGGATGAAGGATACTGTTAAAATTGTGGCTGTGGATTCATCCCCTCTTACCCGGGATGGAATTTGTTTTATGTCTGAAGTTTTTTCTATGAAAATGGGCTCCATTCACGTGGAAAAATTAAGTTGTTTTTATTTTGAATAATCTGCCTGCAGGACTGGTATTGGGGATGCCCTGGCTGCAACGCCACAATCCTCTCATTGATTGGGCAAAAGGGGAGATCACCCGATGGGGATGTAATGATAATGGTCTGTGTTGTAACTCAGTTCCTTTTGTCAGTCCGATAAAATCTGTATCTGTGTCGTCTGTCGGTCTGGAGGGTATTCCGAGTACCTGAAAGACTTTGAAGACGTATTTTCCGAAAGTGAGGCTGAGGCGCTCCCACCACATAGACCGTATGATTGTCATGATTTATTACCTGGAGCCAAATTACCCAAGGCTCGTTTTTTTAATTTGTCCGGGCCTGAGCGCCAAGCTATGAAGGAGAACATCAAAGAGAGCCTTCGCAAGGGGCATATTCGGCCCTCGGTCTCACCCGTGGCAGCGGGGTTTTTCTTTGTAAAGAAAAATGATGGTGGGTTGCGACCGTGCCTCGACTTTCGGGAACTGAACAAAATTACCCTTAAGAACACGTACCCTCTCCCGTTGATTCCCGATCTATGCAACTAACTCACGGGGGCCAAATGGTTTTCTAAGCTCGATCTACGAGGGGCTTATAACCTTATAAGGATCCGGGAGGGGGACGAATGGAAAACAGCATTCCTGACAACTGAGGGGCTATTCGAAAACCTGGTTATGCCCTTCGGCCTCACTAACGCCCTTGCTGTTTTTCAGAACTTCATCAATGTTGTTTTTCCTGATTTAATTGGGTGTTATGTAGTCATTTACCTGGATGACATTCTGATATACTCAGAGGACAGTCAGTCGCACTTACACCATCTACGTGCGGTTCTTATGAGACTCCGGGAGAACCATTTGTATGCTAAGCTGGAGAAGTGCTCATTTTTTATGCAAGAACTGTCTTTTCTAGGTGTAATTGTATCCGGGGAGGGATTCCGCATGGATCCAGGGAAGGTTCAGGCCATTAAAGATTGGGTGAAGCCTCATGATCTGAAGGGGTTGCAGCGATTTCTGGGCTTCGCTAACTATTATAGGAAGTTCATTAAAGGGTTCTCACAGGTGGTGAAACCTTTGACGGACCTCACTCTTAAAGGGGCAGATGTAAAAAATTCATCCTTGGCCGCAAAAAGTTCCTTCCTTACATTAAAGAAATGCTTTACTTCAGCCCCTGTATTGGTACAACCCGATTCGTCAAGACCTTTTATCATGGAGGTCGACGCTTCGGAAGTGGGGGTGGGGGCAGTGTTGTCCCAGGGCCCCTCTACCCTGACTAACCTTAAACCCTGTGCCTTTTTCTCTAAAAAGTTCTCTTCGGCAGAGAGAAACTCTGATGTCGGCAACAGGGAATTGTTAACGGTTAAATTGGCCTTCGAAGAATGGAGGCATTTTTTGGGGGGCCGCTCATCCCATTACGGTCATCACTGATCATAAAAACCTGGCCTATATCGAGTCTGCTAAGAGATTGACCCCCAGACAGGCTCGGTGGGCACTTTTTTTTCTCGCTTTCATTTTACCATCACGTTCCGACCTGGGTCTAAAAATGTAAAGGCGGATGCCTTATCCCGAAGTTTTGATTCTGTGTCCCTCCAGAACCTCCTTCCTCCATTCTTCAACCGGGAGTGGTTGTGGCAGAAGTCTCCTCTGAGTTACAGAGAGAGATTCTGAAGCACAAGCTCTCAGGAATAAACCCCCAGGTAAATTGTTTGTGCCCGAACATCTCCGTCTCACACTCCTGCAAGAATTTCATGATTCTGTGTTAAGTGCACACCCTGGTATTGCAGCTACCCGGGGGCAGTGGCTAGGGGTTTTTGGTGGCCCTCTATGGGTACTGATATCAAAAGGTTTGTTAATACTTGTGGGTGTGCGCTCGCTCTAAAAGCTCTCAGGTCTGGCCGGCCGGGGAATTGGTGCCTTTGCCAATTCCAGATAAACCATGGACACACCTGTCCATGGACTTTATCACTAATCTTCCCCCTTCCAAGGGCAACTCAGAGGTATGGGTAGTGGTTGGTAGATTTTCTAAGCAAGCTCACTTTGTGCCGTTACCTGCGTTACCATCTGCTGAAACCTTGGCCCGCTTGTTTATACAGCACATAGTTCGATTGCATGGAGTGCCTGTGAACGTGGTGTCGGACAGTGGTGTGCAGTTTGTGGCGAGGTTTTGGAGAGCGTTCTGTAGGAAGTTGGGGGTCACGTTATCATTCTCCTCTGACTATCACCCGGAATCCAACAGACAGACTGAATGCACCAACCAGTCGTTGGAACAGATTCTGAGATGCCTGACCTCCCCCAGACAGGAAGACTGGTGTGAGGTTTTACCCATGGCAGAATTTGCATTCAACTGTCGTATTAATCAGTCTACCAGAAAGTCTCCCTTTCAGGTTAATTATGGGTTTGTTCCAGTTTGGGGAATTTTCCCGTATGGATTCTGGTTGCCCTGGTGCCGAGGGGATGGTTCAACAGTTAAAAACCCTTTGGAGGGAGGTGCAGGGGAACATCTCCAAAGCCCAGAAGAAGTACAAGCATTTTACGGACAGGAGGAGGGGGTCGGGCCCTGCATTGACAGTGGGAGAAAAGGTCTTGTTATCCACCCGTAACATCAAACTTAAGATACCCTCTATGAAGTTGGGCCCCAAATTTATTGGCCCATACAAGATTGTAGAGGTGATCAACCCGGTGGCCTACAGGCTTCAGTTGCCCACCTCCTTCAAAATATCTAAAGTCTTCCACAGGTCCCTATTAAAACCTGTGGGGACAGTTAGAGAAAATCCCTCATCCGTGGTTCCACCAGTGTTGGTGGAGGGTCAACTGGAGTACGAGGTAGGGCACATCATTGATTCGCGGTGGGCACGCCGGAGACTTCAATACCTTGTTCATTGGAAGGGATACTCCATTTTGGATCGGTCATGGGTTCCGGCCAGTTCGGTACACGCCGATCGACTGGTACCAGATACTCTGAGAGGCCTGGGGGTCCAGTGGCCCCCCGTTAAGGGGGTACTGTCATGGTTTAGGACATGGTTAATGTCCTGTCCACTCAGGGTTAACTTTTGCTGGCCTCCTGTCATGGTATAGGACATGGTTAATGTCCTGCTCTCTCAGGGTTAACTTTTGCTGGCCTCACCTTGGATCTGGGAGGGGTATTTAAACCCACTCCAGAGGAAGATTCTCTGTCAGCTATACTGTTGTTTTCACTGTGTGTCTGACCCCCCTGGTTTGCTTGTCTACTGCTCTGCTTGTTTGATTCCCGTGTATGACCTGGTCTGTTTGCTCACTCTGCTCTCTGTCTCACGTTTTGCTAATATTGTCTTCTCCAGTTCTGACCTTCTGGCTTGGCTATTGATACTCCGTTACAGTTTTGTCCCTATTGTACCGTCTATTGCCCGTTCTGGTTTACTGATCTATTGCTATGTCCTGACTATCCGTTCTGTCTAATCCTTCGGTACTGTCGTGCTATCTTGTGCTCTGATCTCAGCTTGACCTGGTTTTCGTCTCTGTCTATGCCCCTCGGTAACTTTATCCCGTTGTTACCCTGCTAGGAGTTTTCCTTCAGCTCCTAGATTTCTGGAGCTGAGGCCACGCCCCCAGCAGTCACATGCTGCAGGTCCTGTCAGAACTACACATCATTCATTGCTGCTGCCTCACTTCACAGGTATCTTTGAGCACAGTTTGTTTTACTCAGGAAACGTGCACTGGCTCAGTGAGCAAGTGCAGTGCGGTGCTCCTGACACCCGGCGATGGAACGTCGGATTAAAATTAACTGGAGATTTGGGCGATACCCGGCGATGGAACGTCGGGGTCACGAGTTTTGGGTGATACCCGGCGATGGAACGTCAGGTTCACATTATAACGAGTTTGAACCCAGAGAGTTATTGTGCAATTTGTCCTGAGTACGCTGATACCCCATATGTGGGGCTAAACTACTGTTTGGGCGCATGGCAGAGCTCAGAAGGGAAGGAGCACCGCTTGATTTTTTCAAAACCGAATTTGCTGGAATTGAGATCAGATGCCATGTCACATTTGGAGAGCCCCTGATGTGCCTAAACAGTGGAAATCCCCCAATTCTAACATCCAAACATAGATCTAGTCTGGACAGGTGCTAAAACCTAGAGTCACCAACTCATATACATTCAAGAATAAAAGGTAGCACACTGTAGCGCTACAGCTTGTGGACACAAAAATATGAAAAATATGAAAAATGAATTGCATCACTGCCTTAGAAATATGAAAAATTGAGAAGTCTTAGCGCATAAAAAGGCCAATTTCTGACACTGCGCACAGCACTCTGTCAGACCAGCGATCTGACAGGCAGTGCAGGAGGCTTTCTCAGCGCCTGCTCTCAGCAGGCACTGAGGAAGCAGCCTCCCTGCAGGACCCGGAAGGATCCTGTGGCCATCTTGGATCCGGGGTCCTGCAGGGACGAAGCCCTCAGAAGAGCGTATTCACATCGCGCTGTTCTGAGGGTTTCAGGGAAGCACGCAGGGAGCCCCCTCCCTGCGCGATGCTTCCCTGTGGCCCCGAGACATTGCGATCATCTTTGATCACAGTGTGCCGAGGTTAATGTGCCGGGAGCCGTGTCGGGTGTCAGCTGTGATAATCAAACAATCAAGAATAAAAGATAGCACACTGTAGCGCTATAGCTTGCGGACACAAAAATATGAAAAATATGAAAAATGAATTGCATCACTGCCTTAGAAATATGAAAAATTGAGAAGTCTTAGCGCATAAAAAGGCCAATTTATGTGTACCTGGTAGCCACGATAAGGCTCTTCTCGTATACCAGGTCCTAACTATGCCAATCCTCACTTAGAAAAGTCTGTCTGCATGGGAACATATGAATCCTCTCTCCAGACTAAAATCTACATCTCTGTGGAGGGGTAATGAACCTGCTATAATTAAAACACCTGTGACCACCAGGTGGGTGGAGTGCTCAGGTAGAAGGTAAATGAATACATATCAAAAACTGACCGGCACATCCAAACATAGATCTAGTCTGAACAGGTGCTAAAACCTAGAGTCACCAACACATATACATTCAAGAATAAAAGGTAGCACACTGTAGCGCTATAGCTTGCTGACTAGAGTTGAGCGATACTTTCCGATATCCAAAAGTATCGGAATCGGAATGGTATCGCCGATACCCAAAAAATATCGGCGATACCCGATACCGATACCGGAAGTCCCATGTAAGTCTATGGGAACAAAATATCGAAATTAAAAAAAACCCCATTCTTGCCTTGTTGGTTAATTGTACATGAAGGAAAACAAGAAAGAGTAATGTAGAATGTATTGGGGAAGGTTGAGGAGACATTAAAGGCATAGATGTTTAACCCAATCAAATGGAATAGCATAAATATTTTTTTTTTTAAAGATGTTCGGATTGACGAAGAAATTGACAATGTTGTTAACGTTTTTTCTATTTTGGCAAATATGTATATTACACAACTTCCATGCTCTTCATCTTCACCTTTTTAACTTTTCACACACTTTCTCCTTCATAATCTTCTGCAGCATCATCTTTTTCATCAAATTATTCTTCATCTTCACCTTCTTTATCTTCTTCTTAAACTTCTTGCTATTCATCTTTGTTAACATTACTCATATTCTTCTTATTAAACTATTATTCTTATTCATATTCTGCTTCATCTTCTTCATCATATTCTTATTTGTGACAGAGAATCCTGTACTTGTAATCTGTCAAAGTATGAATTTTTCATCCTTCCGTTCTTGCTGTCACAAAAGATTTAAATTACAACAGTATTTGTCCGTGTTCAGTTTAGCCTGCAGCAGCAGGCATTTTCCAGGGGCACCACGAGGAGGAACGGACTCACCCCCATACACTGCTTAGTCTTCTTCTGCTTAGAATTTAGAGCATATATTTTGCTCTTCATTTTGGTCTTATACTTCATGTTCTTCTGCTTTTAGATCTTCTGCTTATTGTTCTTGTGTCTCTTGTTCTGTATCTTGTATTTGTAGCACAATCTTGTACCAGCTGATGTTACTGGGACACGGTTACTAAGCAGGAGGTACCTGTGCTCCAAAGCACTACCAAGGACCAGCAGACGTTGCTGGAACTCGGATACCGAGATGGAGGCATCTAGGCCAAAGGCACTGCGGAGAACCAGCTGACGGTACTGGAACCCGGAGGGGCAGCAGAAGGAAAAGAGCCAATGGCACAACCGAGGACCAGCTGACGTTACTGGGACACGGTTACTAAGCAGGAGGTACCTGTGCTCCAAAGCACTACCAAGGACCAGCAGACGTTGCTGGAACTCGGATACCGAGATGGAGGCACCTAGGCCAAAGGCACTGCGGAGAACCAGCTGACGGTACTGGAACCCGGAGGGGCAGCAGAAGGAAAAGAGCCAATGGCACAACCGAGGACCAGCTGACGTTACTGAACCCCAGTAACACAGGAGCAAGTGTTGACTGTGCTAACAGCACTTCCGAACAACAACTGGCGGTGTTGGAGCCCAGGGTCAAGGAGGATGTTTAAATACTAGATCAAGTAATTTCCTTGTTACCTGTCAATTTTAAATGTCTATACTTCAAACAAGAGAAAGATAACCTTTACTACCATAAGATGATGATTTCATTTAAACTAATATCTAGATAAATAAAGAATTGACAAACATAAACACATACATTAACATGTTGAACAGCAATGCAAACCACAAAATAAATTAGTTAAGGAATCTGCTATACGGTTGTACATAAAAGCATACAAGTACATATCTGAATCCATTAATGATGGATAAGTAACAGTATGTACACCATTTTTATTGTATAGACAATGAATGTCTGACTTCAAAACATCATCAGCATTACAAGTTATCTGTGATATTACTAAAATGTTCCATTTGCTGAATAATGTCACTAAATAGTTTATACAAAATTATACAATTTCCATCATGTAATACTCATAATATGTGGCAATAATCATTTTTATTAACAAACATAACCTTTAAAAAGTGCATAGTGCATAGTGAAAATTGCTATTTATGGCTGACTGTCGACTTGGAAGCATGACAACAGATAGATAAGGTATATATAGATGACACTGCATAGCCACAGATGGTGAATGGCGATGTAATACTGTACCTCAATAAAGTGTGCGTCACTACTACATAATTTTTTTTATATAGCTTTATAAACAGGGTACATGGATGTATGCTTGTGCCTTTGTTTTGACGCACAGACTGCCTTCCTGCTGAGACGCGTTGGGTAGTGAACAGTTGTGTGCAGTGTTCACTGCAGTCTCTGCGGAATAACCACACTTAGACCTTATAACTTTTCAGACTTTCTTTATCAATCTACCAAGATGAAGAAGGCAGGGAGTAAGGCACGTGGTCGTGGAGTTTCTTCAGGAGAGGACGTGGGGATTCTGTGGCTGCTGCGGCCCCCAGTGACACAGCATCCACCAGTTTTCCCCGTGAGCGTTCCTTTATGCGCACTTTTGTAGGAGCTCGGAGTACCCCCCTGCTGCGGGAAGAACAAATTGAAGCCGTTGTTGTTTGGATGTCAGCCAATGCATCGACTTCAATTGCTTCCACCTCCTCTCAGGACCACAGCACTGTTGGGCAACCATCTGTCTCTTCACCGCCTGGCAAATTGCCCAGGCAGTCAGAGAGTTCTGTACAGGAGCCAGCTGAGTGTCTGCTTCTGTTCTCAGAATCTATTGGCTTGCAAACAGGGGCCCAGCCAAGCAGCATTCTGTAATGTGAAGAGGGAGTATGCAGTGATGCGCAACAGCTGTGTCTCTCTGAATCTGAAGAGGCGGGTGAGACAGTGCCGATGGTCAGCACACCGCAGAACGCATCTGATGATGATGAGACCCAGGTGCCAGTTTCTGTTGAGCATGGTGCTGGGCAGACCACCCAACAGCAGGTGTTGGAACAGGGTAGTGGAGATGATGAGGTCCAAGACCCAACATGGCATGAGGAACAGGAAGGTGGTGGGAGCAGCTCAGAGGAATAATAATAATATTTATTTATATAGCGCCATCATATTCCGCAGCGCTTTACAGTTTAGCAGTTTCAGAACACAAGTCATAAGTAACAACGTTAACAATACAATAATTTAAGCTAAATAAGTCGCCCCTGCTCGTGACAGCTTACAATGTACAATGAGATGGGGGAGATACAAAGTATAGGTGTTTATATACAATGGTGCATTTACAATGATGTTCCAGCCATCTTAAGGGACTGAGGGATGGAGATAGTGAATGGGCTAGAGACACACACACACTTACACAGAATACATAGAATGACTTTGATTAGTGAATGTGATAGGCCGCTCTGAACAAATGTGTTTTGAGGGAGCGCCTGAAACCATGCAAATTGTGGATAGTCCTAATTTCTTGGGGTACAGCATTCCAGAGGATTGGCGTAGAGCGGGAGAAGTCTTGGAGTCGGGAGTGGGAGGTACGTATTAGTGCAGAGGTTAGTCGAAAGTCGTTTGCAGAGCGCAGCAGTCGGTTAGGCCGATAGATAGAAATGAGGGAGGAGATGTAGGAGGGGTGCTGCACTGTGGATAGCTTTGTGGCTGAGAACCAGTACTTTGGTTGAAAGCTGGGAGAGGCCTAGAGAAATGGTTAGTGATAGAAGGAAGATAGAGGAAGACATTGCCCCAACGGTACAAACAGGAGGGAGAGTTAGGCTGCAGACTCGGTTGCCTGTAGCCTCCAGTTTGGCACCTGTTCGGAGCAGTTGTCTTCCAAAAGTCAAAACGTGCGCTCCCAGGACTTGCACTGCGTGGTCCTTTTTTCACACACTTGCACATGATATTTGCTATGTGAAATGCAAGCTGTGTAATCAAAAATTAAAAATAGCTAAAAGTGTCAGTCACCTCAATACCACAAATATGTGGAAACATGTGCGGACAAAGCACGTAGTTGAGTTACAAAGACACACTGGAGATGTAGGCCAACCTACAGCAGCACCTACATCTTCAGGTTGTGTTGAAGCCTCTTCATCGAGCTCACACACAGCTGGTTCTGCTTCCTCACAGGATCGCCATGGAAGAACCTCGGCCACTGTTGTCCAGAGACAAACTGTTATTCCACACACAGCAGCAAGTTCCCTGTCATCCTCACACTCCCAGGCCACAAAACAGCCATCGGTAGCACAGGCATGGGATAAAAGACGGCCATACTCCGCAAACCATGCACGAGCACAGGCTCTGAATGCTGGCATTGCAAAACTCCTGTCCCTTGAAATGCTGTGATTCAGGCTGGTGGAGACAGACAGTTTCCGTAACTGAATATCATTGTCAGTCCCACAATACAATGTGCCAAGCCGATTTCATTTCAGCAGGCAAGCCGTCCCTGGTCTGCAAAAGCATGTTGAGGGAAAAATTAAACATGCGCTACTAAAAGCCCTCAGTAGCAAGGTCCACCTGACCACCGATGCGTGGAGCAGTACCCATTGTTATGATCTGCTACAACCAGTAAGGAAAGAAGGGAATTCTGTCCCTACAATACAACTAAGCTGAATCCCTACGATGTAACGGGGAACCTGATCCTGCGACCAGACCCGCTAAAGTCCTCATCTAGTGTGAACGAAGACCTATAGTTGCGAGGGAGTAATCCCTACAAGATCTAGGGACTGTGAGAAAAGGTGGACACCTCCTAACATAAATTGTAGCATGGATAATTAAACAGAAAAATAAATACTTTGTGATCCTAACATCAAGCAAAACTGACAGATTAAGGCACCTAAGCACCCGGCTAGCTTAACAGTAGATAATACAATGAAGTCAAGCAAAGCCAGAAGGGCGGAGCCAGACTAAATAGGGAAAAAAGGTCATGTGACCAGCAAACTGAAACAAAACCTAACAAGAGGGTTCTAACACTCATGGCCAGGGACAATACCTTTCCCTCACTGCCCATTGGGTCAATGTTGTGCAGCCGGGTACTGATCTTGCGAGTGGCGCTGTACGTGTTCTGCCAACTCCAAGGATTGCAGGAATCAAGTCTGTACACATTGATTCCTCCTCCTACTCCAGTTCCTCAGAATCATCGCTGCAGGAGCCGTCACGGTCTACCTCCACATTGACCCGTGAACGTTTACCTGTTGCGACCGATATGAGCACAGCCGTGTCCAAATGTCAACAGGCCGTCCTGAAATTAATTTCCATGGGGAATCTTAGCCACACAGCGCAGGAGCTCTGTAATGCCATAAAGCAGGAGAGCGACGTGTGGTTTTTGGAAGAGAATCTACAGGCAGGCTTGGTAGTGTGTGACAATGGCCGAAATCTGGTGTCAGCTCTGGGCCTTGGCAACCTCACTCACATACCATGTCTGTCATATGTGCTCAACTTGGTCGTGCAGAGTTTTTTGAGGGACTATCCGGATCTTGATGCACTGCTGCACAAGGTCCGCCTAGAGTGCGCTCACTTGCGACGTTCCAGCATGGCCAGATCGCTGATTGCAGCTCTGCAACGCAGATTTCACCTTCATGAACATCGCATCATATGTGACGTACCCACCAGGTGGAATTCCTCGTTACATATGTTGGAGCGGTTGTGTGAGCAGCAGCCAACAGTAATGGAGTATCAGCTGCATCAGGCGCAGTCAACTCGCAATTTGCGCCGTTCACACTTCACCACTACTGAGTGGGCCTCTATAATAAGAATAATAATAATATTATTTATTTATATAGCGCCATAATATTCCGCAGTGCTTTACAGTTTAACAGTTTCAAAACACAAGTCATAAGTAACAACGTTAACAATACAATAATTAAAGCAAAATCAGCCGCTCCTGCTGGTGAAAGCTTACAATCTACAATGAGGTGGGGGAGATACAAAGTACAGGTGTTTATATACAATGGTGTTTTTACAATGATGGTCCAGCCATTTTAAGGGAGTGAGGTATGCATGGAGATAGTGAATGGGCTACACACACAGAATTACACATAGAATGACTTTGATTAGTGAATGTGATAGGCCACTGTGAACAAATGTGTTTTGAGGGAGCGCCTGAAACCATCCAAATTGCGGATAGTCCGAATTTCTTGGGGTAGAGCATTCCAGAGGATTGGCGCAGCGCGGGAGAAGTCTTGGAGTTGGGAGTGGGAGGTACGGATTAGTGCAGAGGTTAGTCGAAGGTCGTTTGCAGAGTGCAGCAGTCGGTTAGGCCGATAAATATAAAAAAGGGGAGGAGATGTAGGGGGGTGCTGCGCTGTGGAGAGCTTTGTTGGTGAGAACCAGTAATTAGAATTGGATCCTATAATGAATGGGCAGCCACTGCCAGTGTAATGAGTGCCGAAGGACTCTATGAAGGATATCTGCCACGTTTTGCGTGCGTTTGATGAGTCAACGCGGATGGCGAGTGCAGATGATGCACTAGTCAGCCTGACTGTCCCCCTTATCTGCCTGCTTCAAAAAACACTGCAAGCACTAAGGCATGAGGTTTTGGAAGAGGTGGAGGATGAGGAGTCACAAATTCCATCACCTTCTGGACAGTCAGCGCAACATGGTTCCTCACAAAGGGCTGGAGGACTTTCAAAGTACCATGCTGTATCAACAATTGAACCTCCAGAGTCGCTGTCTATATTTTCATAACCATTACAACCTTTTAATGTATTTACAAAGCACATAATGTACAGTTTTTGTCTATCCTTTTGTAATGCTATTGTGTTTCCATAAACTGATGTTACAGAATTATGATACAAAGTTTTTAAATTTTGAGTTTTAAATTTTGTAAATTTTTATGTATTTGAAGGACTTTGTGAGGAGGATGAGGAGGAGTCAATGGAGGAGGAAGACATCGCTCCAGAGGGAGGTAGACAATGCTCTAGTCAGTATGTAGACCAAGGGTGGGGTGATGCACAGCAGGCAGAGATGACGCCTCTTGCAGGGGACAACGTTTCTTGGCCAGTTGGGAGTCTGCAGCACATGGTTGATTTCATGCTGCAGTGGCTGAGAAACGACCGCCGCATCGAACACATTCACACCACGTCTGATTATTGGGTGTACACCCTCCTAGACCCTCGCTACCGGGACAACTTACAAAGCCTCATCACACCGTTGAACCGGGAGCGTAAAATGCGGAAGTACCAAGACACACTGGTGCAATCCATAATGTTCTCCATTCCAGCCGAGAGCGCTGCTGCTACTGCTTTACAAAGCAGCTCTGTGCGTCGAGGCAGTGGAGACAGCTCTGCAACAAGAGGGAGCACAAGCAGCGCCTCTGCACAGGGCAAGAACAGTATGTTCCAAATGTGTCGAAGTTTTGTGGCAGCGCCACCAATGTCTACACCATCCGAGACGGCTCCAGTCAGCAGGACGCAACATTTCCGTAAGATGGTGACAGACTACATGTCTTGCCCTCTCAGTGTACTCCCAGATGGCTCTTCCCCATTCAACTTTTGTGTCTCTAAGCTGGATACATGGCCAGAGCTTAGCCAGTATGCATTGGAGGTGCTGGCTTGCCCTGCTGCCAGTGTATTATCGGAGCACGTCTTTACTGCTGCAGGTGGTGTACTAACAGACCGTTGCATGCGACTATCCTCCGATAATGTAGAACGGCTTACTTTTCTGAAAATGAACTAGGCATGGATCTCGCCTGAATTTGCCTGTCCGGTTTCAGATTAACTAACTGGTTGGCAACGTTTTCCATGTCTCCTGTTATGTTCATCTTTCTACCACCTGAGCTATACTCCCTGGGCTACAACACTGCCAGTTGCTGCTCAGAAGTGTCGTGTCCACAGCCAATACACAAGCTATAGTGATAGTGGGGTTCAGTAACGCCTGCTGTTCCCCTGCTGCGTGTCTGACAAAAATTAATGCTGCTAACTCCAAATTAAAGTTCAAATTAAAGTTCAAACATCTCATACTAGGCCTCAGGCTACACCCTCCTTGACCCTGGGCTCAGAAGTGTTGGATGCACAGATCAAAACAATCGATGATGTGTTTGTGGGGTTCAGTAACGCCTGCTGTTCCCCTGCTGTGTGTCCGGCAAAAATTACTGCTACCTAGCTACACATGTTGAAAAAAACATGACATGTTAAAGTGGCTAGTGCTACACATAGATATCAGGCTACACCCTTATTTCTAAGCTGTAAACAAGTGAAACGTCAAATTTAAAACCATTCAATGATTAGTGTTGGTAACAAATCTGTAACTAAATAATTGTGACATATTATGGAAGATATCCACATGTCTAACACAAATGCTAACACAAAAGCATACTTATGCTATAGGGTACTGATGGTGAACCTTCTCACTCCATAACTTTGACAAATCCAACTCACATCATGCCTCAAATGCTGCAATGTTGGAAGTGCATAATGTGGGTTGAACTTTGACAACAGCTGCAGTGCGAAGGTTATCCTTCTGTGTTCTTGGCTTTTAAATAAAAGCATACAAGTAAATATAATAATACATTGTTGATTAAGGGACATGATGTACACCTGTAATATTGTGCAAACAATGGATGTAGGACTATTCCTCTTCAACATTACTTATATTTGTGTCATTTGAAAAAATACATATTTTAGTTAAAAATTAAAAACCCATGTTCAGTAGCTGTGAAAGGCCCGTTTGTGTACTTCTATATTGTTTGCAACCAATGTATTGTATACGGATGGAAGCACGTCACTGTAATAGATTTGAATTATTTTAAATAGAATAAAGCAGCACCAATTCGAGAAAAATGTGAAGGATGAGGCAGTGAGACACGCTCAGCAGAGTACAAGCAACAGTGGTTGAAGAAGTAACTGGAGCGGGATCTGCACTACAAAAATGAAAACCTCTGACTACAGTAAACAGTGCACACAACTGTTCAGTAGCTGTGAAAGGCCCGTTTGTGTACTACTATATTGTTTGCAACCAATGTATTGTATACGGATGGAAGCACGTCACTGTAATAGATTTGAATTATTTTAAATAGAATAAAGCAGCACCAATTTTAGAAAAATGACAAGGATGAGCCAGTGACAGACACTCAGCAGAGTACACGCAGCGGTGGTTGAAGAAGTAAATGGAGCGTGATCTGCATTTAAAAAAAAAAAAAAAAATACCTCACAGACTGCAGTGAACACTGAAACACAACTATTCACAATCTGTGAAAGGCTACTCCTTTGTCTACTTCTATAGTGTTTGTAACCAATGTATTGTATACGGATGGAAGCGCGTCACACTAATAGATTATATTTATTTTAAATGGAATGGAGCAGAACCAATTGGAGATAAATGAAAAGGATGAGCCACTGAGACACGCTCAGCAGAGTACAAGCAGCAGTGCTTGAACAAGTAACTGGAGCGTGATATGCACTCAAAAAAAAAAAACACAGACTGCAGTGAACACTGAAACACAACTGTCCACAATCTGGGAAAGGCTACTCCTTTGTCTACTTCTATAGTGTTTGCAACCAATGTATTGTATACGGATGGAAGCGCGTCACACTAGTAGATTAGATTTTAAATGGAATGGAGCAGAACCAATTGGAGATAAATGAAAAGGATGAGGCACTGAGACACGCTCAGCAGAGTACAAGCAGCAGTGCTTGAACAAGTAACTGGAGCGTGATATGCACTCAAAAAATAAAAAACACAGACTGAAGTGAACACTGAAACACAACTGTCCACAATCTGGGAAAGGCTACTCCTTTGTCTACTTCTATAGTGTTTGCAACCAATGTATTGGATACGGATGGAAGCGCATCACACTATAATTTCTATTGAATGGAGCAGCTAGAATTACACTAAAGAAAAAAAAAAAGAGTCTGTGAGTGACACGTGCAGATGCCTACAGACAGCGTTGGATGCAGAGCAAACTGCAGCGTCACCTGCACTCACACACACCTTGCAGAGCTGTTAAAACAACACTGCAGGCAAAAGGAAGCTTTACACAGCGGTTGGTGATAGCCTGCCTACAGCACAGTACACTAAATCGCAATCTCTAACTGTCCCTCAGAGTCAGCACAGCAGCGTTCTGTCCCTATCTGAATTCACAGCACAGTGACGCTAAAATGGCGGCGGCGCCTTTTATAGTGCATTCTGACATCATTTCAGCAGCCAATCACAGCCATGCCATTAGTTAAGATGACCGCAGCATTACAGGATGTGCCCACACTTCGTAGGATTCCTCATTGGCTGACTAAAATCACATTGCCTCTCAAAGAATTATGGGAACTTCCGATTCCGGTATACGATATTGAAAAAGTATCGGAATTAAGTATCGGAATTCCGATAACGCGAATATCGGCCGATACCCGATACTTGCGGTATCGGAATGCTCAACACTATTGCTGACATAAAAATATGAAAAATATGAAAAATGAATTGCATCACTGCCTTAGAAATATGACAAATTGAGAAGTCTTAGCGCATAAAAAGGCCAATTTCTGACAGTGCGCACAGCACTCTGTCAGACCAGCGATCTGACAGGCAGTGCAGGAGGCTGCCTCCCTGCAGGACCCAGAAGGACCCTGTGGCCATCTTGGATGAAGCCCTCAGAAGAGCGTGTTCACATCGCGGTGTTCTGAGGGTTTCAAGGAAGCAAGCAGGGAGCACCCTCCCTGCGCGATGCTTCCCTGTGGCCCCGGGACATTGCGATCATCTTTGATCGCAGTGTGCCGGGGTTAATGTGCCGGGAGCCGTCCTTGACTGCTCCTGGCACATAGTGTCGGGTGTCAGCTGTGATAATCAGCTGATACCCGGCCGCGATCAGGGAGCGCAGCTGATCGCATATGACGTATTATTCCATCCTTGGATAATAAGTCCCAGGGCACATGGACGAAATAGTACGTCAAATGGAATAAAGGGGTTAAGTCTCAATTTGTGACACTTTTTTCATCATCCTCATACAGCTCGTCTCCCTACTCTAGCTTATACTGGAGCTGAATGTGACTACCAGGGCTGCACCAGGTCTGATATAGACCTGATGTTGCTGTGCGGCCAGCCAATCACTGTAATGCCACAACCAACATGGCTGTGGCATTACAGTGCGTGGCACACAATCCCTGCATGTTTATTGGTGCTCTAAAGAGCGCCAAACATGCAGGGCGTAGACCAGAACTCCCACCGAACAATCCCGGAAATGAAAGTACAGCGATGCTCGGGTGAAAACCGAGCTTTACCAAACATGCTCGTTCATCACTACTTCTAATCAAGCTGCTTGTCTTTTGTCTTGTACCCCATCCCAGCCTTGTGCAGGTCTACAATCTTTTCCCTGGTGTCCTTTGACAGCTATTTGGTCTTGGCCATGGTGGAGAGGTTGGAGTGTGATTGTTTGGGTGTGTGGACAGGTATCTTTTATACAGGTAACGAGTTCAAACAGGTGCAAATCATACAGGTAATGACTGCAGATTAGGAGAGCTTCTTAATGAAAAACTAACAGGTCTGTGAAAGCCAGAATTCTTGTTGGTTGGTAGGTGATCAAATACCTATTTCGTGCAATAAAATGCAATTTAATTATTTAAAAATCATGCAATGTGATTTTCTGTTTTTTTTTTTTAGATTCTGACTCTCACTGTTGAAGTGTTCCTACTAGAGTTGAGCGATACTTTCCGATATCCAAAAGTATCGGAATCGGAATGGTATCGCCGATACCATTAAAATATCGGCGATACCCGATACCGATACCGGAAATCCAATGTAAGTCTATGGGAACAAAATATCGTAACTAAAAAAAAACCCATTCTTTCCTTGTAAACACTAAATATACACACATAGAATACATATATATATATATATAACATGTCATTGTGACATATATATATATATACATATATGTATAGTTTATACACTTCTACATAGTAAAATATCCTCTGATTCAATTGCCGGGTAAAGCCGGCTTCTGTGAAAAGACAGAAGCACCCGACATGAAATGACACTTGGTGTACATAGGGTTAACCATGTCTTTTCATGTCGTTTGCTATCTGATTTGCACAAACAATTACATCAGTCTATGTGTGCAAAATTTCACACCTGTAGGGGTTAATTAAAGGTGTAAATTCTTTGTAAAAAAAACAGACTTTTTTGCTACGAATTTACACCTTTAATTAACCCCTACAGGTGTGAAATTTTGCACACTTACACTCATGTAATTGTTTGTGCAAATCAGATGTCAAAGTACATGAAAAGACATGGTTAACTCTATGAAAACCAAGTGTCATTTCATGTCGGGTTCTGCATTTTCACAAAAGCCGGCAATTGAATTAGCGGCTATTATACTATGTAGAAGTGTATGAACTATAAATATATATATATATGTCACAAACTCAATGACATGTATATATATATATGAGGTGTAAAATTGCTGAAAAAAAATGCGTGGGCTCCCGCCCTATTTTCGCAACCAGACAGACAAAGCCTCTAATTAGATTTGCCCTTTCTGGCACTTTGCCCGTCTATTCCCATTGCCCTGTAGCGGTGGCGAATGGGTTAATAAGGGGTTAAAATGACCTTGCAATTGAAAGGTCACTTTAAGCCAGGTTAATAATTGAGAGCTGTCAATTAGACAACTATCAATTATTAATCCTATTGTATGAAAGAAAAATCAAACACACACACTTTAATAAAAAAGAAGTTTAATGAAATAATCACACAGTTTTTGACCATATTTTATTTACCTGCTAAAACCATTTCCTGTAATAAAAATAAAATAATAAAGCAAAATTATTCTTACCAATCCGATGCACAGTCAGGTCCCACGGTGTAATCCTTCAGAAAGGGTTAATGTTTACTGCAGGGACCGCAGCTAATGCTGCAGCCTCACAGTAAACCCCCAAATGAATGAGCTCCTCTCCTGGCTGACAGGAGAGGAAGTGGAAAGCTTAATTGATTGCTTTCCACTTTCACTTCAGGTCAGCCAGGGACACCATCAGTGACGTCAGAGGGAACTGATTAACAAAAATAGGGGTTCCCTTTGAAAAAAAAATGGCGTGGGGTCCCCCCTATTTTTGTTAACCAGCCAGATGAAGCAGACCGCTGAGGCCTGGATTTTCAGGCTGTTAAGGAGCCAAGATCCATGGACCTTGCCAGCCTGATAATACCAGGCCACAGCAGTCTGCATATCTTGGCTGATTAACAAAAATAGGGATCCCCTCGAAAAAAATTAGCGTGGGGTCCCCCTATTTTTGTTAACCAGCCAGATGAAGCAGACCGCTGAGGCCTGGTTTTTCAGGCTGGTAAGGATCCAATATCCATGGACCTTGCAAGCCTGATAATACCAGGCCACAGCAGTCTGCTTAGCTTGGCTGGTTAACAAAAATAGGGGATCCCCTCGAAAAAAAAACGGCGTGGGGATCCCCCCTATTTTTGTTAACCAGCCAAGTAAAATGCAGACTGCTGCGGCCTGGTATTAAAAGACTGTCAAGGCCCATGGATTTTGGCCCTCAACAGCCTGATAATACCAGGCTACAGCAGCCCCACATTTGGCGCATCAAAAGATGTGCCAATTGTGGCACTTTACCCGGCTCTTCCCACTTGCCCTGTAGCGGTGGCAAGCGGGGTAATAAGGGGTTAATGTCACCGTTGATTGCACGGTGACAATAAGCCCGGTTAATAATGGAGAGGTGTCAATAAGACACCGATCCATTATTAATCCCAAAGTTTTTAAATGTTTAAAAAAAAGACACAGCAAGTAAAAAGTCTTTTAATGAAATAAAAGAGACAACACAGTTTTCATTTTTTTTATTACTCTCATTCCTGCGACGCCATCGATCTCCTGTAAAAAAATTAAAAAAAAAAACCAACAGTATACCACCTGTCCGACGCAGTCCATAGTAACGACTGTCCCACGACGATCCAGCTCTGCTACATCGGAATGACAGGCAGAGCCTGACTTCCGGCGCAGCACAGCTGCTTACCAGCTTCCCCGGCGGTGACGTCATCGGACTGCTTTACGGCCGCGATTACCCAGCAGTCACTGCAGTTATCGCGAGAAACTGCATGTGACCGCCGGGAGAAGAGGATGGCGGCCATTAAGCAGTCCGGGATGTGACCGCCGGAGATCTTCTGCCGGGTAAGTGCCGCTGACTCCTGACAGACCCGACCGACGGACACTGACAGTGACAGTGACTTTCCGATTCCGGTATCCGATATGACGAAAATATCGGAACTCGGAATCGGAATTCCGATACAGCCAATATCGGCCGATACCCGATACTTGCGGTATCGGAATGCTCAACCCTAGTTCCTACCTCTCCATTCTGTCTCTCACTGATGAAATGTACCAGACCTCTCCATTCTTGTAGGCGCGAGAACTTGAAAAATCGGCAGTATATCAAATACTTATTTTCCCCACTGTATATTCGGCATCCATATGCAGATTACCTCCTTGGACCGGATGTCACCTTTGTTATGTTCTGAATCCCAGGGTGTCTATCACCCGAATCCTACTTCTTAACATTATGTTTTCTAAAACTCAGTTTGCATAAAAGTAAACTCATAATCTTATCTCCATACCACTTAATCCTCCTATCAAATCTGTCACAAAAAATGACATCATGATTTCCCCCATAAGTTTGCAGCCTTGGTGTAACTCTTGACTTGGTCTTGTCCTACAACCCACACATCCAAGTCCTTAACATCTCCTGCTGCCTCCAACTCAAAATATTTAAAAAATGTGTCCTTTCCTCAGCCTCAAGTCTACTAAAATGCTAGTGTATGCCCTCTTTGTCTCATGTCTACCTCAATATCTTCTGCTGTGGCCTCCTGACTGAAATTCTTGCACATCTCTAGTTTATACAAAACTCTGCTGTTCAATTAATCCACCTTTCCCCTCTCTATTACACAACCTGAAAACTCATCTTTTCAGCAAAGTCTACAGCCTGCAATAACCTCGCTACCACCCCCGAATTACTGTCTCCTTTTCTGCTACTCTATAAATTGTAAGCCCGCAAGGTTAGTGGCCTCTCCCACTCTGTTTCAATCTGTCAGTTTGTTTACTTTATTTTATGTATAGTTTTTATACCGTAGTACTGTTTTTCCATTACATTTTTAAGTTTTTACTTTGAACCGAACAGTAGGTTGACACTTCTCAGCAATCATCCCATTCACTGGTCAACACAGAAAAATCATCAGGAAAGGTAATATGTCTGTTTTATGGAGTTTGATGTGCTGATTCCAAAAATATGCTTAGTTTTGCTGTATCACATAAAGTTTCTGAGATAAAAGTATTTTTGTTATTACGTTATTTCTGCATTCTCAATGTATGTGGTTATTCCTATGTTATTCCCATTTCTTTGCTTGTTTTACTTAATTGTGAATTTTCTTACAGGGACAACATCAGTAAAGGCTTTAGTGAGTTTTATGGGAAGGAGTATTGACAGTGCAGTTAACCAATGACTGCTTCTCAGAAAGTCACATGTTGTGGGGTGGAGCTGTTATGAGGCGGTAAGATTTGAGTCAGTCAGAAAAGGATGGTGATGGCAGCAAGGACTGGTATGTGAGACTCTGACAGAGACAGGCCTCTACAGGGATCTGAGCCCTGCCACAGGGAGATGGAAGGGAAGGCAGCGGACAGCCGCTATTGTGAGAGGATTTTCACTGCATTTCTGGGGGGGCAAGTCACCTCAGAGGGAATAAAACAGCTCAGCTACTGAGATGTAACTGAGTGAGGGTCTCCACAGAGAGAGAACCTGAAAGCAGCCAATATCACACTGAGAAATTGCCTGTCTGCAAATGTTCATCTGTAAAGAATAGGCTGACCCGTTTACATCACAACTGTATATAGTTATCTACCAGATTACCTCCAGGAAAATCAGTCTAGAGAACGATCTGCTGCCTGCAACATCCTTCAGCATGACCGATTTGTAGTGGGTCAGTAATGGTGTGGGGTGGCATTTCTTTGGAGGGCCACACAGCCCTCCATGGGCTCGCCAGAGGTAGCCTGACTGCCATTAGGTACCGAGATGAGATCCTCAGACCACTTGTGAGACCATATGCTGGTGCAGTTAGCCCTGGGTTCCTCCTAATGCAGGACAATGCCAGACCTCATGTGTCACGCTGTCTCTGCGTACCGGAGGTTAGGGGCCTAAGCTGACCCTAAGCTGGGGCCCTGACTAATCCCTCTACCTGGAGGTACTGTTAAAGGTACAGAGGTCCAGGCTGCCAGCGTAATCCCTACCTCCTGAGGATCCCTGAACCTCAGTGATCTAGTCCTGAGAAGGACCCCGATCACAACAACAGGGAACGGGATAATATAAGCCCACACACAGTACTAGACGAACGAGACAGTACAAGGGGAAAATCAACAACCACCTTGCATACAAAACTACACCAAAACAACAGAGGGAACACCAACGGGTAAGGAGATAAATGATAAAGCGAGGAAGGGAAAAACCCACACACAAAGTACACTTCACTCCAATCTCCAAAATACCACAAGCCGCTCTGTTTGTCTGCCAGGAATGCTTTCACCGACACTTCCCTAGCAGACTGGCAGGTATTTGAAGGAATCCCATTACTGCAGCATTAATTGCAGCTGGGCGAGGCTGGCTTCGTCTAGCACAGAGAGAGGAGAATTAACTCCCTCACTGCCGAAAAACACCCACACCAGAAACTCAGCTGTGAGAAGTCAGGCTGTGCAATCGCGACGATCTTCGTAGCGACACACCCGTGACAGTACCCCCCCATTCTACGAGGGGCCTCCGGACCCTCAGGGCCAGGTTTATCTGGGTGAGTAGTGTGGAAGGCCCGAATTAATCGGTCTGCGTTAATCTCCGACGCAGGAACCCACGTCCTCTCCTCAGGACCATACCCCCTCCAATGAACCAGGTACTGAAGGGACCGGCGATTCAGACGTGAATCGATGATTCTCGACACCTGAAACTCCAAGTTACCATTGACCACCACGAGGAGGAGGTAAAGGTGAAGGTATCACCGGCGCCACATACCTCTTAAGCAACGATCTGTGGAACACATTGTGAATTTTAAATGTAGGAGGGAGGTCAAGACGGAATGCCACCGGATTAATTATAGAACTGATCTTGTATGGCCCGATGAACCTGGGACCCAGTTTCCAGGAGGGAACCTTAAGTTTTATATTCTTGGTAGACAACCATACCAGATCGTTCACACTTAGGTCCGGACCAGACACTCTCCTCCTATCAGCCATACGTTTGTATCGGTTCCCCATAGTACTCAGATTATTCAGTACTCCTCTCCACACTGAAGCAAGTGACGACGAAAATCGTTCCTCCTCAGGAACACCAGAAGAGCCCCCCCTATTGAAAGTACAAAACTGGGGGTGAAAACCATATGCCCCAAAAAACGGGGACTTACCAGTGGAATCGCTCCGCCTATTATTAAGAGCAAACTCCGCCAGAGGCAAGAAAGAAGCCCAGTCCTCCTGGTTCTCTGACACAAAACACCGGAGATATGTCTCCAAGCTCTGGTTCAGACGCTCTGTCTGACCATTGGTCTGCGGATGAAAAGCCGATGAAAATGACAACTGCATCCCCCGCCGTGTACAAAATGCCTTCCAGAATTTGGACACAAACTGAGACCCCCGATCCGACACCACATCGGAGGGTAACCCGTGAAGTCTCACAATCTCCCCAATGAACACCTGCGCCAGAGTTTTAGCATTAGGAAGAGCAGGAAGAGCGATAAAATGTGCCATCTTGCTGAACCTGTCCACTACAACGAGTATGACTGTTTTACCCGAAGATGGCGGGAGGTCCGTAATGAAGTCCATAGACAGATGAGTCCACGGACGCTCCGGGATCTTCAAAGGTAAGAGGGCCCCAGAAGGACGGGTATGTGGGTCTTAGAGCGCGCACAAACCTCGCAGGACGCGACAAAAGTTACCACCTCCCTATGTAAGTTAGGCCACCAAAACCGACGCGAGAGGAGATCCTCAGTTGCTTTACTCCCTGGGTGTCCTGTCAAAGCTGAATTATGGTGTGCCTCGATCACCTTTTGTCGCAACTGATTTGGAACAAACAGTCTCCCTGGAGGTCCTACAGGGGCGTCCCCCTGAGCCTCCAATACCTTCTCCTCAAGCTCAGAGCATACTGCCGACACCACCACCCCCTCCTGAAGGATAGGAACCGGGTCCAGGGAAGCTACGAGATAAGGCATCCGCCTTTACATTTTTTGACCCAGGACGATATCTGACGACAAAATTAAACCTGGTAAAAAAATAATGACCACCTAGCTTGTCTGGGATTCAGACGTTTTGCAGACTCCAGATATAGCAGGTTCTTGTGATCGGTGATGACAGTGACCGGATGGACTGCCCCCTCCAAAAAATGGCGCCACTCTTCAAAAGCCAACTTAATGGCCAAGAGTTCCCTATTGCCGACATCGTAATTCCTCTCAGCGGACGACAGTTTTTTAGAGAAAAATGCGCACGGATGCCACTTACCAGGGGACGAACCTTGTGACAATACTGCTCCCACCCCTACCTCGGAAGCGTCTACCTCTACAATGAACGGCTGTGACGCATCAGGTTGAATAAGTATGCGTGCCGAGGCAAAGCATTTTTTCAAGGAGAGAATGCTTGACAAGCCTTGTCAGACCACCTAGAAAAATCGTCCCCTTTTTTGTCATGTCTGTGAGAGGTTTAACCATGGACGAGAAATTACGAATAAATTTCCGGTAATAATTAGCAAACCCCAGGAAACGTTGTAGAGCCTTAAGATTCTCTGCAGATCCCACTCAAACTGCCGTACTTCCAGGTCCATACAAAACCGACGCTGAACCCAGAAGCTAAAACTGGAGTTCCGTACGGCGAACACACATTTTCCCATTGGCGTACGTTTATTATCCGCAAGATCTGTAACACCTGCCTAACATGCTCCTGAGAGACACAAGATCGCGAGTAATTAAGATTCATCCAGATATATGACCACAAACTGTCCACCAGGTGCGAAAAATTCCTTTACAAAGTGTTGAACACAGCCGGAGCATTATCCCCGAATGGCATGAACGGGTTCTCATAATGCCCTCCGGAGTGTTAAACGCCTGTCTTCCACTCATCCCTCCTTATCCTAACAATGTACCGCCCCTGAGATCAATTAGAGAACATTTGGCTCCACGATCTGATTGAAGAGACGGAATACTGGATCGATACGGATCTCGGAGCGAAATCCGATTAATTTTCACGAAATTCAGGAAAGGCGTAGCCCATCTTTCTTCATCATAAAGAAGAACCCCGCGGCCCAGTGGAAGATGAAGTTCTATAATGCCCCCATTTAACGCCCATACCTTTCACCCAGCAATCATAAATCCCATTCATGGCCTGGTCTGCCTATCAGGACCCCGCCCACAAAAATGAGGTTATACCCCTAGATTTAGATAACTTGGCCTCAGGCGAAGCCAGTTTTAACAGAACAGTTTCCATACACGCGATGAGGAGGTAGTTCCTGACACCCTTTCTCCGAGAATACATCCTCAAAGTCCGCCAGAAATGGAGGGAAGACCCTAGGAGTGACCGCACCGATGACCGTATTCATGCAGTTTTTATTACAGAATTCACTCCATTGGCTTATCTCTCCGGATTGCCAATTAATCACCGGTTATGCTTAGTTAACCAAGGAAGGCCCAACACTATAGGAGTGGGAAGACCCTCCAACACGTAACAAGACAACAGTTCTTTATGTATCGCCCCCACTTGAAGTTTTACGTTATGCACAGCTTGCAAAAAACTTCCCTGACCGAGAGGTCTGGCGTCGATCGAGAATATGGGGATGAGTTTAGCCAACACACTCAATCGCATACCTTGAACCCGGGCAAACCGAGCGTCCACCATATTAGCCCCGGCCCCACTATCCAGAAGAACAGATATCCTCTCAGTTCTCGTACCCACCACCACCTCCGCCAGTACGAGAAACTGAGACGAACTTAGGGATGAAATACTTACTCCCAGATTGCCATCCACCACACAACCTGGGATCAATAGTTTTCCGACGACCCTTTACTCTGCAAAGGACGGGATGGACACCCCCCAATAAAATGTCCCTTTTTCCCACAGAAGAAACAACTTCCTGTTTTGTGGCGCCCCGCCGTTCCCCTTCCCCGAAATGATGTACCTCCTAATTGCATAGGCTCCTCTGGACTGACCAGGGGAACCTCCATATAAGGGACCCTTGAGGAAGGTGGAGTCATCACAGGGGGCGGAGTTACCCCACACCTCTCCCGAAGCCGTCTGTCAATACGAATAGCAAGGGCCATAGCGGCTTCCAGTGACGCGGGAGGGTCATACTGTGCCAACACATCATTTAATGTGTCAGATAAACCTTGACAAAACTGGCTCCTAAGAGCCGGGTCATTCCACTGGGTGTCCGTGGCCCACCTACGGAACTCCGAACAGAATTCCTCCGCCAGGACGATCTCCCTGCTGGATCCTATGTAACTTAGATTCAGCAAGGGAGATCCGATCCGGGTCATCATATACAAGACCCAGAGCTGCAAAAAACCTATCCACTGACTGGAGAGCCGGGGAGCCCGGGGGAAGAGAGAACGCCCATGATTGTGGGTCCCCTTGTAGGAGCGAGATGACAATTCCCACCCTTTGCTCATCACTCCCCGATGACTGTGGCCGCAGCCGAAAGTACAATTTACATGCCTCCCGGAAAACAAAAAACTTGTCACGCCCCCCAGTGAACCTGTCAGGGAGAGCTACTTTAGGTTCTGGTCCGGCTTGCTCCGGGGGTACAAAACCTTGGACTTAACGTCCGCCAGCTCCATGGACAAACTCTGCAACTGCCGAGCAAGACTGGCTACTGGATCCATGGTAGCTGGAGAGAATCTTTTGTCGGTCGGTGAAAATGTCACGCTGTCTCTGCGTACCGGAGGTTAGGGGCCTAAGCTGACCCTAAGCTGGGGCCCTGACTAATCCCTCTACCTGGAGGTACTGTTAAAGGTACAGAGGTCCAGGCCGCCAGTGTAATCCCTACCTCCTGAGGATCCCTGAACCTCAGTGATCTAGTCCTGAGAAGGACCCTGATCACAACAACAGGAACGGGATAATATAAGCCCACACACAGTACTAGACGAACGAGACAGTACAAGGGGAAAATCAACAACCACCTTGCATACAAAACTACACCAAAACAACAGAGGGAACACCAACGGGTAAGGAGATAAATGATAAAGCGAGGAAGGGAAAAACCTACACACAAAGTACACTTCACTCCAATCTCCAAAATACCACAAGGCGCTCTGTTTGTCTGCCAGGAATGCTTTCACCGACACTTCCCTAGCAGACTGGCAGGTATTTGAAGGAATCCCATTACTGCAGCATTAATTGCAGCTGGGCGAGGCTGGCTTCGTCTAGCACAGAGAGAGGGAGAATTAACTCCCTCACTGCCAAACAACACCCAGCACCAGAAACTCAGCTGTGAGAAGTCAGGCTGTGCAATCGCGACGATCTTCGTAGCGACACACCCGTGACATCATGTGGATGGAGTGTGTCAGCAGTTACGGCAAGATGAAGGCATTGATGCTATGGACTGGACTGGCCTGCCCGTTCCCCAGACCTGAATCCGATTGAGCACATCTGGCACAGCATGTCTCGCTCCATCCACCAACATCATGTTGCACCACAGACTGTTCAGGAGTTGAAGGATGCTTTAGTCCATGTCTGGGAGGAGATACCTCAGGAGAACATCCGCAACCTCATCAGGAGCATGCCTAGGCATTGTAGGGAGGTCATACAGGCATGTGGAGGCCACACACAAAACTGAGCATCATTTTGACTTGTTTCCACTTTAATTTTGTCTTGTTTTGATTTTCATTTTGACTTCTTTCCACTTTCATTTTGGGGGTATCTCCAAATCCAGGCCTCCATTGGTTCAAAAATTTGATTTCCATTGATGATTTGTGTGATTATGTTGTCAGCACATTCAACTTTGTACCGAACAAAGTATTCAATGAGAATATTTCATTTATTTAGATCTAGGATGTGTTATTTGAGTGTTCCGTTTATTTTTTTGAGCAGTGTATATGTGCTGCAGAAAAACTATATACATTTTTTAAATCAGGACAGTCGTGCGACGTCAGTCAAAATCCGTCAAAGTGTGAAAAAAGCGGATCCGCCATGAAATGGGACAAACAGATGCAAAACGGATCCGTTTTCAGACGGATCCGTCATGAACTTTTCAACCCAGAAAATGCAGGTACGCATGTCTGGCACGGAGGAGAGAGAGAGAGACCCCGGACAGTGTTGTCATCATTTTGTATGGTTTTCTATGGAAGCGACGGATCCGTCACCCATAGGCGCCAATTATACAAAATGGCGGACGCAGCGGATCCGCCATAGTCCGCCATTTTGGCGGACACAAAAAACGTTGCATTGGACGTTTTCCAAAAAAGGCGGATGCCAAATTTTTGGCGGATCCGTCAAAAAACGGATCTAAAAGACAACCATCCATCAAAATCCGCCACTAATGCAAGTCAATGTGAGAAAAAAGCGGATCGGCCAAAAAAAAATGGCGGATCCGCTTTTTTCACACTTTGGCGGATTTTAACTGACGTCGCACGACTGAAATGTGAAAGAGGCCTTAGACAACATAGTTACCCAGCATTGCTACCTCTATACATGTAAATTGTATGAATTCAATCAAAAAATAAAAAGAAGTTAGAAAACAAAATATATTTCAGCATAGGTGTTAACTGGTAAAAAATAATGTGGTACATTCCATTTAACTTCTTTTGAACATAGGACATTATAGAGGGCGGGTTCAGGAGCTGAGGCCATTCCACACATGGTGGGTGACAATTGTATTATGCATCCAGTAACCACCTCTAACAGTAAAGATTGAGGCTTGCTCTAATCATTGTTGTTTAACCCTTGAAAGAAAACAGGAGGTAAGGTGTTAGATGACATATATGTGACACCAAGGTGTTTGGCCTTTATATTGTTAAGTATGTACCAGTAATACTAGATTACTGAGATAATTTTAACCTGACTAGATTTTGAGTCTGGGGTTTAGGAGCAACCAAAAGAGTCTGGGTAAGAAAGGTCGCTCCCATAATCCATCCCGGGGCTTATAGACATAATGACATCTGCTGGGTTAGCTCAGCAAAGGGGAACACAATCTACATCATTACATCCACAAAAGTCTAATCTATTAAATATTATTATTATTATTATTAATTATTATTATTAATATTTATTTATATATATATTGATTCCATGTGCTGTACATGAGAAGGGGTTACATACAAATTACAGATATCACTTACAGTAAACAAACTAACAATCACAGACTGATATAGGGGGGAGAGATGACACTGTCCTTTTGGGCTTACATTCTATAGGATGGTGGGGAAGGAGACAGTAGGTTGGGGGGTTGCAGCAGCTCCAGTGATGGTGGGGGGATAGCTCCAGTAGTGGTGAGGAGGCAGCGGGGACCATTGCAGACAGTAGGCTTTCCTGAAGAGGTGGGTTTTTAGGTTCCGTCTGAAGGATCCGAGTGTGGTGGATAGCTGGACGTGTTGGGGCAAAGAATTCCAGAGGATGGGGGCTATTCGGGAGAATTCTTGGAGTGTGAGGAGCGAATAAGTGTGGATGAGAGGAGGTCTTGGGAGGATCGGAGATTACGTGTGGGAAGATATCGGGAGATTAGTTCAGAGATATATGGAGGAGACAGGTTATAGATGGCCTTGAAGGTCATAAATATATATAAAGCAACTTAACCTGTACTGTAAATGCTGTTAAGCAAAAAAATAAAATGATTAAGCTAGAACTGCCACACCTAGAAAAAGGAAACAAAACCTAATGGAAAAATTACTTGTAGTCAAAATATATAATTACTAACCCATACAGTAAGTGGTATAAAGAGAAAAAAAAGAAAATTACCAGAACTAACATTACTTGGTAGCCACACCTTCCAAAAAAAGTGCTAAAAACATCATATATACTCCAAAATACTATTAAAGAGAAAAAGAGGTATCACTACAATTGTACTGACCAGAAGAATATAGTTGCCAGGCCATTTTTATCACACAATCAATAATGTAAAAGCAAAATCCAAAATAAACAATGTCAGACTTCTGTATTTTTCACAATTTCAACATATTGGAATTTTTTTTTCCATTTTCCAGTACATCACATTTAAAAATAAATGATATCATTCAAAATGACATCTTGTCTTGCAAAAGACAAGAGCAAGCCTTCATATGGCTATGTGGCACCCGAGGAGTTCAGTTGCCACAGTGACCTTGCCTCCCTCCAGGGGAGAGTGATGTCATGCCTGAAAGCAAGGAAGGATCCCTTTAACAGGTAACACAGCATACAAAACCTTTCCTACTCCAGACCAGAAGGGGGAGCTCTAACACCTGATTTCAGGAGAGCTCCTCGAGAACATTCTGGCTGGGGGAGGAGTTAGTTAGTCTGGCTGGAGGGACGAGAGAGGAAAGATGTATGGAGACAAGGTGGGGAAAAGAGGGCTATAGAGAGCTCACCCCCAGGTCTGAGCACCAGAAACCGGACCCCGGAGTCCGAGGCTGAGTGGGTAAACTAAAGTCCCAGCAACAGAATCCGGAGGGCAGGAGACCGCAGGTTCTCTGCCCCAACTAACACTCTACTACAGCACATGTGAGCTGGAGACTCCATAGCTGAGTGCTTCCTGAAGCAGGCTACAGTTGCCTGTTATGAGAGTGAAGATATACCAAGACAAAAGACAGAGAGAGAGGAACTTGGACGGATAGCAGCCAGTGCCTCAGAGAACAGCGCTAAAAAGGAGACCTCACATCCCACCTGAAATAATGGGATTCCAAATTGCTTTCAGGCCGACGACTCCAGCACCATCTGTACTCAATGCCCTGGATACTTTGCCTGCAAAAACTATAGGTAAAGCTTTGGGAACTGCATCTGACTGTGTCCTCTCAAGTCCTTCCTGTAGCACACACTCCACTCTGCTACATCTTCCAGCACCATTACTTTCTATACCATCTCTCTGCCCTGAGACAAGCTTCACTTGTGGGAAGCTATTTCAACTCTGCTGCATCACACCTTTAGTCTCAGAGGATCTGCACTGCAGCGCTGGTCACCTCTGACCAGATACCACAAGTGGCATCACGAATATCTTACTACAAACTCTATCATCCCTTGTAAATATTCCCCTTTTATTGGACGCCCAGGGCCACGGACTGGGTCACTGCCGATGTGACACATCCCCTTAAGACACCGGCCCGGTACCGAGTATCGCTTCCCTGGCGGGCGATCCATTTTGGCATCCCGAACAGGATATCGAAGCCCGGTGTCACCGGGTCCTGTGTGCCTATATTGAACTGTTTATTGTGCCAGAGACTTTGCTGAAAGTTTTGTGTGATTGCCGCTGTTAGGGCTGGCGGAACGCACCAAATAAATATAAATAACAGGTGCATTCGCAGCCCGGGTCCACTGTGCAGGAAGAGCCTGCTGCTAGTAAGTGGATGTATAAGCAATCCCTGTTACTTCACAGAGTCGCAAACATAGATGCTGTGGCACTATATGGCGGTATAAGCGAACTCTGTTACACCACAGAGTCGCTGAGGTAGAGATGCAGAAATAGAGACTGTGTCCTGTTATCACCACAGGGATACACAGATAACTGCTGGGCGGATAGCAGTCCGTGGTCATGCAGTCAGCAACGCAAACAAGCAACTCCTCACCGGAGAAGCCGGTATTCTAGGGGTTTATTTCAGCCAGGCCCTGAACACGTGCATACAAATCTCCTCACCGGAGGTGCCGGTATTCTAGGGGCTTATTTCAGCATGATCACACTGGCGCAAAGCACATAACACAATTGATACTAGCGCACGGCCGAGCGGCCATGCGCACCTTTTATAGCAGCAGCTACAGGACCTTCCAGAAAAGGACCAATGAGAAACTGATCCAGAACACAAGCCATTTCAGGACCTTCCTGGCGGAGCAATGGGAGTCGCTGCTGTAACCGAGCATGTGACCCCTGATCTCCAATGGGAGATCTTGCCCTGGGCATGCTCAGATGAAGAAACGCATGACTTAGTCCAAAGACGTCTGCTCGCCGCTGACCAGTACTGGCTACAATAGCAGAACCTGGAGAGGCAGCAGTAATCCTCTGCACAATGTTAGACTGGGCGAGACGCTGGGACCGACGTCTCTGCTGAGCAGAGTCCACTGCGGCCGGAGACGGATGGGAGACCGCAGCAGGGATTCCCCTTGTGCAGAAGCGGGAACTCGACCCCTAACAGCCGCCATTACATCGCCACGAGGCGCGCAGGAGAAGAAGGGGCGTGCTGTCGAGGGCAGAGCCAGAGTGAGAGCGTGCGAAAAGTGAGGTGCTGCACGTGAAAAACAGCAGCTTGCAGAGCACAAGGACCTGAGGCCTGGAGTCACGGTGTGCACCGCTCACCACGCCGGCAGAGCAACAGCCTGGTAAGCCAGTGGAAACACAGAGCCTGGCTAAGATTAACTAGGGGGGGGAAGAGAATGTCTCACGCAGGAGACGATATGGCGGTGGACACCACCGCAGCCCCCGTAGAGCCGCAATATGCAGAGTTAGGTGCAGCAGCAGCTCCCACAGCACTGCGAACCCGGCGCCGGCACGGCCGCAGTCCCTAGAGCGCAGCAAGATCTGGTGATCGCCGCAGCGGTCCCTATAATGCCGCTCTCAATGCCATATATACCGGGAGCTGACAGGCTACCACAATACTCAGGGGAGCCGTATACCCTGAGCGATTTCAGGGAGAGACTGTGCAGTTTATTTGATGTATACCCCCTGTCTGAAAACCAAAAAGTAAGCATTCTCATTGGACAGTTAACTGGTGCAGCTCAAAGAGAAGTAAAGTCCTGGCAGGACACTGATAAAGAGACTGTCAAGCAAATTCTAGCTGAGCTAAAGAGCACCTTTGATACCCGCACTGCAGCAGAAATAAAAATGAGGTTCTTTGGGTGCAAACAAAGGATGCAGGACAGTATACAGGACTATGCTTTTAACCTTCAGGAGGCACTGTGGGCCATAAAACAGATTGACCCAGACAGCGTGCAGGATGGAGACAGATTGTTAAAGGAGCAGTTTGTTGAGGGACTCCTGTCCAGCACCCACAGGTCACAGCTGCGCATCATGGCCCAACAAAACCCTGACCTGAGCTTTGCAGACTTTAAAGACAGGGCTATCCGGGCGTTACACGAACCAAATGTCAGCCGTCCAGCGTCACCTAGGCGCCCAGCAATTACATACCACCCAGAGGTGGCATCCTTCCCTCGGGCTCTCACTGAAGCTGACGCACAGACCCTGGACGATGATCCATCTGCAGAGCTGCGCCTGCAGGTTCAGAAGCTGACCAAAAGTGTGGCTGCACTAACCAAAACCGTGCAGTCCTTGCAAGTGCCCCAAAAGTAGAAGATAGAGTTAGCCTCCAGTCCAGATGACGTCCCGTGGAGATGGAAGAAGAGGATCCCGCCGATCAGAGGGTGAGACAACGACCGCTACCACCAGGATGGACGTCCCATTTGCCGCCGCTGCAGAAAAACAAGGCACATCGCAAGATTCTTTCAAGCGACCCCTGGGGCAGAGGGCCAACCCCCAGGAGTAAGACGACCAGGCCCACAGAATTGGCGAGCCAAGTACGTCGGAGGAAGACCGGTCCTCCCAGTTGTGATTGACGGCATCCCAATAAGTGCTTTGCTGGACACTGGCTCTCAGGTGACGACTATGCCATATATTCTTTACAAACGGTACTGGGCTGACTCTGATCTTACTCATGGCCTAGATGATGAGCTGACAGTAGTCGCCAGCAATGGTCAGCCTTTGCCACAGAAGGGGTATAAGGAAGTGACCATTAAGTTGGGGCGAGTAGAATTAAAAGCCCAAAGTATGATAATTGTAGACATTGATCGACGAGAATGTAACACAGTGATGACTTTAGGTACTGTGATAGAAAATTGTCTTGCAGAGGTTATTGTTTTGATGCAACAGGTAGCTGAAACTGCTTTTTCCAGTGAGCAGCGGGTCCTGCAAAAGGAGATCAAGGCTCTGATGCAAAGAGAGCAGGTAGAGCTATCTGGCGGAGAAGTCGGCAGTGTCAGAGTGAGTGATGCATTCCCCATTGCAATACCCCCAAAAAGTGAAATGTTAATTTGGTGTCGGACAGCCATATGTGTTGTGTTTAGGTAGCTGAGGAGAAAAAGCAAAAACAGTAATACACCAGAGAGGCTGGAACCTATTGGATTGTAGTAATCTGAACTAACCACACAACTAGAGGTAGCCGTGGAGCGTTCCTACGTTGATCCTAGACGCCTCGTCACAGCCTGAGAATAACTACACCAACGGCAGAGAGAGGAAAGCTATCTGCCCCGGAGCAGATCCCAAAGAAAATAGGAAGCCCCCAAACATGTAATGGCGGTTAGACAAGAAGAAACACGGACACAGACAGAAAATAGAATGAGCAAACGCTGGGGCAGTTCAGTTCAGCGGCTTCACAGCCCTGACTTAATGCCAACAAGGTCTTCTCAGCATGATCAGTGACATTAGGTTCATCGTACAACAACCCCAGAGCCTGAAAAAATACATCAACATCATTCAAAACAGGATCCCCAGGTGTCAGGGAAAAAGCCCAATCCTGAGGGTCGCCGCGCAGGAGAGAGATGACTACACCTAAAGGCAGAAAGAGGAAAGCTATCTGCCCCGGAGCAGATCCCCAAAGAAAATAGGAAGCCCCCAAACGTAATGGCGGTTAGACAAGAAGAAGCACGGACAAAGACAGAAAATAGAATGAGCAAACGCTGGGGCCCAATCTGTCTAGACAGAAAAGTACAGGAAAGGATTCTTACTGCAATCCAAAAAAAACCCTAAAAAATACCAACTCTTCTGATTGCAAAAACACCTGAGATCACACGATCTCTACCACCTAAATCAGATCTCTGGTGTAACAAAACCAAGCCGCAGCCACCGAAAAAAACAGGAAAAAGCAAATGAACAAACAACAGTGCCCTCAGATAAACTGAGAGGAGCACAGGCCCCCAGGAGGGGACCCGGCTGACCTCCACAGAAGTGCAGGGAACTATGCAAAAAGCAAGCACAAAAATACAAGCAGAAAATATCTTATCTGAAAGCAGAAGATGCAGGCAAGACTCAGCAAACTTCCAAATGAACCAGGAACCACAATTGAGACAAGAACAATTGATCACCGGCGACCATCATGGGAGGGAACCTCCCTTATATCAGTCCAGTCCGTGATCCCAGATTGCCATTCCTCGCTGTGAGGTTCAGTACTGTCTTCAACCACCAGAGGGAGCCTCTGCTCAGAATCCATCTCCAGCACATTCATAACAGTACCCCCCCTTGAGGAGGGGTCACCGAACCCTCACTTGTGCAACCAGGCCGATCAGGATGAGCTCAGTGATAGGCATGGATCAGTCTCCTAGCATGGATGTCCGAAGCAAACACCCAAGAATTGTCCTCCTGACCATAACCTCTCCACTTAACCAAATACTGGAGTTTCTGTCTAGTAAAAAGAGAATCCAATATTTTCTCAACCACATACTCCAGATTGCCCTCAACCAAAACAGGGTCAGGAGGCGCAGCCATAGGAACCACTGTCTCGACAAACTTCTTCAATAAGGACTTGTGGAACACATTATGGATCTTAAATGTCCCTGGAAGAAGCAAACGGAAGGAAACAGGATTAAGAATCTCCATGATCTTATAAGGTCCAATGAACCTAGGCTTAAACTTTGGAGATGCAACCCTCATAGGGATATTTCTTGAGGACAACCAAACCAAGTCCCCCACTTTAAACTGAGGACCATCAGTCCTATGCCGGTTGGCAAACCGCTGGGCCTTCTCCTGAGAGAGAGACAACCTCTCCACTACCTGGTCCCAAATCTGCTGCATTCACTCCACAACAGAGTCAACACCCGGACAGACAGAAGCATCCGCCTGTCCCGAAGAAAATCGAAGGTGAAACCCAGAATTGCAGAAAAATGGAGACATCAAGGTGACAGAGCTAGCCCTATTATTAAGAGCAAACTCAGCCAAAGGCAAAAAAGAGACCCAGTCATCTTGATCAGCAGACACAAAACATCTCAAATAAGTCTCCAAGGTCTGATTTGTTCTATCGGTTTGTCCATTGGTCTGAGGATGAAATGCAGAGGAGAAAGATAATTGAACACCAAGTTTAGAACAAAATGTCCTCCAAAATCTGGAAACAAACTGGACTCCTCTGTCAGACACAATGTTCTCCGGAATGCCATGTAACGAACCATGTGCTGAAGGAATAAAGGCACTAATTCGGAGGAGGAAGGTAACTTAGGTAATGGCACAAGATGTATCATCTTGGAAAACCTACCACAGATCACCCAGATAACGGTCATTTTCTGAGAAACAGGGAGGTCGGAAATAAAATCCATAGAGATATGGGTCCATGGCCTCTTGGGCACAGGTAATGGCATCAACAAACTACTAGAGCGAGAGCAAGGCTTGGAACGAGAACAAGTCCCACAGAACTGCACAAAGTCCCTGACGTCACGAGACAAAGTAGGCCACCAAAAGGACCGACTCACCAAGTCTCTGGTACCAAAAATCCCGGGATGACCAGCCAACGCAGAACAATGAATCTCAGACATCACACTCTTCTTCCACTGGTCTGGGACTAACAATTTCCCAACAGGGCAGCGCTCAGGTTTATCCTCCTGACACCTCTCCAGAGCCAGTCACAAAATGGGCGAGATGGCGGAAAGTACTACAACCTCTTTCAAAATAACAGCAGGATCAGATAACTCAGGAGAATCCGCAAAGAAACTCCTTGAGAGGGCATCCGCCTTAACATTCTTAGTGCCAGGAAGAAAAGAAACCAGAAAATTAAAACGTGTGAAAAACAAGGCCCACCTGGCCTGTCTAGGATTAAGTCGCAAGGCTTATTCGAGATAAACCAGGTTCTTATGGTCTGTGAGGACCACCACCTGATGTTTCGCTCCTTCCAGCCAATGTCTCCACTCTTCAAATGCCCACTTCATGGCCAATAACTCCCGATTACCCACGTCATAATTACGTTCAGTTGGAGAAAACTTTCGAGAGAAAAAGGCACAAGGGTTACTTTTAGAGGTCTCTGGATCCCTTTGGGACAAAACGGCACCTGCCCCAATCTCAGAGGCATCAACCTCCACCTGAAACGGCAGAGAAACATCAGGCTGCCATAGAACAGGAGCAGAAATGAATCTCTACTTAAGTTCCTTAAATGCAGAAACTGCCTTAGGAGGCCAATTCACCACATCGGAACCCTTTTTGGTCAGATCAGTCAATGGTTTAACAATACCACAGAAATTACCAATAAATTTACGATAAAAATTGTCAAAACCCAAAAATCTCTGAAGAGCCTCCAATGAAGTAGGTTGAACTCAATCACAGATGGCCTGAACCTTGACCGGGTCCATTTCAATAAAAGACGGAGACAAATTGAATCCCAGAAATGAGACCTTCTGTACGCCAAAAAGACACTTTGATCCCTTCACATACAGTGCATTCTCTCTCAAAATCTGGAACACAGTCCTAAACATGTTTCACATGAGAGTCCCAGTCATTGGAAAAAATCAAGATATCATCCAAATAAATAATCAGAAATTATCCACAAAACCCCTGAAAATATCATTCATGAAGGATTGGAAGATGGAAGGGGCATTAGTAAGCCCAAAGGGCATCACTAGGTACTCAAAATGCCCCTCTGGGGTATTAAACTCTGTCTTCCATTCATCCCCGTGCTTAATACGAATAATTTTATACGCCCCCCTGAGGTCAAGCTTGGTAAACCAACTAGCACTTTTCACTCTGGAAAACAGATCAGAAATCAAGGGTAACGGATATTGATATTTCACAGTGATCTTATTCAGGAGGCGATAATCAATACACGGCCTCAATGAACCATCCTTTTTGGCCACAAAGAAAAAACCGGCTCCCAAGGGTGAAGAGGATATGACCCTTCTCCAATGACTCCTTGATATAAGATCGCATAGCATCGTGTTCAGGTACAGATAAATTAAAAAGGCGACCTTTAGGAAATTTACCACCAGGCACTGATTTAATAGTGCAATCGAAGCTCCTGAGAGGGAGTAAGGATGCAGATTTATTTCACTAAACACATCAGAAAAATCTGTCAAAAAGTCAGGAACATCCTGAGACTGGGGAGAGGCAGAAAAAACAGGAGTGCCAGCATTCACACATTGGCAGCCCCAACTGGTCACAGGCACAGATTTCCAGTCCAAAACAGGATTATGAATCTGCAACGAAGGGAAACCCAGAACAATAATGTCATGCAGATTATGCAACACCAGAAATTTGCAACTCTCCTGATGATCTGGTTCAACCCTCATTATCACCTGAGTCGAAAATTGGGGCTTATTCTCCGCCAAAGGGGTAGAATCAATGCCCAATAGGGGAATAGACTTCGCAGGGGTATCATGGGAAAGCCACAACATTTCGCAAAGTCGAAATCCAACAGTTTAATAGCTGCTCCTGAATCAACAAAATCCTGAGCAGAAAATGTGGACAGGGAGCAAATCAGGGTAACAGTCAACAGAAATTTAGTCTGAACACTACCAAGACAACTGAGCGCGCAAAACGTCTTCCCCGCTTAGGGCAGATGGAAATAGCATGAGAGGCGTCACCACAGTGGAAACATAACCCATTGCGCTTTCGAAATTCATTAAGCTGTGCCCCAGAAGTCACTCCATCACACTGCATGGGCTCAGGAGCTGGCCCACAAGGCAACACCATGTTTGGGTCTGCGGAACACACCAAATATATAATGTAGAAAGGTGCGTTCACAGCCCGGGGTCCACCGTGCAAGCGGAGCCTGCTGCTAGTAAAAATGGCGCGAGAAGCAAACTCTGTTATCCCGCAGAGTCGCCAACATAAACGCCGTAATGCGCTGTGGCAATGAGTGCGAACTCTGTTACTCCACAGAGCCGCTAGAAGGAGAGCCGCAGCGCTATATGGCGATGTGTGCGCACTCACTAGACACAACTGAGTGGCAAAGAAAACACGCTAGGGCGCTGACTAGCGTTGAAAGCGAACCCTGTTACGTCACAGTGCCGCTGAGAAAAAGCACTGTGTCCTGTAAGGCTCTCAGGTACACAGTTAAGTGCTAAGCGTATATAAAGCGTGATCATGTGCTAATGTCCTCGCGGGAGTCACCCGCAATCTATGGCGTCTGAACGCCAGACCCTGAATACGGCAATCAAAACTCCTCACCGGTTATGCCGGTAATCTAGGGCATCTAGGACACCGACCCTGACCAGCTACCATACCAAACTCCTCACCGATTAAGTCGGTATTCTAGTGGCTTATTTCAGCCGGGTCCCTATCAACACATACACATGACCACACTGGCGCATAGCATACAATGGTTGATATTAGCGCATGGCGGCCCAGCCATGCTACCCTTTTATAGCAACAGCTACAGGACCTTCCAGGAACAAGGACCAATGAGAAACTGTTACAAACACATGTAGCTACATGACCTTCCTGGCGGACCAATAGGAGCCGCTGCAGCACCTGAACATGTGACCCTGATCTCCAATGAGAGATCTCACTCTGGGCATGCTCAGAAGGGAAAACGCAGGACTTTGTCCCAAAGACGTCTGCTCCAGCACTGGCTATAATAGCAGATCCAGGAAAGGCAGCAGCAAGTCACTGCACAGTAGTGGAGTGGGCAAGACGCTTGGACCGACGTCTCTGCTGAGCAGGCTCCACTGCGGCCGGAGATGAATGGGAGACCGCAGCGGGACGGGTTCGAGACTCCCCTTGTGCAGCAGCGGGAAACGAACCCTAACATTACCCCCCCTCCTAGGGCACCCCCTTCTTTGGGCCTCGCTGCGCTCAAAGGCAGCGATGAGCTGCGGAGCGTGAACATGCTCGGCAGGTTCCCAGGATCTATCCTCAGGCCCATAACCCCTCCAATCCACCAAATAAAATTTTTTTCCTCGTACCACCTTGCACCCAACAATGGCGTTCACCTCATGATCGTCGGTAGATGAACCCGACGTCCCGGCAGATGACTCGGAAAACCGGGAAATGGCCACGGGTTTCAAGAGGGACACGTGAAAGGTGTCAGTGATACCAAGGCGAGGAGGAAGGGCTAGGCGGTAAACCACCGGGTTCACCTGCTCAAGAACTTTAAAGGGGCCCAAAAAGCGAGGTGCCAACTTGGTGGACTCTACCCGTAGCCTGATGTTTCGGGCAGAAAGCCACACTAGGTCACCCGGAGCAAATGTAGGAGCGGGGCACCGATGGGCATCGGCCGAAGACCTCATCCTCTCTTTGGAGGCCTGAATGGCATCCTGAGTGCGGTCCCAAATGTACTGTGCCTCCACAGCCCAGTCTGCCACCCTGGAATCAGCGGAAGACACGGGCATAGGCACTGGTACCCGTGGATGCTGACCGTAGTTCAGGAGGAATGGGGTCTGTCCGGTGGAGTCAGCCACAGCATTATTTAGAGCGAATTCAGCCCACGGTAGCAAGGATGCCCAGTCATCCTGCCTGGCAGAGACAAAATGTCGCAAGTATGTGACCAAGGTCTGGTTGGCCCTCTCTACCAACCCATTCGTCTCGGGATGGTATGCAGAGGAGAGATTCAACTCAATGCTGAGTAGACGACACAGCTCTCTCCAGAACCGAGACGCAAACTGGGGACCTCGATCACTGACAATTTTGTCTGGCATACCGTGTAGGCGGAAAATATGCCTAATGAATAATGCTGCCAAGGCCCGTGCAGACGGTAACCGTGGTAACGGCACTAAGTGCACCATTTTGGAGAAGTGGTCGGTTATCACCCAGATGATGGTGCAGCCCCGAGACTTGGGTAAGCCCACCACAAAATACATCCCGACCATTTGCCAAGGCCTGTCTGCCACCGGTAAAGGAAAAAGTAACCCAGCTGGCCGTTGTCGAGGGGACTTATTCTTGGCGCAGGAGACGCACACCTGAAAGTATTCCATGACGTCACGGGCCATCTGTGGCCACCAGTATGTCCTCGCCAGCAACTCAGAAGTCCTTTTGGTCCCAAAATGTCCACCCACCCTGGACGAATGTGCCCAAGAGAGTACTTCCGGTCGCAAATTGGTGGGCACAAAAGTCTTGCCCGGAGGCACAGACTCAAGCGAAACCGGAGCCACCGTTCTTAGGCTTTCTGTGGGGACAATCAGCCGAGGCTCCTCCTCCACCTCCTCAGAGGACACCACGGAGCGGGATAGAGCATCTGCGCGAATGTTCTTCTCACCGGAGAGGAAATGGAGGGTGAAATGGAACCGGGAGAAAAACAAGGACCATCTGGCCTGACGGGAATTTAGCCGCTGGGCTGTCTGCAAATACACCAAGTTCTTGTGGTCTGTGAACACTTGGAAGGGGAAGCGAGCCCCCTCCAGAAGATGTCGCCACTCGGAGAAGGCCAACTTCATAGCCAGTAACTCCCTGTCCCCGATGGAATAATTCCTCTCTGCTGGTGTAAAGGTTTTGGAAAAGAAGAAGCAGGGATGCTTCCGACCCTGGGCATCCTTTTGAAAAAGGACTGCTCCAGCACCAACAGAAGAGGCATCCACCTCTAAGATAAACGGTTTATCGACATCGGGGCGATGTAAGATGGGAGCACTGGCGAAATGCGACTTGATGGAGGAGAACGCCTTGGTGACCTCCTCTGACGACAACTTGGGATTAGCTCCCTTCTTGGTGGCGGCTACCAAGGGAGCTACCAAAGTGGAGAAGTGGGGAATGAATTGGCGATAGTAGTTAATGAACCCCATAAAGCGCTGCACCGCCTTAAGGGAGTGGGGTTCTTGCCAATCCATCACAGCCTGTAGTTTGGTAGGATCCATAGCCAATCCCTGGGTGGAGATGATATAGCCCAGAAAAGGTAGAGACTCCTGCTCAAACATGCACTTCTCCAACTTCGCATATAGGGAATTTGCTCGCAAGAGGTCGAAGACCTTGCAGACATCTCTCCGGTGGGAGGCCATATCTGGAGAAAAGATGAGAATGTCATCCAGATAGACTACCACCGAGGTGGTCAACATATCCCGGAAGATGTCGTTCACGAAGTCTTGGAAGACAGCTGGAGCATTACAGAGCCCAAAGGGCATTACCAGATATTCATAATGCCCATCCCTGGTGTTAAATGCCGTCTTCCACTCGTCCCCCTCACGGATGCGAATCAGGTTATACGCACCCCGCAGGTCTAGCTTAGTAAATACCCTTGCTCCCCGAAGCCTGTCAAAAAGCTCAGAGATTAGCGGCAAAGGATACTTATTTTTCACGGTGATAGCGTTGAGACCCCTATAATCAATGCACGGACGTAGTTCTCCGTTCTTCTTCTGCACAAAAAAGAACCCCGCTCCCGCACTGACTTACGAATCCCCGACATTGCTTGCTGTCACCAGCAAACTTGTCGGAAGCGGGAGGTGGGACAATGTAGGACAGAGGTGGCAGAGGACAAACTGGCTGCAGCTACACTAGCAGCCTGAACAGCGACTGCGGTAACATCCACAGCTGAGGTTGTGCGCTCAAGAGCCGCCAACCTACCCTCCAGCTGCTGGATGTACAGCTGTAATCGCTGTTCATCCGCCATTTTACTAGCCAGACCCTGGCGCTAATATTATGTTATGGTCTGCGGAACACACCAAATATATAATGTAGAAGGTGCGTTCGCAGCCTGGGTCCACCGTGCAAGCGGAGCCTGCTGCTAGTAAAAATGGCGCGAGAAGCAAACTCTGTTATCCCGCAGAGTCGCCAACATAAACGCCGTAATGCGCTGTGGCAATGAGTGCGAACTCTGTTACTCCACAGAGCCGCTAGAAGGAGAGCCGCAGCGCTATATGGCGATGTGTGCGCACTCACTAGACACAACTGAGTGGCAAAGAAAACACGCTAGGGCGCTGACTAGCGTTGAAAGCGAACCCTGTTACGTCACAGGGCCGCTGAGAAAAAGCACTGTGTCCTGTAAGGCTCTCAGGTACACAGTTAAGTGCTAAGCATACATAAAGCGTGATCATGTGCTAATGTCCTCGTGGGAGTCACCCGCAATCTATGGCGTCTGAACGCCAGACCCTGAATACGGCAATCAAAACTCCTCACCGGTTATGCCGGTAATCTAGGGCATCTAGGACACCGACCCTGACCAGCTACCATACCAAACTCCTCACCGATTAAGTCGGTATTCTAGTGGCTTATTTCAGCCAGGTCCCTATCCACACATACACATGACCACACTGGCGCATAGCATACAATGGTTGATATTAGCGCATGGCGGCCCAGCCATGCTACCCTTTTATAGCAACAGCTACAGGACCTTCCAGGAACAAGGACCAATGAGAAACTGTTACAAACACATGTAGCTACATGACCTTCCTGGCCGACCAATAGGAGCTGCTGCACCACCTGAACAAGTGACCCCTGATCTCCAATGAGAGATCTCACTCTGGGCATGCTCAGAAGGGAAAACGCAGGACTTTGTCCCAAAGACGTCTGCTCCAGCACTGGCTATAATAGCAGATCCAAGAAAGGCAGCAGCAAGTCACTGCACAGTAATGGAGTGGCAAGACGCTTGGACCGACGTCTCTGCTGAGCAGGCTCCACTGCGGCCGGAGATGAATGGAGACCGCAGCGGGATGGGTTCGAGACTCCCCTTGTGCAGCAGCGGGAAATCGAACCCTAACACACCATCTCACGCATACCTCTGCAATCACGCAAACGTCTGTCAATTTGAATAGCCAAAGACATAGAATCATTGAGACCAGAGGGTACAGGGAATCCCACCATAACGTCCTTTACATTCTCTGACAGACCCTTCCGAAAAAGGGCTGCCAAAGCATCATCATTCCATTTGGTCAGGACTGCCCACTTTCAAAATTTCTGACAGTACAGTTCAGCGGCTTCACAGCCCTGACTTAATGCCAACAAGGTCTTCTCAGCATGATCAGTGACATTAGGTTCATCGTACAACAACCCCAGAGCCTGAAAGAATAAATCAACATCATTCAAAACAGGATCCCCAGGTGTCAGGGAAAAAGCCCAATCCTGAGGGTCTCCGCACAGGAGAGAGATGACTACACCTATTGGCAGAAAGAGGAAAGCTATCTGCCCCGGAGCAGATCCCCAAAGAAAATAGGAAGCCCCCAAACGTAATGGCGGTTAGACAAGAAGAAGCACGGACACAGACAGAAAATAGAATGAGCAAACGCTGGGGCCCAATCTGTCTAGACAGAAAAGTACAGGAAAGGATTCTTACTGCAATCCAAAAAAAACCCTAAAAAATACCAACTCTTCTGATTGCAAAAACACCTGAGATCACACGATCTCTACCACCTAAATCAGATCTCTGGTGTAACGAAACCAAGCCGCAGCCACCGAAAAAACAGGAAAAAGCAAATGAACAAACAACAATGGCCTCAGATAAACTGAGAGGAGCACAGGCCCCCAGGAGGGGACCCGGCTGACCTCCACAGAAGTGCAGGGAACTATGCAAAAAGCAAGCACAAAAATAAAAGCAGAAAATATCTTATCTGAAAGCAGAAGATGCAGGCAAGACTCAACAAACTTCCAAATGAACAAGGAACCACAATTGAGACAAGAACAATTGATCACCGGCGACCATCATGGGAGGGAACCTCCCTTATATCAGTCCGTCCGTGATCCCAGATTGCCATTCCTCGCTGTGAGGTTCAGTACTGTCTGCAACCACCAGAGGGAGCCTATGCTCAAAAACCATCTCCAACACATTCATAACACATAGGCCTCAGAGGAAGAGATTACCAAGCCCTGGTAGAACCAGTGTACTTGATAGTAGGCCCACTATCCTGACAGCCAGAGGGGTAGTTGATGTACGCAAGGGGAGGGTACCTGTATGCATCTTAAATTGTGGGGAGGAGGAGTCCAAACTACCTCGATATGCCACCATTGCTAAGCTGTTTACTGTCAATAACAACGCCATTCAGACAGCAGAACCCCTGGTCTCGTCCGAACAGGCAGAGGACAATGGCTCTGCAAAACAGCTTGAGGATTGGTGTCAGCAGCTGCACGTAGTCACTGACTCCACCCTTCCACACCAAAAGAATGGGGTTTACCGAGTGGTTCAAGAGTTTGAACAGGTATTCAGCAAACACCCTTTAGATTTTGGGCAGGCAAAAGGGGTCCAACATCATATCCCCACTGGAAGTCATCCGCCCATTAAAGAACGGTACCGGCCTGTACCTCCAAATCACTACCAATGTGCCAAGAGTATGTTACGAGAGATGAAGGAGGCTGGGGTGATTAGAGACAGTTGTAGCCCCTGGGCAACTCCATTAGTCCTCGTTAGAAAGAAAGATGGTACAATGAGGATGTGTGTTGACTACAGAAAACTTAACAGCATTACCCACAAAGACGCCTATCTGTTACCTAGGATAGAGGAATCACTAGCTGCACTGAGAACCGCTAACTATTTCTCTACCTTAGATCTCACTAGTGGGTATTGGAGGTTCCCGTGGCAGAGGCAGACAAAGAGAAGGCCATCTTTGCAACACCAATGGGCTTCTCAGAATTCAACTACATGCCATTTGGGCTTTGCAGCGCGCCAGGAACGTTCCAGAGGTTGATGGAGTGCTGTCTTGGACACATGAACTTCGAGACAGTTCTGTTGTACCTAGATGATGTCATTGTCTTCTCCAAGCCCTATGAGGAACAATGGAGCACCTGGCCAAGGTGTTCGAAGCCCTGTCCAAATTTGGCCTAAAGGTGAAGTCATCCAAATGCCACCTCCTGAAGCCCAAGGTGCAGTACCTAGGCCACGTAGTTAGTGCAGAAGGTGTGGCACCAGACCCTGACAAAGTCACTGTTATCAAGGACTGGCAGAGACCCAGCAACATCCATGAAATACGCCAGTTCCTCGGGTTGGTAGGCTACTACGAAGGTTCATCAAGGGCTTCATGAAATAGCTGCACCCCTGCAAAACTTTCTTGTGGGCCAACCAAAGAAGGCCAGGAAGAAGAGTTCTACGTTTGATTGGAATGACGAACTGGAAAGATCCTTCACTCGGTTGAAGATGGCTCTTACGGGGGATGAAGTTCTGGCCTACCCAGACTATAACCAACCATTCATCCTCTATACTGATGCCAGCAATGTTGGACTGGGAGCAGTGCTGTCGCAGGTACAGAAAGGCAAAGAAAGAATGATCTCCTACACCAGCAGGAAACTTCGTCCCACTGAAAGGAAACTTGACAACTACATCTCCTTCAAATTAGAGTTCCTTGCCATCATTTGGGCTGTGACCGAGCGGTTCAAACACTACCTAGCTGCGGCAAAGTTTACCATCTTCACGGACAACAATCCGCTTACTCACTTGGAGACCGCAAAGCTAGGTGCGCTGGAGCAGTTATGGATTGCCTGGCTGTCCAACTACGAGTTCACCATCAAGTACTGAGTGGGACATAAGAATGCCAGTGCTGATGCGCTGTTCAGAATGCCCAACTTACCAGATGGGGGAGAAGATCTGGACACACTCGAAGAAATTGAGTTACCAGCCATTCACCGTCCAATTGCGACTCAACATGCCCAAGGGGTGAAAAACAAGCGCTGCATCATGAAAGAGGCCACCCTAAACCCATTGCCTCACCATGAGTGGGCAGAGATGCAAGATAGCGACCCAGCAGTCCGCCTGGTAAAGGAGCTACTGACACAAGCTGACTCGCGTCCTGGTCCAGATGCTCCACAACAGACCCAACAATTGTGGAAGGAAAAGGGCAGACTGTTTATCTACGAGTGAAAGCTGTGTTGGAGGAGTGTCAATGCCCAAACTCACGAATTGGTCTGGCAGGTGGTAGTCCCGAGGCGAGATGCATCAATGGTCCTGGAAGCATACCACAATGGAGCAGGACACTTCGGATGGAAGAAGTTGGAAGTCCTACTTCACGAGAGATTCTACTGGGTTGGTATGAGGAAGGCCATTGAAGATTGGTGCCAAGAGTGTGGACCATGCAACTTGCGAAGGAAAGACCGTAACAGCCAGCGAGCCCCGTTGCAGCCAATAATCACCAAACAGCTGCTTGAACTGGTAGCCTTGGACCACGTGAAGCTAACTCCAAGCCGGTCAAGCTATGTCTACGCCCTCACCATCGTGACCATTACTCAAGGTTCCTGGTAGTCATGCCTGTCAAGGGCCAAACAGCAAAGACAGCAGCAAAGGCATTCCAACAATACTTTTGTCGACCACATGGTTATCCTGAACGAGTGCTTACTGACCAAGGCCCAGCCTTTGAAGCGGAAGTGTTCCAGGAGTTCTGTAACATGTACGGTTGCAAGAAAATCAGAACAACGCCGTACCATCCACAGACAAATGGCATGTGTGAGAAGATGAACCAAGTGGTAATAGACCTCTTGAAGACCTTGCCCCTGGAAGAGAGAAACTTGTGGCCAGAAAAGTTGCCAGATCTGGTGGATCTCTACAACCACATTCCGGTGAATTCTTCCAACTGTACACCGGCCTACCTAATGAGAGCAAGACCTGGCAAATTACCAATTGATTTGGACATGGGAGTCCTGACACCTGAGTTAACATCACCAGATGCAGACTGGGATACTGAGCGGCAGCAGCAGTACCACAAAGTGCAAGAATGTGTAGAGAAGAGTTTGTCTCAGGCAAGACAAAAACAAGAAAGAACTTACAATCAGCATGCACCTGCAGTTCCCTTGTCACCTGGAGAACAGGTACTCAAAAGGAAAAGGTGGCTCCTCAAGTTTGACGACCAGAGGGAAGCTAAGCTACATACCATTATGCCCTCGGACTTCCACAATACCAAGATGTGCCTTATCAGTAAGGATGGTGGAGAAAACTCCACGGCACTGTCCAGGGATCATTTAAAATCGTGCCCTGACCATTCAAAGGGAAAGATTGGAGATAAGGACATTTCTTCGTCAGTAGAAAAAGTGGAAGAAAAGGTCAGCACTGTACTTGGGAGTTCCCATCAAACTGGACAAGAGTAAACCAGGCCATAGTAGTGCCCATCTTGACCTTTTCCCAACCAGCAGTGCCTGAAAGAGAAGTGACTCAGGATCAGCCTGAAGAATTGCCAGTTCAAGTGCCAGAAGCCACACCTTGTGCCAGAAGCCACACCACACAATGGGGATAGGGGAAAATATGTGTAAGTGGCTTAAGAACTGGCTCATGGATAGGAAACAAAGGGTGGTTATTAATGGAGCACACTCGGACTGGATCACTGTTAGCAGTGGGGCACCACAGGGGTCAGTACTGGGGCCGCTTCTCTTTAACATATTTATTAATGACCTTGTAGGGGGCATACAGAGTAGTATTTCAATATTTGCAGATGACACTAAACTCTGCAGGGTAATAAATACAGAGGAGGACAATTTTATATTACAGGAGGATTTATGTAAACTAGAAGCTTGGGCTGATAAATGGCAAATGAGCTTTAATGGGGATAAATGTAAGGTCTTGCACTTTGGTAGAACAAACAAGGTGTATAATGATGTGCTTAATTGTAAAACACTGGGCAAAACTGTCACTGAAAAAGACCTGGGTGTATGGGTGGACGACAAACTCACATTTAGTGGCCAATGTCAGGCAGCTGCTGCCAAGGCAAATAAAATAATGGGATGCATTAAAAGAGACATAGATGCTCATGAGGAGAACATAATTTTACCTCTATACAAGTCACTGGTGCGACCACACTTAGGATAATGTGTACAATTCTGGTCTCCGGTGTATAAGAAAGACATAGCTGAACTGGAGCGAGTGCAGAGAAGAGCGACCAAGCTTATTAGAGAACTTGGGGGTCTGCAATACCAAGACAGGTTATTACACTTGGGATTATTTAGTTTGGAAAAACGAAGGCTTAGGGGTGATCTTATTACAATGTATAAATATATAAGGGGACAGTACAAAGACCTTTCTAATGATCTTTTTACTCTTAGACCTGTGACGGGGACAAGAGGGCATCCTCTACGTCTGGAGGAAAGAAGGTTTAGCCATAATCACAGACTCAGATTCTTTACTGTAAGAGCAGTGAGACTATGGAACTCTCTGCCGTCTAATGTTGTAATGAGTGATTCCCTACTAAAATTTAAGAAGGGACTGGATGCCTTTCTTGAAAATTATAATATTACAGGCTATATTCACTAGTTTCCTAGATATTGCGTTGATCCAGGGAGCTAGTCTGATTGCCATATGTGGAGTCGGGAAGGAATTTTTTCCTCAATGTGAAGCTTACTTTTTGCCACTTGGGTTTTCTTTTGCCTTCCTCTGGATCAACATGTTAGGGCAGGTTAGGATAGGATATGGGTTGAACTAGATGGACTTAAAGTCTTCCTTCAACCTTAATAACTATGTTATTATGCTACTATGTTACCTGCAGTGGAACGTGAAAATCTGTCCCCTGCTAGCGGTGAATCTGTCACACCCACAGTAAGTCTAGGAAATCGCAGAAGGTTACTGCCCAGCTTACCAACACACATACTAGACCAGGCTAGATCACTAGAGACACCTGTGCTGCGTAAATCAGTCCGTAGTACTAGAGGTCAGATCCCAGCCAGGTATATGGACTAAAATGCTACTGTATTAGTATTGTAAATAAGTTAATGTTTATAATTGCAACTTTTAACCATTCTGATTTCATTCTTTAAATGGATGATTGGGTCACTGGACTCGTAGTGACCAGGACAATGCTTGTAAATAGTTAATATTAATGACTACAGAACAAAAACCGTCTGGCGTGGCCAAAGACGTGGTCCAAAAGGGAAACCAGCCATGCCTTGCAGCCTGCCCAAGGCCTACATTGAGGGTTTGAGATGGGTCCCTCATATTGTACTTTGCTAGGGTGAAAAAGGACACCCCATTTCACGACCACCAAAAATGTATATATTTGATGTTACAAATCTTGTAAATAGTTATAATATGTTTTTCTTTTGTTTCCTCTGTCCAGGAGTACAGAATTGTACTAGGGGGAAATGTGGCACCCCTGGAGTTTGGTTGCCACAGTGACCTTGCCTCCCTCCAGGGGAGAGTGATGTCATGCCTGAAAGCAAGGAAGGATCCCTTTAACAGGTAACACAGCATACAACACATTTCCTACTCCAGACCAGATGGGGAGCTCTAACACCTGATTTCCGGAGAGCTCCTCGGGAACATTCTGGCTGGAGAGCAGTTAGTTAGTCTGGCTGGAGGGATGAGAGAGGAAAGACATGTGGAGATGAGGTGGGGAAAATAGGGGCTATAGAGAGCTCGCTCTGAGCTCCAGAAACCAGTCCCCGGAGTCCGAGGCTGAGTGGGTAAACTAAAGTCCCAGCAGCAGAATCCGGAGGGCAGGAGACCGCAGGTTCTCTGCCCCAACTAAGACTCTACTACACAGCAGCAGCACATGTGAGCCGGAGACTCCATAGCTGAGTGATTCCTGAAGCAGGCTACAGTTGACTGTTATGAGAGTTAAGTTCTACCAAGACTAAAGACAGAGAGAGAGAGAGGAACTTGGACGGAGCTTATAGCAGCCAGTGCCTCAAAGAACAGCGCTAGAAAGGAGACCTCACATCCCACCTGAAATAAGGGGATTCCAAATTGCTTTCAGGCCGACCGACTCCAGCACCATCTGTACTCAATGCCCTGGATACTTTGCCTGCAAAAACTGTAAGTAAAGCTTTGGAAACTGCATCTGACTGTGTCCTCTCAAGTTCTTCCTGTAGCACACACTCCACTCTGCTACATCTTCCAGCACCATTTCTTTCTATACCATCTCTCTGCCCTAAGACAAGCTTCACTTGTGGGAAGCTATTTTAACTCTGCTGCATCACACCATCAGTCTCAGAGGATCTGCACTGCAGCGCTGGTCACCTCTGACCAGATACCACAAGTGGCGTCACGAATACCTAACTGCAAACTCTATCATCCCCTGTAAATATTCCCCTTTTATTTGGACGCCCAGGGCCACGGACCGGGTCACTGCTGCTGTGACACATCCCCTTAAGACACCTGCCCGGTACCAAGTATTCCTTCCCTGGTGGGCGATCCAGCTACCTTGCCACAGAAATGAAAAAGTTATGACTCTTGGAGAAAGGGGTGTAAAAATATGAAGCGCAAAAAATGAAAATGGACTGTGGTGGGAAGGGATTAATGTGAACCAACAATTATGGTTTGGTATATAGGCACCTAGACACTGCTCTTGTCCTTCCCTCATAACTAAAAGAGAACACTGAATTCCAGCGAAGGCTTAACCTTGTATTTCATTTAACTCCATTATTCATGTGCCCCCACAAGAGTGGGCTTTCTATATAGAAGCTATAACAATATCTAATCTCAGTATTCTCGACATTTGACCTTCAGACCAAAATTCTTCTATTCTAGATCCTTTGGCTTAAATCACATCTGCCTACTCTAAGGAAATGAAAACCGACTATACTAGTATATCTCATGTTTAAAATATGTTCACAATCTAAATCAAACTTCTCCATCCCCAGTCTGGGCATTTTCTATAAGGGCTGCATGACAAAGCTGATAAAAAAAAAAATTAAAAAAATCTTGTTAAATCCTGCTTGCGTGTTACACTTTACTTTATGTTGTTAATTGACTTCACATTAAAAACTATTTGTATCCCGACACACAGCGGGGGCAACAATAAGAAAGGTTTTTATTTATTTCATTTTTGATTTTTTTTTTTAAACCTACTTCTAAATGGACTTTTTATCATTTCAATGCATTTTTAATTTAGTCAGTCAACAGCTGCTCTGGTTCTACTTATGTGAGTAGAACAGAGAGGAAATAAAATCACGAGCTGTGGAAAACAATAG